>DF239186.1:62354-193094 GCA_000507305.1 Breviolum minutum Mf 1.05b.01 | reverse complement strand
GGGGGGGGGCTAGCATATACATATATATATATATATGTACGTACATGTCACATTTACAATTTTGACGGTGAAGCATTTGCGCGTTGGTGGGCCAAACTAACGACGACCTGCTAAAATTATAGCGTATCTTGCAGTGAGGTGGAGAACCTATCAGTCCGCAAAAAAGAAGTGGCGGGCCACAGGGTGTATTATTCATACATACCTTATGAAGGGCTTCCTATTTTTGTGTTCTTTTCTCCGTGTACTTCTGGGTAAGGGGTGTTTATTTTGGGGTGTACCGGATTCCACGATAGATCATTGCTCAAAATTGTTGACCGTTTATGGTCTCAAGCGTGTCTTTTATTTTTGAACGCCAAATGACATATGTTTCCATGATGCCTGGAAAAGTAAGACTATTTCAAGATTATCTTGCAAATCAATGATGGCGTGTGATGATAATCTGGGATGATCTGATTAGTTTATAAGGTCTTCCAACTCTTCGGCACTGTATCTCATGCATTTAGTCCAATATGAAAATCTAGAACATCTACTGAAGACAGCAGAGTCTCAACCAAAAACACCGCAATTGTTGTTGTTTAAAAACTGGGCATGCCTTCTCTTGAAGACAGTGAAGATGTCTTCGCCTTCCTCTACCAAATCACAAAGGAAAAATCACTTATTATATATATATATATGATATAGGTATCCGAAACTTCCCAATACTAAAAACATCGCGTTTAATGGCGAATTGTCCTGCCAGCCATGTTTCTTTTTCTCCTTCGCGCAATGCAATAACTGGGCTTCATGGGCTATGCAATAGGTTTTTTAAGCCTAGTTGGAAGGGAGGTTCCTCCACATGGTGATCATTCAACCATGATCCAAAATGCTACCCACTTTAGTGTGATCAGTTGGACTTTGTCACTGGACTTACCTTATGGTTGCACATGAAGCATTTCAAAGTATTGGTCTCACCATATATTCTTGAAGGATGGAACACTAAGAAAATCACCCCTCCAAAACCACCCCCCCTCCCCAAAAAATCAGTGACCCAATTTTCATGCCCGGAAGATATATTCACAACAACGAAAAAAAACACTTCGATCCTTTCTACGGCTCCGTGTGTTGGCTTCTCCAGATGGAGACGGAGCCGGATTTGGAAGCGACGTTGAACCCCAAAGATGGCAATGAAGGCGACTCCTTGAGGCGACATGTTGTGGGGAGGTGTTGGATGGTGTTGGGGGGAAGGAGTGGGATGAGGATGAACAACAACAACAACAACAACAGCAACAACAACAGCAGCAACAGCAGCAACAACAGCAACAGCATCAACAGCATCAACAGCGGCAACAACAGCAACAGCATCAACAGCATCAACAGCATCAACAGCATCATGATCATCATCATCATCATCATCATCATCATCATCATCGTCGTCATCATCATCATCATCATCATCATCATCATCATCATTTCATGTTATTTTCCCACTACTGTTTTTATCGTTTCTTCTTATTCCTTGCGGCGGTTTTTAATTCAGGAAGCGCTTGGGCAAACGGCCCAGTTGGAACAATGTGCAGACATCACCCGGTCGACGCGCAGATGCAGCTTGGCGATGTTGATATCTTGCACGTTGAGATGACACTTACGGTACAGCCCCGAGATTCAACATGGAACCATATGGAACCTGGAGATGATGGTTGCCAATAGGAATCTCCAAACTTCCAAGGGGGCCGCCATTTTCAGGTGAACCATGTTTGTTCTGGCGGGTGTATTCACCCCCATGATTTTGTACGACGGTCTTAAAAGCTGTGTCAATTTGGTGAGGGTGGATTTCTTCCATGAAGAATTTGACGATAAACATGAGATAATCTTGGTGAGGAACAGATTCGCTTGAATGTTAAATGCAGTAAGCTGCATTTCGCATTTGCTTGAAGATAGTTCAGGGTTCAGTGGTGGAGTGAATGCAACAAATTGAAGCAACTGGTGGAAGGGGAGAATTTCGGGGGCCAGGTTCAATTTCTATTAAAGTATTTTTGGGGTATCAAGTATCAGTATCAATACCACTTCCTGATCCTGTTTCAAAATCATATTGTGAAGATCTGAAGTTCGATCAGGCCAGATTTGTGTCTGCTTGGAAGCAACTCAGGTTTTGACACATGTGAAAGCGATGGTTTCTACAACATACCTATCACTGGTGTACCACCATGCGGTTCAGGAAATTCTGGTGGATGAGTCACCACCAAAAATACCGGGAATTGAAGCGAATTTGGCCCTTCAGGAGATAGCAGCCAGAGGCACAGGAAATAGATAGGTAGAAGTTAGGATGGTATAGAGTAGATTTTGCAACGACCACATGGGCTATTTGACAGTTTCATTTGATAGCTCTTACAAGAAGCTGTTTCTGTGAGACGTTATAGGATGGTAGGATGCTGTGGGCTAGTATATATTTGTCCTAGGTAAATGGTACCTAATTATAGGTAATATCAGGCTACTCTAAGTTCTAGGCTCTTCATTCGTTTATTCAGCTTGGCATGACTCCAGCATTCCCGAGGAATGCGACGATGAACCCAGCTGGGGCAGTTGGTTTTAGGACCTGCGGATCCGCAACTGACAATCACCAAAACCTTGCAGGTGCATTTGCAAACAAAAATAAAAACATGGGAATTTAAGGTGCCCCCCAATGCCACCCCCCCCAAGAAATAAGCTCCTAATAAGGCCTTATTAAGGGNCCCCCAATGCCACCCCCCCCCAAGAAATAAGCTCCTAATAAGGCCTTATTAAGGGAAACCAACGCTTAATAGTCCCTTAATAAGGCCTTATTTCTTGGGGCGTAGCTTTGGGGGCGGGTTACCTTAAATTTCCATGATAAGAACATATAAAAACCCTTCGAAATCAGGATTTGATATGTGCTGCATTGTGCTGCTATTTCCTGGAACACAGTTCTGAAATTCTGCCAGAGTAATGCGGCCTTTTGAATGGATGGGCAGATGGTTGACCAGGACTCACCACAGCCTGGAGATGCCTGGACTACTGTGACTGTGAGGGGCGTGGCACTTGACAGAGGGTTTTAAGTTTGACTAAGAAGATAAATACCTTGGGTCCAACTGGTATTCTTGGTGTTCCTCTCTTTGTTTGGAAGTTTGGTTGTACCTATGCCCTGTGTCCATATACTTGGCGTTTGTTGATATATACATATTTTGTTTGGCACATTTTGTTCAGCATCACCTTGGATACTTCCTGAAATGTTTGGAGCCGTGACAGGGCAACCAGCGGAGATTGCCCAGCCAGCGTGAAATCTGAAAAAGATTGGGCACATTTATTGGGCATATCTTCATTGAACTTCCCCTCAAAAAATGCCAAAACTTTGTGTATTTGAAGGGGCGAAACTTGGTGGGCTTGATAACGTTTTTTTTTTTTAATCCGGCTATTTCATCTATTTCTGGTGTGGGTACATGGTCTGAGGGTTTCATCCCTGCATGGCCGGGCTCGTGAGATTCAGGAACATATGTATATATACATGTATATATATTTATACTTATATATCTATATTTATGTATATATATATATTTTCTTTTTTATATTTATGTAAACATATATGTATATATATTTGTATCTATACTTGTATGATGAGGAATTGTTGTTGTAAATATCTCTGAGAGTCCACTAATATTGGTATTATTGTTCCACAGAAAAAATGGTCCTCACCGACTTTTGTTGGTACCGCCAGTAACTCCTCAAGTGGAACTCTCTCCCGTCATAGCTTGACCGCTAAAACCAGTCCTGTTTGAATATTTTGGCTCAGGAGACCGCGTGAAAATGCAAAAAACTTGGTAGTCTACGAGTGACCAGATCCTTTCCCAAGATTTGGGGATCGTTTTCTTATCAGTGTCTTTTACCGTACCTATTGACCTATTGGTCCTTTTACGGCGATAGCATTTGGCCATAATTTGGAGATTGCTCAAAACAGATGATTGAATGAATGAACAACGAAAAAGACCCAAATCTGAGATCCCCAAAGTGGTGTGTGACTCGAGACATTTTGTGCCATCGTAGATGGCATCAGTGTACCACATAGTGTGGCTTTGCCTACTGCTGGGAGTGTTTGGTCACACTAAGCACTGTGTGGATGATTATGATGACTTAAAGGCTGGAGCAAGTCTTTGAGTGCGATTTTTATTTGGAAGTTCGCAATTCACAACTATGACTATGGATGCCTATGACAAGTCGTGCTGTCTATGCAAAATGGGCCCCTACCAGTTTTCTAAAAATGGGCTTATAACATGTTATCAGTGGGGTTGACCTAACAACTCAGTGTTACCCATTTCAAAACCTGTGATTTTTTTTTGGCTTCGCAACAAATTTTCCTTGGATTTGCCTTGGGAGGTAGGTGATACCTGCAAGGCTACATGGAAAGATGTGACCGACCCCGGCACCTCTGGCTTGGTAAATGGGTGAAGGTGACACGGTGGTGGCGAAGGTGGGCCCCTGGTTCTTCAAGGTTTTTTTAGGGGATGACGTCCTATCCAGTTGGGTCCTTATTCAAAAAAAACATTAAATATGTAGGCCCTATTAAACAACCTGCATAATGGAAAGTACACGTTTTTTTTTCGTTGCTCACATGAATTTCTGAATTTTTGTGAATGACGGCAGAAACTATAGGCAATTTTCTGGGATTATATACTTTTAAACACCTTTTTTTTCAAGAAAAGACAGCAGTAAGAAGTTTACATGAGGTGATTTGATGTGGTAAAGTATGTATATGAACAGTAAAAAGGACTTTGAAATAGGTTCCAGTAGAAGGTGGGCTAAGAATGGGATGTAAGATGAGTTTCTTGCCGCAGCGCATGACGCTTCTCATCTTCAGCTGCAAGATGAAACCAACCCTGTTGCCAGACGTTTCTGTGCCCCTGTTTTGCCATGAATCCCAGTATCATGGGCTTCTAATTCCAAGGTATATCTTCAAAAATCTGAATGCTTCCGCAGTCTCAGGAGATGTCGTTACGTCGTTGATTCTCGAAGTACACACCTCCTTTTTTCCTCCCCCGTGCTGAGGAAAGCATGTGCTACTCCCAACACAGCCATCGTTGGGCTATGCTTGGGTGCATCAAGAGCAGGAACGTCGGATGCTGAGCCACAGGGTGGCAAAATGTGTGAGCAACTCCTGTGCAGTTGAGATAAACAAGTTGCATGGACAGGCACAAAAATATATTATAGACTATAGATTGCAATTTTTGATGAGATGTTTGAGACTCACATGAAACCACCCATAGATTTCTCTGAACAAATGAGGACTTGCATGTTATGTTTGAAAATATGTTGTACACATTGTTCAACGCTTCCTCCCAGAGCTTCATGATTCAATGAGAAAAACTGTATCTCACGCATCAACTCTGGATCGTTGCGATAGAAGTGAACTGAGAACACATGTTTTTTGGAACCTGTTGTTTGTGGGATAGCAAGGGATAGAATACATGTAGCATTGATGATGATGACGACGATGACGATGATGGTGATGATGGTGATGCTGCTGCTGATGACGACATCCTCTGTCTTTCCTGTGCGGATTGAAGTTGAACTTCGTGATCTAATGCCTTTGTTATGAACAAACTAGGGTGGAGGGTCTAGACCCTTGGTCTGCTAGTGGGAGGTAAGACCAACGACAGGAGACCCACTTCTCCTCGAAGAAGGATGCAGAAAAGGAATTGAAGCTACTTGTTTTGAGAGTGGTTGGGTTCCAGATACTCACCCAAAAACTAACATGGAACCCAAAGTCATGGAGGTTTGGTTCAGATGATTTTCCTTTTCAAAACAGGGTGATTATTTCAGGTTCCAGCCGTTCGTTTTCGAGAGTGTTTTCAGCAAGTTGTGACAAGGTGGCTTGTGGGAGGACTTCACCTTGGTCAACACAGGAGGTTTCAGCCTCCCCCAAATCTGGTTCAATCATAGGGGATGTCACCACCACCTCACTGGGAGAGGTGGTTTTAGCAAGAGTGGATTCTGCAAAAACCACCTGAATTCAGGTTGATCCATGACCTAGCACAGTATCACAAGACAGAAATGTCTGAATTCCATTGCAATTCCAGATCTCAATCTGCGGTATTTTCTCCATGTTGCTAATTTTTTATGTTGACTACACAAGGTCAATTTTCAGCAACACTCCAGCCAACATTAGTCATAGAATCTTGCCACTTGGAAACTTCATCAAGAGGTTACATGTGTGAACTATGTTTAAAAATCCTTTTGAAATAAGAACCTTCAAATTTGAAGCCTCTCACTAGTCTTGCAACCATATCCGAACAACAAAATCTATCAAGATCTCAGAAAATGAGAAGCTCAACAAGTCGAAGGTGATGAATTTACTTCCCTCTTCTCCCCTCAAATGTGTACCTATCAACATCGAACAGATTACTTGCCTGGACGGTCTAATGACGAAGCTGGTTCAAATACCAACCTCTCAAGAATGAGTGACGACCAATGAGTGGTCCTTAAAAATCAAGCCATTTACCTATTCGACTCGAATCATATTTGCGCGCCTCGTTTTCCAGAGATTCGTCTGCAAAAACCCCTCCCCGGTCGACGAAAAATCACCACCTGAGGAAGGATCAGTTTCCAGTGGTCAGATGACCTCAGTGGAGTGGAAGGTATTTCTGGATGTCACTGGATACCAGGAAGTTGCTTCATTTCCCACAGAGTTGGTGGCAACTCAAATATTTTTTATTTTCACCTGGGGAAATGATCCAATTTGACTAATATTTTTCAAATGGGTTGGCCTTCATTTGTGATGCTACTGTATGAATCATGTTTTTGATTGTTTTAGAGAAGATGATTTGGGATGGATAGTTTGAAAATCAAGCAAGCCCCTGAATCAGAAAACCAAGCAAATTGTTTGATTTCTCATTCAGGGGCTTGCTTGATTGCATGATGAATTGGTGCTTGGATACCTTTTCTTCCACCTTGAAAAGGTTATATACTTAGACTTAAAGGTAACAGAATGTGTTTGGAGGGAATGCTGAGTACTAGGCTCTTCCATTTGGTTTGCTTTGCATTTGGCAGCTTCGAACGGAGAAACAATACGAACAAAAACATCCAATTTGATAGAGGTAAAATCCCAGCAGTCTTGAAGAGAAAGACAAGTAAGATGAATTTCAGATGAAATTTTGAAATTGGGGTTATCCCACCTTGTTGCTTGTCTATGATCCAATTTGCTTTTCCACCTCTCTGTCGAAATCTCCAGCTCGATGAAGTTCCAAATGCCATTTTGACCGAAAGTACGAGGCAATTTATATATATATATTTTTTTATTATTACTATTTATTATACAGTCATAGCCTCATAACTACTAAAAGTTATCCCTTCAGAAAATCTGAGTTCAATCAGAATGACTTTCTGGGAACAGGTGAGGGGGACTGATTGGAAGGGACAATGATTTCGCCGATCGACAACAGAGACTCAGGTGCTTGGCCAGGGTCATTTCTATTTGACGGATCGTCATCACCATGCAGCAGCCCTGCAGCTTTCAGATGACAAGGATGCCACGGTTACAATGTGATTTTGAAGGTGGAATTCACATGGAAAGATGAGATAGACACAGGAACATTCATGTGTGAATTTCGTTCGTGTTTCACATGGAAATTCCCTCCAAAGGATGGAGATCCCTTGGGAACCCTTCACTTCACACTGACTGAATGGCTGAACATGGCTGAACAAACAGCCGTTTAAGTCGATGACTAAAACCAAACTTCCCTGTGGGATATGGGTTCGGCCCTTAGAAGGCATGATTCATCGTAGTTGTATTGTCTTTATTCAAGTATATATATATATATGTATGTACTCATTAAGATATGCAGTTTACATTCATATTGTACATGTGCATATTAGCACAGCTGTTTTCGAAAGTCCTTTGATTTTCTACTTTGACACAAGGCTAGCCGAACCTATGGGTCCACGGCGAAAACGTGTAGACAGATTTTGGTGTGATTTTGGCTTCATGATGAGGTTATGTGTGAGTAAACAAGTTTAAACAATGCAACCATACCATAATTGGGGGTTTCCGAAAATAGTGGCACCCCCAAATCATCCATTTTAATAGGGTTTTCCATTATCAACCATCCATTTTGGGGTACCTCTATTTTTGGAAACACCCAATTACAAAATATCATGATTATCATGCAATATTCTCATGCAGGATATTTTCGACCTCGACATGCAGATTCTGGCAACTCGGGCGGTAATCCTCGACGCTGTCGTTCGAGCGGTGCAATTTAGAGTCTACTTGAATATGTTTTGCCACATGACTCTTTCCAGTTGTCCTGGAACAACATGCAAGGAAGATCTGCTGAACCCAAGTCTGTCATGACCCTATTTACAGGTCATGACATGCCAAGGTTATCCCAAGTCAGCTTCAAAAATCACTGATAAATCACCACGTGGTACTGGGACCTGTTATGCAAGGCGTTATGTAAGGATTGTAAGGTATGCTTCCCCAAAATGAGGTTGGGCACTTCCACCTCTCAAATTCAACCATTGATATCCCAAGCTGTTGTAGTTCAAAGGAGTTAAGTTATTCATGCAACATTTCTATGGGAAAACCGGTAGACCTGAAAGGCTTGGCAAGGACCATATAATTCCGATAATATCCGATAATCATATACATTCCTGAAAATGAATTGCTGGAAGAGGACGATCATCTCAACATCTACCACCAGACTTTTTTGCTAGATTCAATCTCTTGCAGTCTTTGCTACTCAGATGTTGTACCCAATGTCCCAGCCAGGAGTTGTCCGGTGAATTCCATCTTGGTCGGTCTTCCATTTCTGATCTGACTAGTTTGGATAAGATGACAACATGCCTTGAAATTACCACCTTTAGTGATCTAGTTGATCCATTTCCCTTTCAATGATGAAGCTCGGAAAGATAGGAGCTTCCCCCCTAAGCAGCTACTTAAAGCTGTCTATTTGAGATAGGATCAAAGTATATCATTTCATTCAGAAGTTGTGAATTCCCTGCCCTAGTCAGAGATTGACCTGCGACGATTGGTAATATCAGTTTTTTTTTTCGCATCATTGACCTTTATCCATTGGCATGAATACCTCCTTGAGCTCATACACACACACACACATATATATATATTATATACATACTTCCTTGATCGAGTCATTATATCAAAGGTAGCATTTTCACCATCATCTTCCCAGAATTTGGATCCATGATCCAAGGAAGTATAGGCACCAAGTCACCCAGACTATAGGATGGGGCGGGTTGCGTGGTTCTATCCTGGACGCTCCCTGGACCTCTAAACCCTACCGAATCTAAGGTCATTTGCGATCTGAGATCCCTAGGTGCAACCGACCGAGACATATAGATTTTGCCACCCCAACATGGGTAGTTTCAGAAAGATCCACTCACATCTAGAAAAATCCAGGCATCAACTTTTCATATCTTTGAAGTCAAACATGTATGAATAGATGAGTTGGAGTTCCATTTTTTGGAAGAGTTGACTTTTGCAAAAAAATGTTTGGAAAAAACACTTTCTTGCAGATTGTTGCAGGTGACCAGGACTTCTGGCCGAGAATGAAAGACATGCATTATGTGTTCCTACAAACACGGGTGCCTAGGCTTGAAACTGGATTTTTTTTTGGGACGACCCAGTCGGATATACCCAGGATATGGCATAAGGTAGCATACTTTTCTCATGATGGGTCCCAAGCTTCGAGATTCTTTTCATCAATTTTCTTGTCTCCTTGTGCAGTCCTTTCCTTTGTTGTTCCTACTTCCAGCTGTATGACTATTGTGGAATTATGGAGGGAGATTAAACTGGTTTTCAGTGGCATGATTCATTGGCTGTTGTTGCTCCTGTTGTTGTTGCTGTTTCTGCTCTTGTTGCTATTGTTCTTCTTGTTGTTGTTGTTGTTGTTGTGGTCGTCGTCGTCGTCGTCGTGGTTGTTGTTGTTGTTGTTGTTGTTGTTGTTGTTGTTGTTGTCGTCGTGGTTGTTGTTGTTGTTGTTGTTGTTGTTGTTGTTGTTGTTGTTGTTGTTGTTGTTGTTGTTGTTGTTGTTGTTGTTTTCCACCATTGTCATCCCTGGGGATATCATCTTTGATGATCATCCATTGCCCACAGCCCAAGGCCTCACCTTTCGCCTTGCCATCCCCAACCACTGAGACAGCTCTGCCTCAGAGCTGGAACCGGGTGGGTTGGTGGAAAACCCCAATCTCCCAAGGTTTGATGGTCTCAAATTCAAGCACGCCCGGTTTTAACCCAAAAAAGGTAGCTGAGGAAAGGGAACTCCCATTATTTCAGGGAAATCCATGTTGATATTAGAATTTGGCCAGATGGTAATTGAAAACCAGGGGATATTACGGGCTTGTTAGCAATCATTGTCCATCAATAAGGCCTTCCCAAGTTACAATTTGGGACGCCCCACCCTCACAGTAGTGGCACGTGAAGGTCTATAGAAGTCTCCTACTATAAGTGTAGTTAATCCTGGTGGTGACTGTAACTAGGTAACTAGGTGGGGGGGACACGTATGGAATACACCTTTTCTGGCTCATATATTTACTAAAATGACATGAATAAGATAAGCCACAGTTCCTACCGCCTTATTCATTTTTGATGTTTCATTGTTTGGGGAAATTCCAAAGGCACCGTCAATTTTCTACCTTGTGGAAGATTTGTATTTGGATTGTAGCAGACAAACAGTTCCTTACCGCATTCTTGAACTATTTTCAAGAAGTGAATTTATATACCCTCCTTGACGAAATAGATTGTAAGGGCTGAAGCAATTTTTACTCCATGTTTTTTTCAACAAGCAGACTTATTTACATTCCTTGAAAAAGCAGATTGAAAGAGACAAAGCACTTCTGCACCACATTCATGAACTAGCAGCTAGCATTTTCAAGAAGCATATTCATTTACCTTCGTTCAGTGGAACATGGATCCCTGCAAGAGCATCTTTTCCTTAGCAGTAATGTTCTTGGATGGTTCTGGGGGGAAGGGTAGGTTCGAATTTCCGTGTTGCTTATCCCAGGGTAAGTAAAATAGACTACAACAGACCCATGGACTTGAAATCAGAACATTAGAAAGTTCCAAGAAGATGTGCAGCTACTTTGAGAACCCCCAGCCATGTTTTCCGGGCCACAAAGTGACTAGTCAACATTTTCGCTTCTTCTCCCCCCCCCAAAAAAAATTCACATGTCGCCCTGAAAATCAATGATTGGTTCAGATGTCATTTCCTATTGAAAAGGGTCCACTTTTTAGGGCTTCCCCGGTTTCCCAGGGGAAATTAATCCAATCCAGGACATTGGAGAGCTTCCAAGATGATTTGTGGCGAAGCTTAGCGGGCTTTGCAGATCACGTAAAGGAGGATGACCAGCGTTGTTACCTGAAGAAATGTCAGGCACACGCTTTTTTTTTAAGGGCAGGGAGGTTGGCTTGAAAAAAATGTTCCAAGTTTTTTTCCATGGCGAGGTATGCAATTCATACAATCCATATGATATCTCGTAATCATGTGTAATTTATCCAGATGCAGTTCAACAAATGGTCAAATTACATAGCATAGTTGGTGGACGTCATTGAACCGCCTCAACAAGTTTATCCCATGGAATTCTTCCACAAGATTCTGGGAACATTTTGGAAGACAGAAGTGGTCCCGTATCATCAAGACAGAAGGATCGGAAAGCATTTTGCAATTGACTCTGACTCTGGCTATGGAGGCGTTCAAGCGCTTGACGCCTTTATCTAAGTGGTGGAACCCTTATCTGGAGAGATGATCCAATTTGACTAATAATTTTCAAATGGGTTGAAACCACCAACCAGTCATGTTGTTTTGCAATAGAGTGCCTTTTCAGAGTTGATTTGGGCTGCCAAAGCAGTCACGGTATCCGAGGACACGTTCTGAACAACAGGAAGCATGGACCCAGTGATGGATAAACCACGATGAATCAAGCTAAACGGAAATTGATTACGTGATGTCACCCCATCATTTTACCAAGCATAGTCACTTTTGACGGTCATGCCACACATTGATCTTAGAGTTTTATAGATGTTACAACTCTCTTCAACATTTTGGTTGACATTGATTTCTACCTCCCACGTGGCCATGGTTGTTTTTTGATAGCCGTTTGTCAGGAGTACTTTGTGGACTTCCAGTGGGGTTTTGCCATCAACAAAGCAACAGTTACTCAGCTTTCAACTTTTATTATTTTCCTGCGGGGTTTCTAGATTTTGGGTATGTCAACCCAGGGTTCGCAATTGATTAGATGTTTTTACATTTTTTCTACAAAATCAACATGACGCTCCTGGAAGGGAACGGTTGAGAGGTTGTCCATTTTCAGATGTCTGAATCGGTTAGAAGGACTTTCTATGATATTCAGAATTTACTGTATATATTTCCAGGGTGAAAGGTTCCTGTACCATTGATGGAGAGATGTGTCCATGTCATTGCCCAACTAATGATTTGAACTGATCTACTTGAGAATGCAAGGAAGGTAAAGCCTTGAAAATGGGCCGTTTTGAATGGACAGTAGGACTGATAATCTAATCTGGTTCATAGCTTCGTCGGTGGGTAGAAGTGTTGGAGGCAATCATGATGGAAACATGCCAAGTGCCAAGTGCTATTCATCCTGGATTAATTGGTTGGCCTGCCAGGGGGTCAGTACTTAAAGAACAACACTTGGAGTTGGTAAGTGGAGCTACCATATATCACTCCAATACGCTTCTGTCAAGGATATTCAACACTCAATAGGTTTTGAAACTTAATCCTCAAACTTTTTACATTAGTTGTACACCTTTAAATCTACATTGCTTTTCAATGGACTTATACTCGACTCATACCCATACATAGATATATATATATATATATGTGTGTGTGTGTGTGTGGGTACAATTCTAGTGACTTACACCGTTTCTTTCTAAGACCTTACCACTGCGTTGGCTGAGGAAGAAGATCCAACTCTATGGCCTTCCTCATCAGAACATAGCAACTTCCATGCCAAACTTCACTCATTGCCATATCCTTCGTTCCCTGGTGTTCAATGAAAAGGTGTGTTTTGGTTGGTGGGAACAAATGCAGGGATGCATTTTGGAAAGTACCCTTAGTGAAAAACATGTTTTGGCAATTGAAATGTACCTAAAAGTCTCAGTTGACATTTCAAATGGCTTTGTGGTAGGACATGCTTGGTGACCGAGACAATCAATCCCCACAATTATATATTTCAAATTGTTTGGGCTCGCGCCCCCTCTATTTTAAAGGGGCAGCTGATGGCCCTAGAGAGAGAGACATTATCCCAAACCAATGTTTGAATATCCTGCATCTTTTCTACACCAGCAGGAGTAGTAGGTCGGAGTAGGCCGTAGTAGGTCGCATTGGAGTAAGTCGTAGCAGCAGCCCGGGGAAGTCTTGGAATCTCATCCTTTTTGCTTGGACGAGTTTGCATGTGTTTTGTGGGTGGGGGAGAAAATCCACCAATAATTTCAGGTACCTAAAAGGAAGGAATCCTGAACTTTATCAAGCTATTTTTGGGGGGTGGGGTTTTCCCTTACATAAGGGGCATCCATACAGCTCATATACTCTAGGTGAACACCTCCAGCTTAGGTACCTGAAATGTTTGATCAAGACCTGATTTCCGTTTGAATCATCCAAATTGCCCAAGGTTGAAGGCAGTGGACCTGCAGTCATGGCAGGCGTGGATGTTGCTGTATGATGCTGTATGTCTCAGATGGGAGACATGAAAAAGGCACATATAATCATATATATATATACATGATATGATACTTATTTTAGTCAATGGATTTCTTCATGTGGTCCAGGATAAAATATCAATAAATCATAAGTTGTGTCGTTATTGCATCATAAGATGCCCAACATTTTGATGATGAGCCTGAACAGGTTACTCCCTTCAAACATGGCATAACTTGGGGGTACCCATCTGCAAAAAACAAGAAACTACTTCGACCCGCGAAACCGATTTCACCACTTCTTCACCAAGCTCACCAACAAAATTGATTGATACCCGGGTGAACCTTCAAGTTAGGCGTTGATGGATTTGACTTATAGGTTTGTTGAAGTACTATCAGAAAAATTCTATACTTAAGCCAGATTCAGCCAGATTTTCTACATGTATTTTTTGAAGGTATTTACCAACAGCATCTTCAGGCGACATTCCTTCTTTGGTGATTTAATCCAGGATAAGGCCTTTGGAAATATCACAAGTGGTCCAATGATTTACTGAATTGTCTAGTCCCCGAGCTGTACGAAAGCCATCAGGTGGTTTCAAGATGTTTCACCATGTTAATCCTGCCATTGCTGACTGTGATGAGATTTGATGAGGGTATATAGATAAATTTGGTGGACCTCGACCTTGATCCATCTTGATCCATAGTTTCGTGGGTACCGAAGTTTGGTTGACAACCCCTATGTTTGGTAGATAAAAGGATCGGTTTTGGAGTGGTTCAAAATTAATCTTCTCAGTGCCACTGGTACGTTTTGTGAAACGAAAGTCGGGTTATTGCCCGCAGCAGCAGCAACAACAACAACAACAACAACAACAACAACAACAACAACAACAGCAACAACAACAACAACAACAACAACATGATGAAGAAAAAGGGACACAAGAACAACTTTGAAACAACATTAATACTTCTAACAAGGGTAAACAAAATCCAGTGTCCAAGTTTTTTGATTCGCAGGAGTTGGGTGAATTGGTTTTGCCACTGTGCCACAGTAGCACCTTGGAAATGTTGCCCTTGCCCACAGGTGCGGGTGTTTTGCCTCGGGGTGGTGAACCACACCCGAGCTATGGGGTAGGGGAATTCTTCAGTTAAGGGTTGAGGACCGGAAGCTGAAGGACGTAGGAAAAACATGGGAAAACACTAGTGATGTTATAATTTCGTTCCATGCTATTGACTAGGAATACTATCATAAATAGAGTTTGAGGCAGCTCCATGAATCAGTTTGAGTTCTGGAAGAATTCAGTTTTGCTGGTGTTTTGTTGTTTTTTCGGACTTGTTTTTTTTTCCAAGTCCCGTGTCAAAATCATAGAAACCATTTTGAGAGGACTTTGCCTTTGAGCCCATATTGTCAGACATCGCCCGCTCTCAGAAGACCTTATATCATCATGTATCTACCAGAAAAATACAGCCAGGGAGCCCTAGAAGGTCTACAAAACTCAGGGGGGAACTATCCTTGAGAGCCGATAATACACACAGGGCAGTTTCTGGAACCCACCTTTTGGGATTTGAGAACGTTGCGGAACCATGCCAATTTGGATGCGAATTGGAATGGACTGGATGAATACTAAACTCGGAAACATCTCATGTGCATCTGTATATGTATATAATTGATGGAATGCTAAGATGAAATTTTCAATCAAATCTTCAACATTCCTCCAAGCTAGATGCTAACTAACATGAAATGTGGAAGATAGGAAAATGAGCCATTGCAATGCATCTACCAACCCACCAAAGTTGTTTTGTGTTCAGTAAGATTCCCAGAATATATCTCCAAAAAGGGAGATTCTTAGCCAAGGTTGCAGATTGGTCCCCAACCAGACACCATCCAAAACAAAGCCACAGATGGTACCTACAGATCTAAATATTGGTTTCCAGGGTTTGGCTTCAGGGCCAAATCTTCAACCCTGTTAGCATGAGTTTGGCTTTTGGGTTCAGAGAGGCTACTCCTCGGAAACTCTTCAAGGATACTCTGGTGTGCCACTTGGTCGCCTTGGAGGATGTTTCGGTTGGGGCACCAGTTTGGTCTCTTGAAGTGTCCACTCCCCCCCAAAAAAAACTGCGAGTTATGGAAGAAATCTTCTAGTCTGGGGCTAGTGTATCCCACTAAATTAGATACAGTATTTATTCCAAAGTTTGCACATCCCAGGTGGTGCAGTGTTTTTTGATGTTTCCAATCAATGCGGTTGAGGAGAAACAAAAAGTATGTAGCCTGTGTTAGCAGAAAGGCTAAATCAATAGAGGACGATTCCTTTTTGAAATGGTGCAGTTCTTTTAGTTGTAGCGAAGGCAAAGCTACATGTACAAGAAGTTCACTGCAGAATCTTTTCAACAAGGAAAGACGTCAGTTTTGGTAAGGACGCTACCAGTCATTCAGAAGGCCAAATATATAGATACTTCGAAAGGGAAAGCAATGAAAAACAACTTCGTCATGACTAACACAGCTGTCCGAGAGCACAGCGGAAATGCAAATGTCACATAGCAAGTTGTTGTTTTTTTCCAAATGTTTCTTCAACCATATTGCTCACTAGAGATAGTTTTCAATGGAAGAACGACACAAGAACGTGTTTCCAAGGCCGCCAAGGAAAACAACTTGATTTCAACAGAATCTTACTTCAGTGAGATACGGAAAACTCGTGAAACGCAACGAAGATGGCTTCTTAAAAATCTTATTTCTAACTTTTATTGAAGGAATGCCAGAATGCCCACATTCCAATAAGACTCCTGGGTTTTGCGAGGTTTGTTGTTTGGAAGGGAATATGCTGTAGGGGGCCCGACGCAGCCACCCATGGCTATTCCCTTGGGGAAAAGCCCGAGGCCCGTTCCGAAAGATCCAAGTTGCGACTATGGCAACTGCAGGAGCCAAACCTCGGGGTATCCCAAGGAATAGCCGGTCTTAAGGGACTACTAATCATTGAATTTCACTGATTAGGGCCGGCTATTTCTTGGGGGTGGTGGCTTTGGGGAGGGCCCCCTTAGATTCCCATGAAACAGCTGGGAATGTTAGTGGATGATGGATGGTGATGGATGCATATATTATATGTGACTTTTTGGTTGATGACTTCTAGAAACAGTCCGTATAAAGTCATTAAATATAGTCAAAAGTGTGGTTTTTTGCTTTGAAGTTTGTTTTTAGTGGGGGGAAATTCCGGTGACAGGATATCCATAGATGATCTAAAAGACTGATATTCCTTGGCAGCTTGGTAAGAATGGGAGATGGCAGGTTTGAAAATTGGATCAATGGTGGATGTTTATTGCCATTTTCCTGGACTTTAGTTGGTGATATGTTTCCAGTTTCCAAACTTCACAGGTGCTAATGGTAACAAAGATTCTAGTTGAAGATGGGTTTTTCCAGGCGTACTGTGCTATCGGGTACTTCCATCTTGGGAAGTCGTCCCAGCAGTGACGTCAAGCTGCTTCAACTCCATTGATGAGGAGCGCTGCAGCTGAGCGCGATGTTTTTGTGGTGTGAGGTGCCGGTGCTTCCAAGGCACCTTTGCTTAGTGAAGGGCCAAGGAGCCCACTTTGGAGCTGGATGGGAATGGCATTTTTGCATATCAACAAGCCAATCCCATCCCAATAAAAAATCAAAAAATATCACCCTACTGTCAGATGGGAATTGAAATGATTTGTGATTTCAGATGATTTGTGATTTCAGATGGAAACGTTCCCCATGACTTTTGGGTTTACCTTGGCTTCTGTGGTCCGAAACGCGCTGACGTGGGCCTGCGTTCTTCGGGGAACTTTCGATTCGAGGGTTTTCAAGCGGACGGACAAGCGGCTGCGGACGAAAAACAGTGAGTGAGGTTTGAGGATGGCAGTTTGATGCATTTTGCGGGTCTCTTTTCGAGTATTTTCACATCACTCTGTTTAGTGAAGAGAGATGTATCTATGTTGATTCATGCTGATATTTTGCATGAATATTTTTTGGAAGCTTCAAAATGATGAAGCATTCTGTGAAGGGGCAAGTCTGTCAAAAGGTGGCCACTCCCAAGTTTGGTTGTGAAAAAGTAAGAGGCACAAAGGGTGAAGTCATCTATTTCTCAAATGGCGTATGAGAAAAGGTCTCAAGATGTGATATCCCCTGGCTTTCATTGGATATTTGTATGGATCCCTGCATACATCAATTGTCGAGGGGTTTAATTGATACTTTTGCATCTCCTCCATTCTCTTCCACGTTTTTGGAAGTCAAACCCGCGAAGGAACTGAGCATTCTGATTTTTTGTACTGAATTGGACGGAAATCAGACCTGTTACAGTAAGAAAAAAAATTAGGAGGCATAGTTTCAATACGCCCCAGAAAACACACATGAAAACAGAGGTTTGGGTCGATGCTTTTCCTTTTCCAACGATGCACTTCAGGTTCCAGGTGAGTTTTCGAGAGTGCAATGGTAAGGTTTTATACCATTCTTCGGCAGAAACTGGGTGATGGATAATGTCAAGTGCATTCCATTAAAATTCCTGAAAGACATTGGTGACATGAATTCATGTAGAAAAACTGAAAAAACGCCATTTGTCCAAATATCAGCTTGTACCCATGGTGTTTTTTCATGTTGTTTTGCTTCTGGACATTTTCTACACCTCCACAAGCTGACTTAGCACTGGCAGGAGCCTTCCCAAAACGAAACTCATCTTCCAACCCCAGTATTTCAGGGACTATGTTAGTCTTAAGGAGGGTATCCCTACTTGAAAAAATTTTTCGGGTGGCAATCAACCACCACCTGGTGTTGACAGCTCCGTTGTGGCTCCAAGCATCGATCAAAATGGATCCAAATGTCCATCCACAAAGCATGGACAGATCGTCTTACCAACGGATGGAATGGAGCTTTGGTGAAAATATTAGGCTAAATATGCTATAATCATACTCATATATTTAATATACACACATATTTGTATATGTATACTATTTAGATTTTTTTAGGCATACAGAAACATTTGTTAGCATATGGATGCATATAGAGACATACATATATACACATATTTACTCACTATATATTATATAAGTTCATTTGTGCACATACACACAAAACACACATCAAAAAACCATCAATCCCAAGCACATCAATCCTTACCGTGGCTGATTCTCAACAAAGCCTTGAGTTTCAGCCGAAAGATTTGCGGATGCCATGAGAGGGTGAATCCAGGCAGAATGGGAGCCATCCTAGAGTTGCACTTGGGATGTCGTTTTAATCCAGGGATGTGAAGAACAGACTTTTCATAGCAGTCAGGAGCAGATGTTTCCAAAGATTTGGTTGGTTGAAAATATGGGATGTTTAACTCACTCCAACTGAGTGGTTACTGCTTGCGATCCCTGCAACAATTTAAACCAAGATTCCTCCCGACCACGAGTTGCCTGGTTTTCAACATCAGGTTTAGCACTCTACTTCTCCAACACGAGTTAAGATACATGAAGCACGCTACCAAAGGTGCTTTTTTGCAAGGTGTTGATTGAAGTACATGATGTTATTTTCCGTCCTTCATTTGTACATTTTGAAATTGCTCCAATGATAATGCGTAGAAAGCAAGCCATTTAGGAGATTAGCAACACATGTTTTGTTATCATTCCTTCGTATGACTTTTCTACTTTCATGGTTGAAAGGGCCTGGAGCAGACCCCCCAAAATTTCGGATGATCCCCTCATCGATGCCATTTTCCAAAGCTTTGGAGTATCCAAATATCATCAAATCTCCAAGCACCGAAGCCTAAAAGAATTGTTTCTGAAGTTATAAACACATTTTTTTCTAAAAAAAAGGTGGTGGTTTCAAACATTTTTTGAATTTTCACCCCTATTTTGGGGAAGATTCCCATTTTGACGGGCGGCATATTTTTCTAAGTGGGTTGGTTCAACCACCAACTATAGTAAACACGTTGTTGTCGAATCCTGGTGATTTGACATCCCTCATCTGCAGTTCTTCCCTTCACCACCATCTTCCCTCCAAAGAAGGTGAGTTGTTGTCCGTCCGTGGACCCATGGTGCGTGTTCACGATGTGTTGCAGCAGGTGTTTTCCCGGTGTCGGCGCTTTTGTTGGGGCCACATTTTGAAGGGAGATGGTCACTGGGGACTAGGTTTTGTAAGGGAACAAAATTTAGGAGCTCTCCAGTCTTGAAGCAAAAATTTCGGGACTCTCGAATGGTGGAACTGGCTGCTGGTTTTAATGAACTTCAACAATGACAAACCCCCTTTTGCTGACCTGACCTTGGTGAATATAAAGAGTCCGGAAAAAAAGATCCCCAAAAAAACCGGGTGAAATGAGCCAGCTGGAGAAGTATAAGTACTCTTGTCGGGGGTTGCTTGATTATATCATTTTTGAGAGGTTTGATGTGTTGTTGACACACTTTGGATAGTTCATGGTACTTTACCCCAAGATATGGGCTGCGGTCGCCGGATCTTCAAAAGATCCAACTTCCACTTCCATTTTTCTAGCTTTGATGTATCATGTCACTTCAGGTGACTTAAAACACCCACATGTTTTTTGAGATAATTGTTCATATGTTTATGTATTTTTTGATTTATAGTTACATATAACATAATGTATATGTGTGTACAAAAATATTTATATATACATAACCCTATTTCAGCCTGTTCCAGCTTAGGTTGGTGAATCTATTATGTCATGTACATCACTATGTACCAGACATGCGACTTTTCAGGAGGTAGGATCATGTGGATGTTCGAGGGTTTGGCCATCCCATTTTGCATTGGTCCCAGGAAATGCCTGTAAGATAGCCAATGAACTTTGAACAAAACGGGGATGGTGGAGTGTTTGAAGTTGGTATCACCACAAGTTTCTTTGGAGGTCACCCAATAAGAGTGCAAAGATGACTTGCAGTGCTGTTACCCTCCCCTGAAACTAACAACAACCGCCCCTGAAAATAGGCCAAAATTACCACAAAAGGAAAAACTTCATTTCGTCTTCCATGTTCATCCAATTTTAACTGGCATGTCTTGAAACTGTTAGTTTCAGGGAGGGCATAATAACTAACCAGGTTATCACAACCTCAATATATATATATATATATACCCAGAAGATGGGAAAGATTGTCCTACATTTCAGGGAGGGTTCCACCTGGTTGTCCTTGGCTCGAGCGAGAATCTTCCAGGCCTATGGCGTCAGCATTTCGGTGGGGACTCCCATCACCAGGTAGCACAAGGCCCCTAGGCCAACTGAAGGAAAGAAATTGAAGTAAACGAGAATCATGGCCCTCCAAAATGAAAGGACAACAAAAGAGTGAGAACGTCAAAAAGAACAAATTACAATGACAAATAGAATAAGTTTGGGACCTATTCCAGGCATTTTAGGCATATTAGTACATTCAAGGTCTTGGAAAAAGTCGTCTGGTGAATATTCTAGGCATATTTCATGATATTTCCCAGTCCAATAGTTGGCTTACCAACGCCAATAAGTATCCTCAACCAGACCGTGTACCCCATAGGATTTACAACCCCAATTGAGTAGCATAAATTTTAATCACCATGGCATGGGGAGATTGGCGTATCATTACCCCGCGAAACCGTAATTTCCAGCTGATCATCTGAATCACCTCAAGATGTAGTAGAAGGGATGTTCGGGTTCCTTAACAAAATCGCCAGTAATCTGGTCTGAATTCTGTAGCAAAGATTAATACCGTTGATGAACAAATCCTGCACCAGTTGATGCGCAGTTTATGCCTTTATTTGCGGAGTTTTTTACATTCCAGGTGGTGCAGGATTTCTTCCATCAACAGTATCATCATACAGATAATATAGAATATCAAGAGATTGACAGTTTTTGAGATGGTTTGAGATGACCCTGCCCAATTGATATTCACTATTCATATCAACATCAACCCTTTTGTTATTATGCGATTTAGATGCTGTCGATAGTAGCCACACCCAGCAGAGTAGTATCTTTTTCCGGGCCTATAATTAAAAACCGGCATTTACGGCCCCATTTTCTTTCCAACTGGTAACTGCTACTTTGTCAGGTTTTTAACGTAGTGATTGGGGATTCAAATCCCCCTCTGATAAGCGGGCATGTGCAAATCTCAAAATCGGAGGCGTGGAAGGTTAAGAGGGGCGTAAGACATGTCACATTAGCTGTTGATTGATGATTGAATCTTGGATATAGAGGAATCTTAAATATCGAAGTGCACGACAAAATCAACGAATCCGAACAGAAGGTGAACAACTCATAGGGTGTGTGAACGGCGAATTCGTTCAATTTTTAGGGAGAAGGGGCAATTGTGTTGCGTTTTGGTAGAACATGGAGGCTTGCAGTTCCTTCAGGCATGGTGCAGGGTGCAATCCGCATCCAGGTATAGAATGCAAACATGCAGTTCTTTTGTTTGCTTGAAGCCTTTGGTTGACAAAGATATGTTGGCACTAATTCGAACTACTGCACCTACTGTTACAGTTGGAGATAATCCCTTGTTGGTACTGAAGGGTATTTGACTGATTCGGTCCGGTGAAAAGAAACACTGAGACACGTTATCCGAGGATGCTTTTCCCGATGTTCTAGGACTGGGGTTTGAGCGGAAAATGCTTGGCAGGGTCAAATCGAGAGGGGCCAAGCACATCAGAAGTGATTCGTTTTGGCTTCCATTGCCAGCCTCCAGCAGCTTGCTTTGTTGATGCAAATCCATATGAACTAAGTGCATGAAGAAAGGAAGAAATATATGTGAAACTTAATGGAAACTTGACTTATATGAACGGAGATATTGTACCAATCAAGTCTTAAAAATTCATTGATTTTGTTTCAAATCTGAAGCACATTTAAGAGATGATGTTTATACATGATTCATCCCGGGCTTAGAACTCTTTTTCGTAAGCGCTAGATTCCAATTCGTCTCCAAGTGTCATGCTGAACTGCAAGAAAAGACTTTGAGGTTTAGACATTTGGATGATACATGCATTGTCTTAGGTGTTTTGGAGAGGAATCTTGATTTGGGCACTGAGTTCTGCCGAGTTCTTGCAGCCATGGCGGGCCCGGTGCTCACACTGAAAGTGAACACCCTAGAAGGTGGTGTTCTCACCGTTGAAGTGATGCCAACAAATACCATTCAAGAATTGAAGACAATGCTCCGTGAAAACAAACACGAAGATCCAAACGAGCGTAAAATTCTCAAAGCAGACATCCTGGTTGATGGAGCACTGGTAGATTGTGATTCTCAGACACTCGAGTCTGCAGGGCTGTTGGATGCTGATTTTGAGGCGACTGTTATTTACTCAATAAATGAAGTTGAAGCTGCAACACAAGCGGCAATCGATGGAAAGGGCTTCGCCCAAGTGAACATCCCTGGCTCTTTGGTGGAAATTGCCGCAAGAGCCTTCCAAAATTGCCATCAGGTGGTCAGGGTCGCAATCCCTGAGTCTGTTACGGCCGTTGGAGAAGGTGCCTTTGAGGGGTGCATTTCGTTGGCAAGCATCAATATCCCGGAGTCTGTGACAGCTATCGGCGAATGTGCCTTTGCAGGATGCAGGTCTTTGGTACGCATCACCCTCCCAGAGTCTGTTGCAGCTATTGATCCACTTGCATTTGCACGGTGTAGCTCTTTGGAAAGCATCACTCTCCCTGAGTCTGTTGCGGCCATTGAAGAACGTGCCTTTAAAAGGTGCAGTTCTTTGGAGAGGATCACTATCCCTGAGTCTGTGAGGGCTATTGGGGACTGTGCCTTTGAGGATTGCAGTTCTTTGGGAAGCATCACTCTCCCTGAGTCTGTTACGGCCATTGGAGGAGGTACCTTTGAGGGGTGCAGTTCTTTGAAGAGCATCATTGTCCCTGAGTCTGTGACAGCCATTGGACAACGTGCCTTTCTAAACTGCAGTTCTTTGGAAAGCATCACTCTCCCTGAGTCCCTTACGGCCATTGGAGCAGGTGCCTTTGAGGGGTGTGCTTCTTTGGCAAGCATTACTATCCCAGGGTCTGTGACAGTCATTGGATATGGTGCCTTTGAGGGGTGCAGTTCTTTGAAAAGCATCATTATCCCTGAGTCTGTGACAGCTATCGGCGAACGTGCCGTTGCAGGATGCAGGTCTTTGGTACATATCACTCTCCCTGAGTCTATGGTGGCTATTGATCCACTTGCCTTTGCAGGGGGCAGTTCTTTGGAGAGGATCACTATCCCTGAGTCTGTTACGGCCATTAGAGAAGGTGCCTTTGAGGATTGCAGTTCTTTAATCAGCATCACTATCTCTGAGTCTGTGACGACCATTGGGGACCGTGCCTTTCTAAACTGCAGTTCTTTGAAGAGCATCATTGTCCCTGAGTCTGTGACAGCCATTGGGCAACGTGCCTTTCTAAACTGCAGTTCTTTGGAAAGCATCACTCTCCTTGAGTCCCTTACGGCCATTGGAGCAGGTGCCTTTGAGGATTGCAGTTCTTTAATAAGCATCACTATCCCTGAGTCTGTGACGACCATTGGGGACCGTGCCTTTCTAAACTGCAGTTCTTTGGAAAGCATCACTCTCCCTGAGTCTGTGACCATTGGAAAAGATGCCTTTGAAGGGTGCAGGTCTCCGTTGCAAGTAGACAGGCGCCATGTGTGATGCCGGTGATTTGCTCTCATGACTCGGCAGGGGAGAAACAGTTGGGGACATGTGACTAGACGCGACTTGTGGCATGTGGTTTAGAAAAAGCTCTCGATTTTTTGATATGATTTCTTCATACGATTCAATTCGTGGCGCAACGGAAAGATCCCTAGAAATCCCTAAGATAGAACTGGAAGGAGGTCACGGACCCAACTGACCCCGACCTTTGATTTCGTGGACGCAAAGAAATCTATCATCCCCAAGGAGGTTACAAGCAAAATTGCAGAGAATTGCCAGGTTTTAAGTTTTTGGGCAGTTGTCCGAAATTCCGAAATTGCCGGCCGAAACTGCTCCTTTCCCGCAATTTACTTACAATGTGAATTCGTTTGTCCCAATGTACTTATAGTTGTGCCATATTGTGCCACACCTCCAAAAACCACTTACAACGAACAATTTTGGTGGTTCGTAAGGTTTAGTGGTATCCAAGTCACCAGACTAAGGACAAAATCTCCGTTGTGAAGGCAGCAACAAAAACCGTGGTAAACCTGAGAATCATCACCCCATGAGCGCCATGTGGCCACCAATGAGATTCCTTGTGTCGTCTTCCGCTTACTGGCCAACCCATGGGTCAACTGAATCCCTTGACTTGGGGTTGCATCCTCCAAAACAGTGATGTCGAAAATTCACGGTTGTCAGATATTACACCCCAAAAAATTGAGAGAGAAAACTAAAAATGATGGTTAAGAAAAGGTATCTCCTTGAACATGTTTTTTTTGATATCCTCCTCCTGGTTGCTAGTTCGTTAAGTTTGCATTTGGTTGAGGGAATCTCTGAAAGATCCACTTCGTTCCAAGGAAACCCTAAGTCTTTGACCAAAAGGTGGAACCCCCGAGACCAGTTGTAGAGTTGCGATGAGAACTCAGAACTCACCTCGGCGTGAAAGTGTCTAAAGACAAAGGGCCCTGAGGTTATGAGTTGGGTTCTTGAAACTCATCTTGGGGTAAATGGCACAAATAGAGATCTAGATTCTGAATCTTATCAAAAGCTTTCGAATTTTCGGCTACGATCTATGTTGATATTCAAAGTCATGAGCATCACATGCGCATCGCCACTTGCTGGCGATTCCCAGTGACTAGTCTTCACGGCCCGAGGAAGGAAACCCATGTATTGTAAGATAGAATGTTTCTCTGATGCACCTCAGTTTTCGGGGAATCTGAGCAGGCCGGAATCTCCAGAGGCAGAGCCCCTGTGATTTTGGGTGTTGCAGATATTATGATATGATATGATGTATGTAGATAGGTTAGGAAATAATAAGTTAAGATTTTGAGGTCGTGAAGGTTTTTGTATGGGCTTTTGTGATGCTGGCTCTTGCAGATATGAGCCACAGGAGCCTCGAAAAGACTGCGGTTCTCCAGCTTTTTGACCTCCGAGGACATCCTCTTTTTTTGGGGGGACCGATTTTTTTTTCCGGACAGCTCGAGGTTTGCATGAACATCTGACGGACGATATATGCATGTACCCCAAATCGGCACACCAGTCTGTTGAACCATCGGCGGTCAAAGAAGGTGGGAGATCTTTCGGTTGGGGCTCACGGGGTTGGACCGCCTAGTTTTTCTACTCAGTTTACCTCCATGGGATTTTTGAAGAGCTACAGAATCCTTAGTTTTCACTTGGTAATGGATGTTGAAGAGAGATGCAAACATGAATCTAAAACATATAAACATACATGAAAGACGCATGCACCCCTACAAATGCACGCTTGGGACCATTGCCAAGTTAGGAACAATGCACATATGTGCAGGTACCTCGGCTGTTTTGGGTGATAATTTTGTCACCAGAGATAAAGATTTACCTTGGGATTTGTTAGAGTTTCCAGATATGTCACCCCAAGTCGTCGACATTGAAGATGAAGGGAAGCCATCCACTACATTCTATCCAAATGTTCAGTAAGCAGCCAGGACCGACATAGAGGGGGCTGCAAGGATTACCATGGTGTCTATTCAGCTTGGATGAGGAAGAAAATCATATCTGTCACATTTGCAGCTCATGTAGGCCATTGTCTCGTGATACGGATGCCACTTATCTCATCTTCATCTCCTATCGCTCATATGTGGAGATGGTCACTAGTTTTCATGAGCTTAAACATGGAAAAATCATACGCATGATGATCCAGGAATTTCCAGAACCCAGGTCCTGGTTTTAGTAAGGGTTTTATCTTCAAGTCCACCAAGTGAATCTGATTACCATGCCCTTCGTGAAGCGAAACGTGTCTTTTTCAGAAACAGATTGGTGCAAAACCCCCGGCAGGATGGTCCAGCGACAGATTGGTTCAAGGCCGCCAGATTTGGTATGGTCCATAACTTGCGGATCGGAAGGGTTTGGCAACGCTCAATGAGGTAGAGTAGGGACTGTAGGAATATTGAATGTGAAATGAAAGTTCAACAATTGAGGTGGGTGATTTTAGATTTCAACTTTAAAGCCGATCTATCAAACTTCAGGCTGTCATAGTCATTGTTATCAGTCCGTTTTCGTTTCCCTCATGGCATACCATCTATCAAGAAAAAATGGGTTCCCTTACGGCTAGGGGAAGATGAAACCCAACTCATGGGTTCAAGTCAGCAGGCGTTCTATGAAGATCTGTGTTTTTTGAGGTCAAAAAGAGAAACCTCCAACAATTGATAAGTGTTTATTTCTTTGTTGGTGAACTAGGCTATTTGTAGAAACTGTTTGATGGCTTTTGTTTCTGTCTCTGAGAATTTGATGGTAGCAGCGGTAACAGAACTTACAGTAGATATATAACATAAGATTCCAAATTTCAACACAATTCTTTCCTGATAGTTTTGGCAACAATCAATTAACTTTCAACAAATTCAATTGAAATTTCAAACATTGGAACTTAAAAAAATATGTTCCTTTATCTTGCCTTTATGTTTCTTTATTTTTCTTCCTTTCTCTTTGTTACAAAAAAATCTTTAAAACACTTCGGGTGACCTAGCGGATCTAAGGGTCAAGGATCTAACCCCCAGAACAGGATCAATGATTTATTACTGTGTCAACAAAAAACATGCAAAAGCAGTTTTTTTTCTCAGAGGGGCGTATATAGGTCCGTTTAGTAATTATTATTGGTGAACCCTTTGCCGCGAGAGGATCCCAAGTCATTTTCACCATGGACCTGGAGGAAGCAGCAACTTCGAACGAATTGAATGAGAAGGTTGAGCAAAATACGTATCATGGAGGATTGAGGAGGCCCCTCATTAAAGGGATAATAGTACATGACCCTAATACTAATAGCACATGACTCCTTTCTGCATTTGAGAAAAAGAAGCTTTTGAATCTTGTGACCGCTAAAGTGCATACTCATTTAATTGTCAAGTGATGTACAAAACCTTTTCACATTGCCGTGATCATACCTATCAGCATTGCTCTACCCTCCCTGAAACTAACATGTCCTCTGACAAAAATGGCATCCTAAAAGGAAAGTCATCTTTCAACCATCAGTTTTCAGGTGCTATGTTAGTTAGAGGGACGGTATTTGCCATTTGCATTTCTTGCCAAGAAGAACCTCCACATTCATGTTTCAATGCTGGAACCTGAGGCACAACTACTTTTTGGATCGCGGGGCCAAGTGAGCAACTCAACCTGCAGATGTTTGAGTGAAAGACTCTGCAGGTGATGTGAAGAAGCTGCACAGCACGTAGATACACAACATGTTGTTTTGAAAAGGGCAACTTCAAAGGAACTACTATAATTATTTAACGTGTCATAGGCAACTCTATTTCCACTACTAGCTACTACTTGCCGTATTTAAAGTGGGGACCATGTGATACAATTGTGGGCGTTCATGTTGAATTTCAGCTGTGTACTACCATTTTTTTCGCAATCATGAGTGCCTTCATTTGACAGGTTCATGATGGTCTACAAAACGCCCACCATCGTGAGCACCGACCTCTTTGATTTGGAAAAGCTTGGGTGACCTAGGGAGTTACTGATGCTGTTGGTGAATATATCGCCCCCCAACATTACTGTAGGATGTTTTGACCATCCCAACTGGTGCAACGAATTTAGATGCAGATGACTGTAGCAGCGGCACTTGGCAGCTCGACTTAACCATTTCTCCTAATTAGACCTGTAACCAGGCTAAGGAGTGTAGAATATTAGCGTTATACAGTTATACAAGTTTTCACCAGGGTTATCAGGCCGTGGATGCACTTTTCTATTTCTGTCTTTTGTATTCAACCCCTATTCCTTGGGTCGTTGTTTCTGTTGGGGAGGGGGCAAAAATCCGACTCCTGTGATCGTCCTTTTTTAGGGGTCCCAAATGGATGCACACGAAAAGCCCCTTGAAATTTCCAAAATCATTGGGTAAATGGAACACTGGGTAGTGGTTTCAACTATTTATTGTTATTTTTTATTTTCACCCGGGAACATTCTCAGTTTTGACATGTTTTGACGAATATTTTTCAAGCGGGTTGAAACCACCAACAGGATAACCAGTACATCTTTACTTCTGGCGATCGAACACTTAAGAAACTCAGGAAATCTCAAGGAACATCCGGCCCTGGCAACTAACATATTCCCTTCCCGGTTGGCACTTTTGAGCCAATGATTTTTCCTTTTCCCAAGGTGGGACCTGTTCAGCTCCCTGGAGGGTAGATCATTTCAGATTCCAATGTATCCTTGTAAACTTCGCGCATCCATCCACTTAAAGTTCTCAACATTCTTCCCAGTTGGAGCCGATAAGTTGCAAGTTCCAGAGTGCACAACATAACAGCTAAGAATCAGGAAGATAAACAAAACCATCACATCCAAGAATGTGTGGCTCAAAATTTTTGAAACCGCAAGTTGGATGATCGCAAGACCAACAAAACAAAGCCAGATCCTGCCAACATGCAACTGGCTCAATGGAATCAAAAGCACCCAGTTACAGGAAAAAAAGCTGACAACTGGTAGGATCTGTGGGTCTTAATTTTAGGGCCCTGAAATCCGTTTATTTCCTGCCAAAATGAAGGACTAATTATCTGTGGAATTTGAGACCTACCGCATAGTCTGCTGGCTGGGTCATTTCTAAGTATTTTAGAGTACTCCATCTTGGAAGCTTTTTGTTTTTTTTTAGGGGTTTATCCTGTTTGAAGGGGTTTAGATACCGTGCAAAGGTATCTATATATATACACATTTTGATGATGATGATGATGATGATGATGATGATGATGATGATGATGATGATGATGTGGGCACCTGCCAACGCGTTGAAACGGATTCAGATGCGCCTCAGAGCGAGTTTCCAGTGGCTGTAGGCCCCATAGCGTTTCGGCTGAAGGTCTCACCCAAGAAACAGAGATCAGTTAATTATTAAGAGTTACGAGGATTCTGGTAAAGCACTAGCTAATGCAAGTGGCTGGTCATTGATATAAACCTTGCCTTTTTCCCATGCTTCACTACATTATGACGAGTTTGTTTAAGCTGCAAGACTATTCTGTGCATGTTTGGTGATTTCAGCATGTTTCAACAAATTGAAGAAAACATACAGTACATATGAGTCAATTTTGGTGATTGTTTCCTTCCTGTGCTTAAGATAGTCTGACCCCTGCACACTTCCAAGTCTCTAAGGGGATTCCCCTTGGGATTCCCCGGGCGGCAATGGCAACAGTGCTGAATCTACCACAAGGGGGCCCAGAGGTGGAAAAACCTAGAGGACTCTCTGGGTGAGGGTTTGTTGAGGTGTACTTTGGACACCCTTCAAAGGTGGTCCCGGCCCCTCCCCCCCCCCCAAAAAAAAAGAATGGCCAGGATGAGGTTGTTTTTTTTACGGGTTCCAAAAAAAAACAGTTTTTTAAACCTAATATTAATCAACTTGCAAACGCCACACAAGAGTTGGCCGCCAGCAGATCCAGCATCTCCAGGATCTGCTGTAGAAGGCTTTCCTGTTGCGCTTGATCTTCAAGGAACCATTCATCAAGAGGTCAAATCACCTGCCATCAGCGTCAACCTCTCCGGAGCCCTACCTACAATCACCGGGGGAGCCACCAGCATCCCTACGTCCGTGGCTGAAAGGGTGAGACCCACCGTGACGGTGGAGGAACATGTGCCTAGCTGCCGTCAAAGATGTTTAGAACTCACAGCTTTCTGATGATTTTGGGAGTTCTTGATGATGGTTGATGTATGTTGATGTAGATTTAGCGCAGCATTTTAAGCAGCTTGCCCCTTTGTCAAGGAATCTTGCCTTGAATTCTTTTGAATTGAACGATTTATTTACGGCCATTGTTTCAGTATCCCAAAAAGATCCAGGGTCTATGATGTCTATGACTATGATTTTATCGTTTTATAGTTGTGCCGTGGTGCCTGTTAACAACCACCCTATCTCCTCCCTATGTTATCAACTTCACATTTTTCTATGAGATGATGCCGATGCCTGATGTTTTTCAAAATCTTAGCTGAGGACAAGCTAAGTTTCAACTATTTTGCACCCACATATGCCATATGTAGCTATGTTTTTTTTCGAAAAAGAAAACCATTCAGTGCATAGTGATGTGTAAATCCGACATGTTTTGACCACTGACTGACGTATCTATTAAAACCCTCAGGTGCCAGAACGAGTTCACCTACAGCTGCCTGCGCCTGTCCAACATCACTGGCAACAACGTGTGAGCGCTGCCCACCGGGCAGACAGGCGGCGCAGGGCAACAGCACGCAGCATTCCGCCCTTGCGATGGTGCTTTGGTTGTTTGAGGGTATTCTGGGTTAGTTTTTTTGGAGGACCAAACACCAATACAATTTGCAAACACATGCACAAGTCAGTATTTGTTTTGATGAAGGGTTTGGCTATTTTGTGATATTTTTGTTGGTTTTCGCATGATTTTGTGGCTTTTGAGTTTTTGCGGCGGAGCAACAGAAATCCAATTCGCAGGTGTGAATAAACATCAAATACGGTCAAAGTATTTGATTAAATGCTCCCCCAGCAATGCCCAGCCTGGCGCTTTCCAGTACGTTGTCCGCAGAATTTCGTTAATGACTCATCAATCCAATCATTTCAAGAAAAATCAAGGGGAGAAAGTTCCCAGCATTTCCAGGGATAATTTCCCCAGCATTTATATGACCTTATGCCTAGCGTTTCCAATCCAAGCTGACGCGCATTCGTTTCCTAAGCTTAATGCTTCAGAATTCCCAAATAGCTACCTGGGATGTTTAGAACTTATAAAAGCCTGTAATCTAAGAAGTAAGATATCCCCCCTTCAACTGGCAAGTTTGCCGGATTTCTGAACCATCAACTTCCAACGGCTACTTGGATGTTCCAGGAAGCTAGTAAGTAAATGGTCCATAAATGGCTTATTTCACCTACTTATAAATGGAATATATTTGGGTTATACCCCACTTACCTTTGATACAATCCTTCCAACGGGACATCCAGTTCGGGCCCCGGGCCCCAAGGTACAGCCAAGAACTGTTGGAACTTTGTGGGACCACAGCCTTGCACTTAGTTCCAAAGCTTCATCAACTTGAAGAACATCGACAAAGTCGTCCTTGGATCCTTGGGAAAAATGGCCCAACAGAAATCCCCATTGTTTTTATATAAGGCATTTGAAGAAGTTAGGGGGAAAACTGAAGAAGGTATAGCTTGATGTGGTATAAGGGAGGTGATTTTCAGTTCGCTTCAGGCTTCCTGTTTTTTTTAAAGAATGGACAAGTGTAGGAGGGAAAGTTGAATTGGAGAATCACCCCGATAACTAACATTTGTTTAATGTTGGTGAATTCTTACTCCGATCAAAAAATGTCTCTGTGCGTTTGTGTGTCAGCTGTATCGGTACAGGTTCCTGTGAGGAGAATCGGGGGTTGTTAAAGAAGTTTGTTATTACTATGATTATATCATTGTTGCTGTCTTTTGACATCTTATCATCTTTCATTAGATGTTTGTTGTCTAGCTTCTATTCGCAGTACTTTATGACCGTCACATGACATGTGCTTGTTATTTTCAATTTTGGTTGTGATCATCTACAATATATTAATATATATTTACACATGCATGCATATAGATATCTATACTCGTACGTGCTTACTTCAAATTCAGCATACAGTATTTGTTTATTGGAGACTTACAGTGAAAGACCTCAACCGGCGAGAGCATCTGCTTTCCTTCGCTGCGAAATGGTGTAAGTAGCATGCACTGGCCATTTCTGAAGTCTTGCCACCTGTGGTCCACCCTCCAAAAATGACCTGAAAGATTGCTATTCTCTAATTTTTCCCTGAGTTTTGTGGGTGATTGTTTTTTTTTTTTCGGTTCTGGTAGTGGTGGTTTGTTATCATTTTGTATCACATACTTTTGTATCCTTCCACCTGGAGGGCTGAGGGAAAGCTGGACTAGAGATGCATATTTATATGTATATATATATATGTGTGTGTGAATACATGTGTTTATATATAGATATAAGTGTGTATATGATATATGCACATTTGGATGGATAGATCTGTTTTTTACGTCAGGTACCAAAGGATATAAACTAACATAAACACAGAAACCACCATTTATAACGTTACACCAACCACACTCATATGTGTTTTGAAAAACCCTCCTCTTCTTTTCGTTTTGGGAAGGCTAGAACTCCGGAGGACTTGTGGACATCCAGTTTTTCAATGTTTTTCACCTATTTACGCTCCATCGCTGGGCCTTAGTATAGCAGATGCATGTGTATAGCTCACCAAGTGGTTGGCTGGTGGTTTAGTACGGAATTCTAGGCATCCTCCCATGCAACAGTCCTCTTCCCTAGAGTGATCCCCTTAGACTTCAGTCCCAAGGCTGAACTTAACATATGGCATAGGTATGCATAGGTCATAGGTGAACTTGAACCATTCTGCCTCCACGAGCAAAGGCAACTGAAAACTACTCCAACAGCAACTGTTTTTGCACTCGAACTCCAAAACCACCCCCTTGGCGGTGAATTCTTCAGTCAATCAGTCCAAAATCGCTTCCTATCCATAGGAATAAGTTGGTTCTGTAGATTCAGTCGTGCAGTGCCCAAAGCAAAAACACACTAGAATACAATATTTTTGGATATTTTTGATGTCCAGCTAGATTTCAGTGCATGGTAAGCATAGGTTGCTTCCTCCCACCATCTAGAGTTCTGATTTTCAAGGGGTCGCCCTTCGCAAACATAGTATTTGCCTACTGATATTCTATGGGGTGCAGGTCCATAGCAAAGACATTAACAACTCAGTGGAATCAATCAATGTCTCCTCAAGGCTGCATTTCTTTCCAATATCCTTTCCTTCTTTTTTTTGGGGGTAACCCGAGCAAAAACAAAAAAAAACAAAGTCCCGATATATGCCGGACTCCAGGATTTGGAAGGACGGTGGCCGATTACCTTTGATGCTGGAACAGTGTAGCATCCTGCTTTCTGAAGCAAGTCAAGTCGCGGAAGCCGACACTTAGCAGGAGGTTTGGTGGTCGAGCGTCCTTTGTTTAAGTGATGCTAAGGTGAGAAGTGACATGAACCGGAGAGAATACCATCCTACAATCACCAAAAAGGTATACTCCTGAAGATTAACATGGAACATGAATCATGGAGGTTTGGAAGATCATGTTCCTTTCTAAATGATTGATTTGTAGGTTCCATGTTAATCCTCGAGGGTGTATCAAGAACATCTTTTGAATTGTTTTGAAGAGTTTGAGTTCTTGGACTTTTCAGGGTGTTCTCTAGATTGGGACTTGATGTTGAACCAGAAAACTCCGGCATGTTGAGATGTACATGAGAAAGATGGTAAACCCTCATTATTTTGATGGAGCCTTTTGGTGTGCAATAATATCTGGTTGGTGGTTTCAAATATTTTTTATTTTCACCCCGAAAATTGGGGAAGATTTCCAATATGCCGTAAATTTTTTCAGATGGGTTGGTTCAACCACCAAGCAGATATTATTGCACCTTTCAAAGTGGATACTTGTAACCATTGGCCCCTTTTCGATGCCACTTCCAGAGGTGAGTCATCCCTTACAGGGTGAAAAAGGTACCGTACCATCCCTTACGGTTTAAGGACGGCACCCCGACTGGAAGGTGCTGGTGCATGTGTATATATGATGTATCTATATACATACAAGTATGTATTTTTATATATATATATATCTTTTCGTAACCATAGAATATTATTGATATATGAATCAACGAATGGTAACCTGTGGTTAGCAGTTTGGTTGAGGATAGGCCTGTTTTAGACCTATCCTCAAGTGACAATCCCTGTCATACCCCGCTTTTCTTGGGATAGTGAGCCACCAAAAGGCTGACTACTTGCCAGAATCAGCATAAGATCTCAAGAAAAGAAATGGTCAATATGGAACATTCGCAAGTGATTTATTGTCATTTTGAAGTTGCATAATCTTTCTTGGACATGTTTATTTTGGTCATAGTTTGGTGATGGAAAAGCTTGCACCCAACCAAAGGGCCATTTTTCAGGTGGGTAGGATGACACAAATGTTGGAAATCTTCCGCCATGTTGCATCCGGAAATGTCAAGATCAGGTAGCCAAAGATATGCCAAACCACTTCAGATCCCAGAAACAAATAATTACATTTGATTACATTATGTCATTATGAACAACCATTGCCACCTAAGATATGGAAACCATTGAGTTTATTGAATCATTCAATTTATTTGTGGAGTATATGTGCATTTTTTCCAACGTTGTGTTGCCTCCGGTTTCGGTGCAAATCCCCTGAGGCCACGATGCATCTTTGCACATTGGAACAGATCGGACCAACCCTTCGTGCAGTGCGAGAAAAATGTTTTCCGCCTCCTCACGTGGAACCCACTCTTCACGCATGCGCCTTGGATAATAAGGGCTAGGGAGGGCTACAGGTTGGTAACTTTCAGGTGAAGCGAGCTGCGAGATGAGATTTTTGTCAGGATCCGAGGACATTCAGGAAACTAGGGTCACTTGATTTGAAACTCTTTAGTAAGCAAGGCCGAAACAACCAAAAGAAAATGACATGGTGGTGATTTCAAACATTTTTGCTTGATGCACACTTGTTTATGTACAGTCCTTTAAGACGTAATCCTTGTGAAGAGTTTCCACTTTAGCAAGCTAGGTGTTGCCAACTGGTCTTACTCACCACCCAGATGACACGACATCCTCATCTTGTGCAACGCTGGTACAACGGCATGACATCGTTGAAACATTACCTGTTTCCACGTAACCAGCTTTTTTCACAAGGCTTGCAGGCAGTAGCAGGTAAAGCGCTACGTTCCCCAAACATGGGCATGGTGCAGATTGCGAAAATTGAACATTGAAATTGTTCCACTTCCTTTTCGTCCACTTTGTCAAGAAAAAAACGAGACGCAGCAACATCAAAATACCGATGCCATCCAATAGCACCATACGTTTCTGTAGGGGCATTTTCACAACCTCACACCTTTGTAGGAAACATCTTGCGACGCGCTTCCCACTCTACTTCTCCCAAAACCATGATGGCAATGAGCCCTGCATCCCATGCATGGAACATCTCAGTGATTCAACTCGCCGAGTCAAATCTTTACCTTCCAATTTTTCCTTCCTCAAATGAGCAATGAAAAGAAACCCTGGTTGTTCAGGGTATATACGGGATTATGCTACCCCATCTATGTGGAGATTGTAAGAAACTGTTATATATATAAGCGATATAAGGATCATTAAGGATCCCCATTAAACAAGCAGTAGGAAAGTAAGGTGTTTTTTTTTCGTGGCTCAAATGACTATCAATTTGAATTTGCACACTTCTACTGTAGATGTTAAGGATGCTAGTCAACCTGCCCTCCCCCCTAAGGTAACCCCCCCAGAAATAGCCAGCCCCTTGATCAGGGCTTATGAAAACCATTGGCTTCCCTTCCCGGCTAACCAGCCTACAAAAACCCAAACACTTTAAATGTATTTGTGTACAGTGTACAGTATTTACTACATTTACCAGCCCAAACTACCCAAATGTTAACCCAAATGTAGATATATATATATATATACACCATACATTGAGTGTTTGGGATATCTTTTTTCATAACAAATCTCAGGTTTAGAGTGCAGTACTGCAGAAGAAGCAATGGCCTTAGCTACTGTGGAATTATCCAGGCTTCAAGGCAGGATGGGATGATGGTTGAAAACTCCTATGGCCCAACAGGCGGAATTTGGGGAAGATATTTTTTCCACTGGGGTTACACTGGCCTCAAATTCAAAGTTTTTTTGCTGACCACTATGTAGTGACGTTATAGTGCACTTTTTTTGCACTAGTTTTTTTTACCCCTGGAATGTGGGGAAGAGTTTTTTCAATTGGATTGTTGAAACAAATGGCTTGGGATGGTTTGGGAGATACACAGCTCGAAGAATTGGTTTTGGCTTCCCGTTTGAATTTGGCGTCCTGTTTGTTTGTCTATTTGTTTGTTTGTTCCTTATTTCTCTTGAAAAAGGCGTGGTTCGATGGTAATAACATCAAGAAGCACTGACCATCAACATGAGTTTATTCCGTAGCGGATGGGATGGGGGCAAGCTCTCCGGAGTGTCAGGTTACGAGGCAACAAACAGCCCAGCATAGTCCAGCACAATGATAATGATCAGACTGATGAGCATGGCGCAAATGAATATTGAGGATAATGATGTCATTGATGTCGACAATGATGATAACAATGATGATGATGATGATGATGATGATGATGATGATGATGATGATGATGATGATGATGATGAAATTCTTGACGTCAAAAGTGCCCACTTTTTGTAGAGATGCTTTTCTTGTGCTGCTGCAGTGACCGAACTCTATGGATTCTAAGTCGCCCGGGCCCCTGCCAGTTTGAAACATCCCCGCCATCCCCGGGCCATTTTTCGGGCCATCCCCATTGGAGGTTCAGGTTCCGCTATTGGCTGTGCATTGCGTAGCGGAAGTTCCATGTCCATGCTTGACTTAAAAGCCACCTTTGAAGATGCTTCCCTATGGGAGGACCTGGGGCCCTGGGATCGGAGGTCATCGACTGGATGGTGAACCGTTCGTTCAGAACCGCCTGTGTTGAATGTTGGATATGTGAGGGATGAGGTTTGCCTCGTGGGCCATGGAACACATGAATTCGTTTGATATTTTGAGGTTTGGAGTGCATGGATGTTGAGGGAGAAATGAAACATGAATGTCACATCTCTATCCTGTAGCTGATGTCGAACTCCTTGTTATGGTAGGCAAGGGTGACGGCCACAATTTTGGTAGGTGCCAACGTGACAATGAATGAAACCTTATGGAACGCCTTTATCAAGTAGCAAAGTTTGATGTTTCATTGCCAGATGCTAGTTCGCACAGCTTTGACACTGAGAATCGTGAAATTAGAGGGCCTCACTTTTTTTGTTTTCCCAATTTCATGTCGGGATTTGGGCCTGGAGGGGTCCTGTTAGTTTACTGAAGGGCCATTGTTTGGCCAATGAAATTTTGCAAAAAAAAAGATGACAAACATCATCCAACGACATCTAGATGTAGGATATTTGCATCTAGATAGATACAAACAACATACTGTTTGAAACCCTCTAGATTTCAGATGTAAATATTACATACACCCATTTGTAAAGAATGTAATAGCTCTTCCAAAGACATGGGCCATTTTGAAGTTGAGGCAACAAATGGGGATTTTTGGGGTTCCAAACCCCCGGGACCAAACCTTCGGAAAAAAGCGTCAGGACTTTGTGAATTTGGTGCCCTTTTTGGAAATGACCTTGTCCAAACTTGGGATTTTAGTGGACCTCGTGTTCCAACAACTGGAGGCGCATGATTTTATGGGGGCATGTTTTCGGAGTGGTTGGGGGGTTGTTGGGGTTGGTGAAGTGATGAGATGTGATGATGGGATACCTCTCAATACGCAAGAAATCTGAGAAGTTGTTTTGGTTTTTTCCATGTTTCTGGTGGTTTTTTTTTGCAACTGGAATTCGGAATTGTGTTTGTTTCGTTTTTTTTTGTTCGGGTTTGTAGGGATTGATTGAATGCGAAGGGGCCCGCCATTCCTTAAATCACTATAGTCACCAAAGTTTTTTTGATGGTCCAAGTTGTAGAAACCGTGTGTGCTCTGTTGCTGTTGTGTTGAAGTGGCATATTTGCAAATACAATTTGGTAAGCACACATGGCTGGAAAATCCAGGATGATAGGTAAGGCTTCAGCATGCCTCACTTGAAAAGGTGGCTGTTCAATCGCTATGTCGGTTGATCAGAGGGTCGTTTGTCTCACCATTTTTCATGGCCTTGAGCAGAGCCAGAATAGTTGATTCATTAATGCTGATTGTGATTTGCGGTCCAAATTTTTAACACTGTCACCTAACACCAGAGACTGCATTCTCAGCTTGCCACTATTCATCATCTTTAGCTGCCCTGCTGCTTTAAATAGCCAGATGGTTTGGTCGTTCGCTCTATAGGAAGACTTCCTCATCGTCCCACCAGACGTAGACTCCGACAGTCCTGCAACTGGGATTTTTGCCAACTGCCGACTGGGATGATGGGATATGTGAGTTCAGTTCCAGCAATCTTTTGATCACTGGTTTTTTCGATGAAAGATGTTGAGTTATCTCATGAGGAACATCATGGTATTCTTTAGACTCATCGACGAAAAAGACCAAAAGAAGCTGAATAAGAGCTTGAAAACAGGGCCTTACTCGGGGAAAAAAGAAACCTATTCATACAACCCCAGCTTAAAAACTGATATTTTGTCCCACTGGTGTTGCCGTTTGGCGGGCCGCTTTGCCGAGGATCATGGAGATACATTTGCCTCCGGCAATCTGGAAACGTCTCCGTCAATTGCAGCCTTGTGGGCTGCACAGGAGGCCGAGCTTGCCAAAGAAGCGAGCACCTTGGTGGGTAAATGTGACAAACATGGTGAAAGGTGAATGGCATGTTTGAAGGGAACCAAATCACCAACAAAGCGGCAGTCAAAGATTGCGTCAAATGCATCCCCCAATTCCGGCAGATCCTACGGGTTCGGAGCCGTGAATGCCTCACTGCCCCACCAAGCAAAATGAATTATAAGGCAATTTTTAAGGAAGACCTCGGCTCAGCTTTTCTAAGAGATGTAAAAGGCCAGGAGTTCTTGTTGTGAGGTTAGTTTTCGCCCAGATCTATGTGCTTTTTGGTGGGCACCAAATGAATCATTATGCAAGATCATGCTGTATATGCTAAGAGGTCAACGAAAAGGACTTCGCCGAAACTAGTCTGAACATCACAAATTAGACAAATTGATAGATTCGCCAGGAGTGGAGAATGCGTGGCATCCATGCATCTCAAAAATGACAGTTTCTGAAGCCCCAAGATGTTGTCCCTGAAGCAATCAGAAATGACCCAATAGTCTCCATGTCCAACAGCGGTGGTGTAAGCAGGAGGATTTATAACAGATCAGGTGAAAACAAATTGTTAGGGAATGTGGTGCCTTCAACGTAGATGTATTCCCTTCATTGAGTGCCACATGATGGAAGATTGGTAAGCCCTAAGTTGGAAAACAGGCTTGGATTAGGGGAGGGCTTGCTACATTTCTTTTGTTGCAAGTGTACCCGTAGTGATTCCTAGTTAGTAAGCAGATATCATCACATATATATATATATATATCCAAGGTCCTTTCAGCCCTGTAAAAGTATATATATATATACATTGCTGAAAATTCAGCACTTTCATGAAGTTTCTTGACCTTCCATCCTTTTGGGAGGACAAATCCTTTGGCTCTCCTAAGGTGATCAGGAAGACTCACCCATGTTTGGCCGTCAGCTTTCTGATGCAGCTTCGGAGGGTGGAGGTGATGCTGCACCCAAGACCAACCGAAAGAAAGGCAAGGACTTTTTTGCGGGGAAAAGCTGGAGGTTGAAGCAACTCGTGGTGGGTGATGGGTGATGATGGGTTTGCAGTTGGTTTGCGAGTTAGTCATGTTATATAGTCTGGGGGATTCAAGTATTTCAAGGGTTCCAAAAGCAACAATTGAGAATTGAGACCAGTAACATCGACAAGTACATGTCCAAGTTATGGAGATGGGCTACCGGCAGCTATTGGACGCATCTAAAGGTGGCAAAAGGCAGGTGACGTAACCGTTTCTTTGATGAGAACCGTTTCATGAGAAGTATATAGCTGGGTAGGACTAAATGCTGAATGAGTGCCAAAGAGGAAAGCATGATATGTTTTTCAGGATGGTGCTTCGGGAGAAGCAAATGTTAAAAGAAAGCAGTGACACATATGAGTTCGAACGACCAGCTTGATTTGTATGATAATATTTATTTGTTGTGCCTAAGCATATTTTCAGTTGTAGCTGAGCATCCTTGCTCCAATTGATTCTCCTTGAGAAAGATCTTATCGTACTTCCCAAGATCTTGTTACTATCATTTTTTATATCGGACTCAGCGATTCTTTTCTTTGGCTGGTATTGAATTCCAAAACAGCATCTTAATATGAGACCACGGATTTTGATAGAAAAAGGCATACCTCAGAAAAATCCGATGTTTGAAACGATGCATTTAGAATCATTTATGCAATGTATGTGCATCTAGTTCCCCCACAAGCAGCTGGGATTGTCATATTTGTTAAAGCTTATTGAAACCACCCCAGCTACCAGCTACCCACTGAGGGGGTAGAAACGAGTCAACACCTGGGGGCGGTGGTTGCTCCGTTAAGTCGAGGTAAGAAGAAGACTTTGACCGGCTCACCGAAGAGCGCAAGGAGCAAGAAGTGAATTCGGTAGTCCACGCGCGCACTAACAGGTTGAAGAAAAAGAGCGAAACTCTCGAACTATGAATATAGCTTGTAAGGCTCATACCATACAAAGATGCATGTTTTTCTTTTGATTATTCTTTTACCTGAGCATCCGGGATGTTCACCAGAAAGATGGTGGGTGAGGTGCACGGAAGAAACCGTGACGTTAGCGGTGGGTGTGTCCTAGCCGCCGCAGCAAAACTCCTCGCTTTGGGATCTTCGCACGTGATTCAGTGTGATAGATCGAACGATGCAGTAGCGACATGCGGCAACAAACGTGTCACTTGCAGGTTTTCCGCCATCCGCGATGACAGTCAAAGAATCATTTGTATTAATTTTTTATTGGTTTGGATACGCTCTTCTGCATCTCAGTCTTTCACAGAATGGAGCAACAGTCATGAAACCTCCAACCAGCACTTGATTCAATGAATTGCAAAGACTTCGGGCCGAAATTCCACAAGTTCATGACCACCAAGGCCATGAGTACCCATTTTGGTACTCATGTGATGACGCTCTGTAAGCGGACAGGTGATTTGTTCGGGTCATATGATGGTGCAGAACCGACCAAACAGATCCTTGAGCGAGATTTCGTTGGCAATGATTTTTTGTTTCACAGTGGAGCCAAAGAATGGCCTTCCCATGAACCCAAAATCATCAAACATCGGCTAAAAGTTGAGGTGCCCGGTGCCCGGTTCCGGTGGGAAATCTGATTTGTGCTGATTTGGGAATCCGAGCAAACTGGGCTCCAGGCGAGATTCGATATTTGAAAACCAGTTCCTCACTGGATAGTTAAAGGTACCCTATGTACGATTGAAAACCGTTGCATGCTTACTATATGCTGCTAATTTCTACCAAAACAATTACAAAAAACACGCCCACGTCAAGTCTCCGATGTGTTTCAGCAAATCCATTTTTTATCACCCAGTAGTCACACAATGTCTCCCGATCGTTCTTCTGGGAAAGGCAGAGGTTATGCAGGTTAGATTCGTCCCAATTTTGGCGCCTAAAAAGGTCCTTCGGTCCTTGACTTATTGTTCACAAGTAGTCCCTAGATTTATTGATGATATAATAAGCAATCTTAAACTCTCACCCCCTTGTGTCTTGTGTGCGTTTTGTTTTCCAATTGAACTATTTAGGACCTGCCGGAGATATACAGATAAACATATAGACAACAAACACCTTATCATTACAGTGATATGCCCTTGTCGTTGAGGTTTGGCTGTTTCCAAGTCCGTGGCTTTCAAGGTGGCTCAGGCGATGGGCTCTGCGGAATGGGAAGTTCTAAACTACCCGAAGATGCCGATGGTTTTTTTTGTTTGTTTGTTTGGTGGTGGCAAAATGGGTGTTTCCAAAAATAGCGGGTTTTCCCCCCAAATCATCCATTTTGATAGGGTTTTCCATTATAAACCATCCATTTTGGGGTACCCCTATTTTTGGAAACACCCAAATGTGTAAGAGAGGTTTGTACTTGGCAAATCTAGGTTGTGGTTTCAAGTATTTTTTTTGTATTTTCACCCCTGCTTGGAGAAATGATCCAAATTGACGGTCGCATATATTTTCAGATAGGTTGAAAGTTGAAACCACCAACTAGAAATGTTTTGGAGGTACAGTTTGGTAAAATACATTTTGCCGTACATTTTGGTAAGATACATTTTCTGTCGTTGGAATACCCTCCAGGGAACCATCACACCATCAGGGTTGGCACTTTTGAGTCGATGATTTTCCGGCTTGACCGAGGCGGGATATGTGATCGTTCCCAGGAGGGTATTCACTACTGTACGTTTAGCTTTGTAGTTGTCATCCTGGATATTCTTCTGTTTTCTCACGTGCCTGGGTCCCCTGATTTTCCACAACCTGCTTGTGGCACATCAAATTGTGTGGGTTTACCCCCAAAGCGCGACCATTTGCTAGGAGAATGGGGCCCTCCACAGCTGAAATGAGGGATTTGACAACAGTTGACAGTTTCCGAGTGTGAAAACATGACAGGAAAGATATCGTTGATACATCAAGCTTCCTCCAAAGAATTATCCACCATGAGAAGAGCTGCATTTCTGAATGGTACCAAAAGAGTGTTAAACATTGTTTGGGGGTAGTGAAGGGTAATATCAATTCTCGTGGGCCTACCTGTAGGCAGGTTTTTAAACAAGTTGGTGCAGAAATAAACACAGCCGTATTTCATAAAATCCATATTCAAAACTATCACGGCCCAAAAAGTGTTTCCGAAACCAAATTCACAGTGTAGCTCCAAAACATTCCCAGAGTAACAACAGGTGAGCCAGAAATGTTTTGGTACCAAGCAGTTTTATGTTGAGTTCTTTTATATAAGATCTAAAAAGACTTCTGGATTGGCTGGCGCCAGCGGATCTCGTGGAGGCTTAGGCTATTTAGCCAACGCAGCTGCTAACTCCATGGGACATCGCAATGACCGAGGGGCCGAAGGGGCTGAAGGGGTACCGGTGGCAGCATCACAGCAGCTACTCCAAAGGTGATAGAGATGCTATTTTGATGTTTTTTTTTGGAGATTACTTGAGTATATACATATATATATATATTATATATACACCATGTCTTGATTGTACATGCGCCAAAAACACATAATACATATCACCTACAGTATTTACGGTTGACATTTGGTTCATCCTCTAAGTGCTACTTTCCTACTTGTTTGACTTTCAAGTGACACCACATAATTGTTTATTTCATCATTGATCTACGTTTACTGAAGTATGTTTCTCTTCTAGGGTCTTTTGAGCGCAAGAATGTCTTGGTTGCTAGCATGGATGTCCGGACAGAGGTATGACCAATCCGGGTGATTTTTTTGAACAACATCTCTAATCTAAGGCAATTTCATTCAAAAAATTGCCTGGGAACGGGGAACATACGTTGTTATAGATACAAATTGACAAATTGGGACTACGCTTTACAGTAGCTCTTCATTGCTAAAAAAAACAAGCTTGGAATGAAACCACCCAGTTTTTCCACGTTTTTTTCCAATAATTTCAGGTGACTAACGGCTCCACATGTTTTCCAAAGCACCTTTCTGGAACTGGACCTTAGAGCTTTGGCACCTCTTGCTACCAATGACTTGGAATTGCCAACATCAACCGGAAGCGAACCAGATAGTCATCTTCCTGTTGCCCTCCCTGAAACTAACATGACATAGCACCTGAAAATGGATGGTTGGAAGATGACATTTGGGATTTTTGGGGCAATTTTGGCATATTTTCAGAGGCGAACTGTTAGTTGAAGGGAGTGTATGCAGCATCCGCAAATAACTAGGCCCTGATGTCAACTCATACTTGCCAAGTCCAGCCTATGGGGGTTGCAACAGCAGGAGAAGGTGAAAGAATGGTGGATCCATCCACGATTGGAGTTGGAATGCCCAGTTTTTGGAGACGAAATGGTGAGATCTATTGGGGTCCGGTGCCAGGATAGGGATTGAATCCTTCACTGGGTAGCAAAGGATGAATCAATGAATCAATGAATCAATGAGCAGCACAGGGGGCTGGTTGAAACTGGGCTTGTGAACATATGCAAAATGAAGGCAAGGCAGAAGGGAAGACAAGCACCAGTCATAGAGAACGATTAAAGAATGGCAAGCGCAGGCCATCTATCAAACCATAATGTTCAGATCATTGATTTTTAGATACATGGTATCAGATTGATTGTGCGAGATTTCTTATCAGAGAAACGATTGGTATGTTCATAGATCAATGTTTTGATCTGCAAGCTCTTCATGGTCTCCAGGAGGGATAAATTAAAATCAAATAAATAGATAGATCGATGGATAGAGGAGAGTAGTTCCGTCACTTGTGATTTGTGCAACGATACCGTCGTACAAGCTGACATAGCACACACACACAAATGCATTGCCTAGTTGTGGTTAGTTTATTTAGATCAACCCCTTTGAAAATCCTTGAGCCATCGAAATAATATGTTACAATTTGTCAAGCTTCTGTGAATTTCCCCATGATATTGCAATGATATTTGCTTCGCGCAACTATGCTGACAAGCCGTTCATAGATGTACTCTTACTTCTACATTCATTGTATATGTACACCTGCAAATCAACAGGTTTAGTTGTTCCATCATGTTCCATCTATATAGTTTGAATCAGCATTTTTTGAAATTATCCCCCTTACTTGGTGGATCTTGGTGGTAAAGTGTGGGATTTTCATTGGGAGTCACAGGTTCTCGGCACCTGTGAGTCGTATCGCAGTGCGATTGCAAGACATGACCACTGGAGAGTTGTCAGGGAAACTCAGAGGATTCTGAAGCTGCCGAAGAATTGATACAAGGGCAATGTACACCCCCGAAAACTAACATGTCCCCTAAAACGGGACTATTTCAGTAGGGAATACATCTTCCAACCATTGATTTTCAGGAGACATGTTAGTTTTCAGGGGAGAATTGGGATCCAGGTACCCTCCCTGAAACTAGCCCGGCAACAACCGCCCCTTAAAAAACTCCATGGTTGGAGGGAGGATGCTGATTTTCAGGGCCGGGATTTGCCCCCGGATTTCCCATCCTGAGAAATGGGAAAGAAATGGACCAATCCAACTCCGCAAACGGGATTCTTAGAAAAAATAGGTCCAATAGTAATGATCACCATATACTGGACCTACCTACACTCCCCATTTTTTTTTCAAAGCTGGACGCTGAAAATCACAGCTCTTTAAGGCTGGACCCCAATCAGTATATCTTTCCGAACCTTGAGGATTTGGGTGGACCAGAGTTGCTGAAAACTACAAGGAATTTGCACCAATGACTGGGGTTTTGATATGTCCACCAAACCGGGGGGATTTACTGTACTTTCACAATAGAGGGTGTGTTCTGAACGGACAATCGCGGGAGAAATAGCAAGATGTTTGTAAGTTATCCAGGGGTAAAATGTGGTTGAGTTTGGGGATCATATTAGTTATCCAGGGGTAAAATGTGGTTGAGTTTGAGGATCATATTTGGGTATAACATCGTATTGCCATTGATCTAAACATGCTCCCAAACTTAACCGCATCCTTTTCAAGTCATTTTTTCTAGTTGTTCTCAAGTCATTTCTTTAACGAAGTGCAAATCAAGTAGGGGAGTTTTTGCCGGCCTGAGCCTGAGCTGGGCCGAATGTCAGCCTTGCAGATGTGATGCTTTCTGCAGGTGTTGGGTCTTCCAACCAACTGATACTTCAAGTGCAGTTTGTAGCATTGTAGAGCTAAAGAACTAGGGACTGCGTATTTTCATGTGTTTTCATGCTACATGGGGGAGCTTTGGTAGTAAAATGTTATATAATTCTTGGAATAGCCCGAATCTTCCGAAAAGACCACAATTGGAAGACTTGAGCGGAAGAAAAGCTCCGGCAGGGTTTGATTCACTTGCTCCAGTGTTGTCTTAGCGACATTTACCGCATGGAAATTGACTATCAAATGACTTTGGGATTTTGGGATTGGCTGGTAGCTGGCACCAAATTTTACATGTTAGGTTCGGCTACAAAATGCCATTATGACATGATATGAACTACTCAATGCACCTCAGATCCCTAAGGAATACATCCGTGCATTTTCCAGTTGAATTTCCCGATCGCAACATTTGAGGAGCCTGTAAAAGGAGCTGTCCATCAAATCCTCAAAAAAACCACCTGGCGTTTTCGTCGGAATTTCTTCATCCTTTTTGTGGATCCATGTGGGTGTTTCCAAAAATAGGGATACCCCAAAATGGATGGTGAAAACAATGGAAAACCCTATGAGCAAATGGGATGATTTGGAGGGAAAACCCCCCATTTGCGGAAACACCCATGTATTTGTTTTTCCCCACAACTCAGCATAGTGCTCATCAGTTCCAAAAAAAAGAAAGGACCCGCAAAGCAAAAAAATCCCGAGGCGATGGGATGCCATCTACGACTTGGGGAAGGTTGGGGAGACCCAACAGGGGGGGGATTCTTGTATTAATGGACCGGCTAAGTTTTGAGCTTTGGGTGTTGTGACACATAGATGCACTTACTGAAAAACCTTTTAGATGGAAACTATACAGTTGTCAGGAGGACATATGCATGCTTAGGTTCACTGGTGATCATTGCTGACTTTAGTCCCCTGGAGCTTTCTAGGGTCACTGGAAATCCTGCTCAAAATGACCTGACATTTCAATATATTTCAACCGAAGGACCTGACGTTTGATGGGCATCAAACACTAAATTGAGGGATTTTTGTGGACAAAACACTGTTTTGATGTGACCTTCAGAAAGCGCCATCCATGGCGACGGCATCTTAAAAAAAAACATGCTCCAGCACCTCATCGATGCATTGGCTGGACATGGCCTATCCCTTTTCCCCGCGAAAACCTTGAAAAGTCCGAGAGATTTGGTATATGTCTATGTTGTTCCCCTCATGTCTATGCGAAGGTGGACAGTTCGATAAGACGTCTTTTCTATACCCAGATTGCTCCAATTATTGGATGACCAAGTCAAAGATATTATATAGTAAAAAATGTGAAATGAGAAGTGGTAGAGGATTCATAAAATGTCAAGTGAATTGAACTCATACTTATCATACTCATCATACTCATCACACTCATCATACTCATCATACTCATCATACTCATCATCATCATCATCATCATCATCATCATCATCATCATCATCATCATTTTGATCATCATTAAATGGACGTCCTGCCCCCTCCCTCATAATGTCATTTTAATAATACAGCATAATTTTCAAGTTTTGTTACAGTAGATGATGAGCTCAAGTCACAGCGATTCACGTGTCCACAAGCACCCCTAAAAACGTCATATGCAAGACGTGTAGTTTGCTCAAAATGTCACTTTTTCGCACTGAACAACCCCACTATTCTAGCATTGGAGATCATGTTAGTAAATTGAAGTTGAGTTTAGGTCCAATCCTAAAGGATCCATGTATGGTCTAGTATATTTGATTTCATTTACCATAGAGAATACAACTAAAGATCTCGGTACATATTGCAGTCGCATGGATTCGTCATGGGAATCCTGCTTCCTCCGCCCAGGCAGCCTGGAAAAAGCGAAATCCTATGGAGGCCAGAAACTGAGAAAGCCCAGCGAATGCATAGTTTTGGCCACCAAGAAGTGAGTGGTTTTTGCATGGTATGATATGGGACTTCATATTTCTATTCAACTATTTTATATGTTTTTATGTATTTAATTTATCGATTACTAGTTTTGCTTGAATTTACTTGAATTTATTAAAGTGTATGTGCTCATGTTTTATCAATTAGTTATTATTATAATCATGTCCACAGGTATTTGTGTACTTTAATTATTTGCTTATTCAGGCATCTATATGTTCATGCAAATAATATTTTTTCTTTTGTGTTGTTTGAGTAGTGTTGTTCACTTGACTCGTTTGATCATTGTTTCCATGATAGACTTGCCACCTCCACAGTATCATCGGCTCAGGAAAAAACATGTCCAGAGGATGGCTGGCATTTGTGTAAAGACGTCAGGGCCTTAAGTGGGAGATCATGGGCCAGTGGCCATGGATGAAGCAGTCAAATGCAATCCTTGGAAAGGGCAAAGTGGTTGCCCTCCCCTAGGCAAACCCAAGGGAAACCACCTTGTTCAATAGATCATGCAGTGATGATTTGTGATCTTTCATTCTCATGTTGGATTACCAGCAGATATAGTGTTTCATTGGGTTTGGCAGAACACTATAGGTGAAATACACCACTGGATTCTCCCGGTTGCACCCAGTTTTTCTGGCATTTTGTGGTTGCTTTTGGTAGAAACCCCCATTTGCCAAGCACAAAATCCTAGTCTTGTACCAAGCAGCGTTGCGTCGTTGCGTGATGTGTCATTTGAGGAAAACCCTGTTGGTGGTGAGAAACCTTTCTTTCAACCTGATTGGTGTCCTGGCCCGTCCGGCATCTCAACTGTTGACTGAGAAACACAGGATTCTATCGATAGCATTTTTGCAAGATTTTTCACGAATCTGCTTGCATTGCGGGCTAGTGAGTCGCAGCAATCTACTTATATATTTATAATATATATAAATATTTGTTTGCACTACACTGCTTGATTGATATGAGCGATGCTCTAAACCTTGGATGATCGATTCATTATGTGTCTGGTCATAGGATGCCAAAACCTTGCAAAGCGATGGGAAATCTCAAAAGCGATACGCCCTCTTGGATTTATCGGATATGATTGTGTGGATTGTAATATGAATTATGAATTTGTTCTATCAGTTACGGCACGCACGCTCAGTACTGCACAGTTTCCTCACAGTATTATTCAAGTGTACTACCCTGTGCTGCAAAGTGCTCTTCCAGAGCTGCTACACCATAGAATCTCGCAGACTACGCGTCTGCTGGAGCGATGCCCAAAGCGATACCCCAAGCGATGCCCGAACATGCCGTATGTGACCACAGGCCCACGAACATCACAAACAAACGCAGGTCCTCAGGACCGCAGCAAGAACCGCAACGACATGTGACAGCAAGTTCTGGATGATGCTAAAGTCATCTAAAGTCTCTACCTAACTGTCGCAGGTCGCAGTCCGCAACGACATGCGACTCTTCCTACGCACCAAACAGTACCCAGTACTACTCCGTAAAACAAAGTATTACTCCAGTACTAGTCTGTACTACAAGGTACCACTCCAGTACTACAAAGTACTACTCCGCCACATGAAAATGACTGTGAGTGCTCATGTATACAACACATTTGAACGATACCCCCAAGTCTTTAAAATGCGGAACGTTGAAAAAGCGATGGGAAATCTCAAATGCTGGATGGCATTAAGAGTTAACAGAGGTTTCGACAGCTGCTCATATGGTTAGCCCCCCAAACATTATGAATATGTTCAATGTATTTTCTCCAGCCTTCTTCTTTTGCGTTTTGAAACTCTGTATGGGAGTATCAATGCTCCAAAGTCCAAAGTCATTCCTTGAACCAGAATAAATGCACAAGAGTTTCCACTGCACACATAGAGTAAGGGACACAGTTTCAATAAAGCAACCAGTCCAGTGGGCACGGATAGATGATATCAGGTAGAACCCCTTGATGGATTATATGGTCCCTACCATGCGTTCTCGAAAAACTTGGAAATGGTGCATGAAATTACTAAATTACCAAAGAGAGAAGCTAACATAGCACCTGAAAATGGGTCTTCCCCAAAGGAAACTCATCTTCCAACCATCAATTTTCAGGGGCTATTTAAGTTTCAGGGACATTCAGGGAGTGCAATTTCTCAAGGACCAGAAATTGAAGTACGCCGGTAAGGCTTAGTAGATGGCTATTGAAGTCCCAAAAGGTGGATTATTAGGATACGGGGCCATGATAAACCAAGACTAATGGGAGTGGAGATCGCCATCGATCCTTTCCAGGGTGGTATGTAAGGCCTTATTAATGAAATTATTTGGGGATGATGGTGGTTAACAATCCCTCAACATGGCCGGCTATTTCTTTGGGGGTGCTTATGTGGCGTTGGAATCCAGGTGGTTTTAACTTTGCTTTCCTGAGGCTGTTTTTTTTTGGGGGGCGGAAAAATTCCCTTGCAGTATATAGGTCCCCTGTGTCCACAGATGGCTTTCAGGAACGATGGCATGTCCCACAAGTGCCCCTGGCTTCGGACGGGAGATGATCGGAGGTGGATCTCATGTTGTGTTTTAATGATCGCTTCATTGGGATGTCCCAAAATCTTTTTGATCTTTTCAGGGTCTTAGTGTAGAAATAATATGCAATAATATTGTATTAGTATGTATTATAGTGAGAAACTAATCACTTGACACTTCAATCTCAAGTTGTTCTGTTCGTGCTTGCCGTGTAGTTTTGAAATCTTTCGCCGTCACTTTTTCTTTTTGACAGCTCGACTTTTATTCATGTCCAGAAGCATTTGACCTCAGAGACTTTCACATTGCTCAAAGTTACATGTTGGTGCACAGCAGATCTATAGAAACATTCTCTTTGTCAATTCGTGTGAACTTGTTCTGTCAACAGAGTGTTTTGGAATGATTTTGCAGGTACTTGCTGACAGTCAAGAACTTGAGCCAAAGTGATTCTCCAGAGCAGCCACTTGTGGGTGAGGTGCCTTTTGCAAGGTTGATGCTTATGATACCAACCTTCGGAAATAACACCAGGTGTTCACAGATGTTTTCAAGGATTCTGGTCACTTAGAGTTAGAGGTATATATATATATATACTACATTTGGCATTTTTAAGGTAGATCAATTAGTAACGTAAATATTCAATCGTCCCTGGCTGTTGCCGTTGGGTACTGGTATCATCTGATATTGATGAAGTTCTGGAGCTGGAAGCCTCCGAAAGGCTTTGAAGATACGTTTATCACGTCGATGGCAACCAGAAATCCGGTGTTCACTCAGCAGTTGATATGGTAAATATCTACCAGGGTTTCATACAAGTCTGGTGGTTTTCTCGCCGGGATTTCTGGTTGCCATCAACAGGATGGAAGCTGATTTTATATTTTTTCTGGGAAGGATCACATATCCCGGATACGAGTCGGCACTTTCAAGTGGATGATTTTCCGGTTTTCCCTTTTCAGTGGGATATGTGATGCTAGTTCCCCGAAAGGTATCCCCTTTAGAAAAGGAACGTTATCATTTATCGAGGGAAGTGTATACCTTTCAGGGAACTAACCATTTTTTTGCACTAATCAAGGAATAACACTTTGAACAGGTTCCACCTTTTGTTCTTGAGGGAAATATACGTATATATATATATACATATATCATCCTCACCATCCGGATGTAAGGAGCTGACAAATCCAGCATAATTTGTTTTTATCGGTTGGGATTGGTCGACAAAGAAATTGACCCCTCAAACCAAACGTTTGGTAAAAACAAATTGGTTAGTTGGGTCTTCTTTTTAATTTTAAAGATACCAAAGTGTTTTTGGCTCGGGGGTGAAATTTGGGCAAAAACTCAAACAAATTTGACCCCCCAAACCCTCATCATGGTTTCTTTAAAGCACGTTTTTTTTTGCCCGGGCAGCTGACCGGGGTTCAACTTTCCGGAAGTGCCTGCAAACAAGTGAAGCCATGTATAGATACTGCTCCTCCCCTCGCACAACTAACAGGCACCCTTGCGCCATCCAGTTCCTCACAAGATTAGATAGCTGGGGCCTAGCCCTGAAAACTAGAATCGAATGATGGAAACTGAAAATATTATGCGGCAAACTTCTTTCTCATCGGCTAATGGAGGGTTTCCTAGCATGGTAACCTTCACAATCAACTACTGAAACCATTGATTGACATGTGTATAATAAAACACAATCTTGGACACATGGCCTGACATGGCATTAATGATCAGAAAAACATGATATGCATATACGCATCAATTGTATCCGTACGTGTTTTCACGTATGGAAATTCTCATTGAAATCGACGATTTGGGAAGTTCTTGCAGCCATGGCGGACCCGGTGCACAAACTGAAAGTGAGCACCTTAGAAGGTGGTGTTCTCACCGTTGAAGTGATGCCAACAAATACCATTCAAGAATTGAAGACGATGCTCCGTGAAAAGAAATATGAAGATCCAAATGAGCGTAAAATCCTCAACGCAGAAGTCCTGGTTGATGGAGCATTGGTACAAAGTGATTCTCAGACACTCGAGTCTGCAGGGCTGTTGGATGCTGATTTTGAGGTGACTGTTATTTACTCCAGAAATGAAGTTGAAGCTGCAACAAGAGAGGCAATCTATGCAAATGGCTTCGTCCAAGTGAACATCCCCGGCTCTCCAGTCAAAATTTCCGCCGGAGCCTTCCAACATTGCCATCAGGTGGTCAGCGTCGCAATTTCTGAGTCTGTTACGGCCGTTGGAGAAGGTGCATTTGCAGGGTGCAGTTCTTTGGCAAGCATCACTGTCCCGGAGTCTGTGACGGTAATTGGGCCCAGTGCCTTTGCAGAATGCAGTTCTTTGGCAAGCATCACTATCCCTGAGTCTGTGACGGCTATTGGGGACTGTACCTTTGAGGATTGCAGTTCTTTGGCAAGCATTTCTATCCCTGAGTCTGTTACGGCACTTGGAACATGTGCCTTTGCAAGGTGCAGTTCTTTGGCAAGCATTACTATCCCTGAGTCTGTGACGACCATTGGGGAAAGTGCCTTTGTAAACTGCAGTTCTTTGGAAAGCCTCACTATCCCTGAGTCTGTTGTGGCCATTGGAGCAGGTGCATTTGCAGGTTGCAGTTCTTTGGGAAGCATCACTGTCCCTGAGTCTGTGACGGCCATTGGGGACTTTGCCTTTGATGGGTGCACGTCTTTGGCAAGCCTCACTATCCCTGAGTCTGTTGTGGCTATTGGAGCAGGTGCATTTGCAGGGTGCGGTTCTTTGGGAAGCATCGCTGTCCCTGAGTCTGTGACGGCCATTGGAGAAAGAACCTTTGCAAAGTGCAGTTCTTTGGCAAGCATCACTCTCCCTGAGTCTGTTACGGCCATTGGAGGAGGTGCCTTTGAGTGGTGCAGTTCTTTGAAGAGCATCATTGTCCCTGAGTCTGTGAGAGCCATTGAAGCATTTACCTTTCACGGGTGCAAGTCTTTGAAAAGCATCACTATCCCGTCGTCAGCGGCGGCCATTGGAACATGTGCCTTTGCAAGGTGCAGCTCTTTAGTAAGCATCACTATCTCTGAGTCTGTGACGACCATTGGGGACCGTGCCTTTGTAAACTGCAGTTCTTTGGAAAGCCTCACTATCCCTGAGTCTGTTGTGGCCATTGGAGCAGGTGCATTTGCAGGTTGCAGTTCTTTGGGAAGCATCACTGTCCCTGAGTCTGCGATGGCTATTGGGGACGGTGCTTTTGAAGGGTGCAATAAGTTGCGATTAGAAAGGCGCCAGGCGGGTTTTTGCCCTAATGGAGCCCAAATATATCGGGTTTTAATGCGGGATTAAGTAAATCACCAACAGAAGGTGGTCTCCCCACTGCTTTTGCATCATCAATGTTTAAATCTGTTTTAATTACTGTCTTTCTTTTGGTGGAAATCAGACATAGTCAGTTTTTATTCAGGGAAACTTCTTTCAAGCACCACTTCCCCGCCTTCAATGCCAGATGCTCTTTACGCAATATGGCGTCAATCAATTGGACAACACGTGCCCGAAATAGAAGTGACAGTGAACAAAATGCCACCAGGTTTTTTTTGTGGCTGCGCTTTTATATACTTTTAGGAAGGTGAGTGTACGGTCACAAGAAGTATGGTAAAGATTGGTAAAGTATATCACTTTACCATATGGGGGTTTCCTAAAATGGTGGTACCCAACAACCATGGGTTTTCCTACTAAAAATGACCATTTTGGTGTGTTTTGGGGGTACCACCATTTTCGGAAACACCCATATCAGTGTGAATCATCCATGTTTTTTTTTTTCATATTTGATATCAACACTTGTCCAGGATTTATCAGATGAAATTTCAGTTATCTCGAATCTCAACTTTTGAGGTGTGAAGCTCTTTACACCGACAGGTGTCAACCTCAACCTGCCCCCTGCAAGGTACCCAGGGCTTATTAACCATTGGTTTCCTTTCATATACGGCCTTGTTAAAACCTTATTTCAGAGGGGGGTACGTTAGGGGGGGTAGGTTGACCAGTCGAAAAGTAGCTGTTTCAAGATCCTGATTCAATGGATCCAGCAATTAACCTTTTGTCACTACTTGTTTCTGAATCAAACATTCCAAAAAGTGGCGAATAAAGACATAAAGATTCACATTGAAACAAATCTACAGCAATGGATGGTTCGTGCCACACAAAATTGGCTACCGTTGATTGTTTTTTCCAATTGTTGCTTGATTCAAAAACGCAAGGTACTCTTATGAGATGCATGCACCCCTCTCTGCAGAGGATCAGAGTTTCTTGGTAGAAAGCATGGCAATGCATAGCTCCGTTTAGAGGCTTCGATATATTCTCAATCAAATTGGTGGTTAAACGTCCGTCTTTCTGATTGTAGACCCCTAGGTGATAAATAGCTGTAATTAGTAATGCCATATTTTTTCAGGAATTGTCAGATCTGCCATCATCAAGATCATCACCAAACAATTGGTCAAAAAACTGATTAAACATGGTACTACACCCCCAAAAACTCACGTGAACTCCCAAAAATGATGGTTTCCAAGCTCGGAATCTCCAGTTTGAGGGAACCCCCTATTCTCAGGTGCCAGGCGTTAGTTTTCGGTGGTGTAGACTTGACGGACCCCTTTTAGGGGACCAAAGCTCACAATAAAATATGATTTCTGTGTGAATTGTTCTAAAAAATATATATTCTTCGGAATCCAGGAAAGTCACATCTGAATCTACAGAAATAATACATTTCCATACTGTATTTAAGTATGTATTTATATATATATATATTTCAGTTGTTTTTTTCATATCATAGACCAATCAGTACAGATTTTTTTTCCAGAGATAGTTTGATACTTTTGGTTTCCTTCAAATTAACTTCTGTGCTGAGATCGCTTCAATGAGATCCAAGGTGCCGGGCGGACGGTTTTGGGATTTCGTTTGTTTGGCATGCGCACATTTTTAACATGGCACCTGAAAATGAAGGCCCCCTGGAAAAGCAGATTCCGGTTTCGGAAACCATGATTTTTTGGGTTGATGTTAGTTTTCGGGGGGAGTAGCTTCTAAAATGGAATGGTTAGTTGCATAAATGAACTTCGAGGTACAAGTTGTTTATCTTTGTTTCTTTCTTTCGATGGGGAAGTGTTATGGCAGGGCTGTAATCATAAATGAACATCGTGTAGAAATTTGCACCCATTACGTGAGTAGATGCATGTCGAGCTATATTCCATTTCTGAAGGTGGTCAGTAAGCACAGCACTTCGCGCGGCTGGTTGACTCGTTGACAGATGACAGGGGTCCGTCGCTTTGATGAGATCCACTGATGTGGAGCAATCTCCCCTTGAACCAAGCAGTAGAATGGAAGCATATGCAGATCGCCGCTGAAATGCCAACTTCCGGTCCCTACACCCACCGGTAATTTCACAGTTCCACACTCTGTAAACAGTGTCACCTTGAATGACACCACATTGGGACATGAAGGTGCCAAAAGCAGGTAGAATTGTTGCAGGTTTATGGAGACCAACAACATGCTGTGGTTTTACGCCCCTAAAGGGCCACCCTTCTTGCTCACTTACAGTACCATGCAAACATATCACATCATCTCCCAAGGTTTTTGGGACATCTCGACCCCCCAGGCATGCGCAAGAAAGATGCCATGAGCCGTGCCACTGGCCGTGGTGGAAGTCCAGAGGGTCTTGCCACTGAAGCAGCGCGAGGGAAGGCGTGGAGTGGAGAGAGGAATTGCAAAGCAAAATCAAAAAGAAAAGTAACAGCAAACTAGTTCAACTAGTACTTGTACGATTAGTGCTAGTAGCGGCTCACACCACCACGATGATGATTTTTGTATTACTACCGCTACTACTACCTGACTACCCGTTTTACGACGACTACGACTACTACTACTGCTGCTACTACTGCTACTACAACAACAATAACTACTACTACTACTACTACTACTCCTACTACTCCTACTACTCCTACTCCTACTCCTACTCCTACTCCTACTCCTACTCCTACTCCTACTCCTACTCCTACTCCTACTCCTACTCCTACTCCTACTTCTACTTCTACTCCTACTCCTACTCCTACTCCTACTCCTACTCCTACTCCTACTCCTACTCCTACTCCTACTCCTACTCCTACTCCTACTCCTACTCCTACTCCTACTCCTACTCCTACTACTACTACTACTACTCCTACCCTACTCCTACTCCTCCTCCTACTCCTCCTACTCCTACTCCTACTCCTACTCCTACTCCTACTCCTACTCCTACTACTCCTACTCCTACTTCTCCTACTCCTACTACTACTATTACTACTACTACTACTACTACTTCTTCTTCTACTACTACTTCTTCTACTACTACTACTACTTCTACTACTACTACTACTACTACTACTACTATACTATTACTACTACTTCTACTACTACTTCTACTAAGTGCTACTGCTACTACTACTACTGCTGCTGCTGCTGCTGCTGCTACTGCTACTGCCACTGCTACCACTACCACTATTACCACTATGACGACCATTACCACTATCACCGCTTCCACTTCCACCACCACCACCGCCACCATCACCACGACCACCATCATCACCACCAGTAATACGCATGGTTTGGGAAAGATATACTTCTAATTACTTCTACACTCTGTGGTAAACTGATAACATAACAATTCAATACAAGTTACAGATTTTTTCTGTTATTTCACAGGTGGTTGTTTGTATACTTGTCATTTTGTATACAGTTCGAAACATTTGGTTTAGATTAGTGGGGGTTTGGTTCCATCAAACAAAAAAGGGCCAAAAGAACATTGCAATGCCGACTGCAACTGCAGAACAATCAAAGAATTTCCCTTATTGTTGAATCATTTTGGTCGCCTGAGAAATCCGATGCTTTCTTCCCTACCCATAGGATCCATGTATGGCATATTTACCTACATTTACCATATTTCACCATTAAAAACAACCAAATGTAGCTGAATATATCAGTCCCATGGACCCTATGGGCTACAATATCACAGCACCTTTTTTGTTTGAAACGACTGGTTTGGCTGACAGGTACCCGATAAGATGGATATGATGAAGAAGGTGACCGAGTTCAAACCACCGCAGGCACCTTCCCTCAACAACGTTGGGTTAGGTTTTTTTTGAGAAAAAACATCGCCCTTTAAGACATGCAACTTTCATGCAAAACCAATCATTAATATCAAATCGAAGTCCAAGAAGATTGGTTGGTTTTTTGGAAGGTGTTTGTTAGACTTGGCCTTGTCTCAATTTAAAGAATGCAAAAAGGCGCAAAAACAATTGTTTTCCTATTTTCGTTTTCACAAATATTGACCTGTTTTGGCCGTAGATTTGAGATGGCTCTATAGTGGTAAAGAATAACACACGTTAAAACCCCACATGTACGCTGATGACGGGTTGAGACCACCGGTGATTCTGGTACGTTCTCTTCGATCTTGTGTTTGTTGCCAACTTGCGGTTGGTCAAATGAATACTTCCATGCCTTAACATCGTATGGATAATATGCAGTGCCCAAAAAAAAACTGCCAGATGTTTAAAAGGAACATTTTGGAACATCCTTTTCCAACATATAACATTTATGTATCTGGAATTGTTGAGGCTTTTCGTTGGTGCCTTTTTGTTCCGTTTTAATTGCGGCCAAGCTCCAGTCGTTTTTTGATATCAGATGTGATTCACTGAGTTATGCGATTTCCAGAAATACAGAAGCTTCTGGCTTAGTATTACATATTGATACCAATCAGAACGGTATAACGCATTCATTTTACAGGTAGGTCATTCACCCATGATTTTCTTGAAGCTTCTTGCATATACAAAAGTGTTTTGGAATTGTAAGGTCTGCAATATTGGTGGTTGGTGGATGGTACCCCCTCAAAAATCCTTAGCTGAGCCGGTAAAAACACTTGGGCGAAAAAGCGTCAACATGGCTAGCACAACTCGTGGTCTAGTATGGTTTTTGTAGTGGAAAACAATACATCAAGAAATGGACGTTGAGCTATCTAGTCTGAACATTTTTGAACCTCCGGTAATTTGATAATAGTACATCAATTCTTACTTACCTTGATATGATCCCCGTCCAAAATACCAGTGGCCACCAGGATTACTATATATTTGTAGTACTGAATCTTTAGTAAGTTTCACTTTTCCATTCCTACTCTGGCGTGGATTATCCCAAGCTTCTCCATCCTTCCCTGCCTGACAGGGTGGAAGTGCTGCTGATATGGTTCCTTGCCGAAGCAAACCCAAAACATGATTATACAGATACAAATGGTGTTTTCTCCAAATTGGTAAGAACTTCGAACTTTTTGACATTGCTGTGAAGCTGATTTTTGGACGGTCCCATCTTGAGATGTTTTGAAGAATAAGCAGATGGTTGAGTTTCTCGTTTGGATTGATTTTCGCAACTCAGTAGCAACTGCGCAAGTTACATTGGCTTTTGACAATGAAATCAACATGAAATCATGGAACACTACCCAAACTGAAGCTCGTTTTTCAACTTAGGCCAAAGGACAAATGGGCAATAGCGCTTACAGCAAGATGTTGAACAATAGCCACTGGGGCAGCAGATTGTGAAAGAAAACTCATGAAGTCCAGATTGGATGTGAGATTAAGTTTTGGATATGTGGATATGTTGTCATGACATGTTGGTATTGTTCCTGTTTTTGTTTTTCCAAGAATTTCCACACTTGTGATAAATAGATGTTACAGCCGCAAAAAGATATGCCAAGTCTGATTGTCGTGGTCCCTTCTCATCAGACCTGGGTCCCACGTCCGAGGCGATTTTGCAAAAACATTGTGAGGACGTTGATCCGCGCCAGCGTGGCGGATCAGTCTTGCACATCTGGAAGGTCAGATGAAGATGGTAAGGACACTGAGTTAAAACATGCATCAATTTATATACACCCGTAGTGAAAGTAGATGGCGCAACTCCCAAAAGGTGGCTTAGCTAGGTGTCATGATACTACTTTCCAGGTGGGGCAATTTTTTAGGCCATCAGTATGATGCACTTCAAAGATCTTCAAACTATTACCCTCCTTGAAACTAATAGCTCGCACCTAAAAATGGATGGTTGGAACACTAGTTTCCTTTTGGGATGGCCTTTTTTTTTCAGGGGCTATTTTAGTTTCAAGGGTTATATCATATATCTACAATAGATGACCCAAGCAGCATTGGCAATTGGTGCCAGAATTCCTCCCCATTTGTGTTTCCTCGGGTTCATTTACCAAAAGCTTGGAAGAAGATTTTATCCTCCCTGAAAGGAAACGCTACCATTCGAAGGAACGTTGACTTCTTGCACCCACTTTTTTTCAACAAGCTAGCAGCTAGCCCATTTTCCTGCAAGGGGGTGAAAGGGAACCTGCAGTAATTGTGCTAAATTTCGGATTGCGTCCTTCCAGCTCAAGAGATCTTCCACTGGTTGAAAACGGGCCCCCCACTTCGAGGACGACGCCTGGCCCTCCAGCGGTCTAAATCAGACGTTCTAGTGTCTCACATGTGTCGACAGCAGATGAAGCAAAATGAAGCACCAAAACAACCGTGCCTCGCGTCTGTGACTGGATAGTTTCTGAGTGAAGGATGCGGATCTCACGCGACCGAAGATCCACAAGAAGCAGAGTTTAGGAAGAGAATCTCCCCGGCCAATTTTTCTATGTGTTCTTGATTTATTTTACTAGCATACATCTCCTCAAAGTCCTTTGAACAATCACATTCCTGATGGAAGGGCAGGCATCAACGATTCCACAAGATGCTGAGCACTGCTCTATCGGGCGAACTGCAATGATGGAGGGTATACGGCCTGTTGATGCCTGTTGCACTATCTTCTCAACTCGCACCACTTCAAGAGTCATGATTCTTTTGGAATGATTCACAATACCCATAGCATCCATGATATGGTATATTTAACCTATATAATATATACATTTACCATCACTTACCGTAAAAATCAACCTGTGCACATACCATACAGGGATCCTAAGGGTACTTTTTTGGGGAATTTGGGATTGGACCCCCCATGTCTTCTTGTTGCCCTTTGGACTTTTCAATCTTGCGTCTCACTTTGGCCCAAGCCAACCGCGGGGTCATGGGAAACCACGGTGACCCGTGTCACCAGGGCTTCCTTTTTTGCTTGTGCAAATGGGGAATGGACAGGGGAGGTTAGGTTTTGAAGACTTCAATTTGAAGCTTGGTCATTTCAATGATGTTCAATTCCATAGTATCCATGGGACCTGGCATTTTGGCCTACATTTGGTTTACTTATTTGATAAATGTAATATGCCAGTTTGATGGATCCTATGCGAACAGGCATTTGGGTGTTGGGTTGGGTGATTTGTGCTTGCTCATGGGGGGGAATGGCTTGGATTGGTTGGGGCTTCATCCAGCAGGCCTTGTCAGAAGTCTTGGGAAAAATCAGGGTGTTACTGTGGTTGAAATTCGGCAACCTCAACTAGTTGAGGTTGCTAGCATATCCCATAATTTTCGATATCTTATACAATTATCCCCTTTTTATTCCAACTTTCTATACATCCCATGTTGTAACTTAATTGGAATGAGGTGAAATCCCAAACTTTTTATACATCCCAAACGGTGGGTTGGCCTTGGGATTTCGAAAAACCATCAACAGGACTCCAGGTTATCATGCGAGCACGCATATCATGAACCATCATCACATCCATGGCCTCAACAATCCCGGATGAAAAGATCCACCGAAATGATCCGTGGATCCCAGGAAGCCTGAGTTGCTACAAGGCTTGCAGGAAGCTGATTTGAGCACTGCATCTCCAATTCAACAACAAAGTTTGCTGGCCATCTTTGCTGGAAAGTCCCTTTTAGCCAAGGCAGGTTTTGAACGGCTCTTGAATCTTGCAAGAACATCATGTTCTGTTCTGCCCCTTTTTTGCTCCCCCTCTTTATTTGTTATTTTATGTATACACGTCTATATCCCTTCGTTGCGGTGACCCTGTCGTTGCCTTTTTCGCAGGCCACAAATGGCAATGGTCGGACGGAAGCTTTCACCATTGCGTTGCTAGAGAAATGCCATGCGACGAAGAAGATGATACAAGGATTCTAAGCAGCAGTCAGTTTACAGAAGTATAAATCAGCAGGCTCAAAAACCTACGAATCACGTATCTGTTAATTGACTCGTACTTTCTTTTTTGCACACGGAATTTGAGATTTGAGTACATCTGCCCAGTGAGTGGAAGTATTATAATTCCATGAAGCCCATGTCGGGTGGATTCCGAAATTTCACTTCTGGTCAGCACATCAACAAACAAATGTCGATGCCTTTTTTTCAATGAAGAGATCTCGATGACATGGTTTTGCGTGATGCGTTCAAGCATGATGAACGCTGTATTTCTACAAGTTGCCCTTGTTTTAGGAAGGGGCAACTGTTTGGGAATGTGTGTTGTGCAAGACAACTTAGTAAGTCAAACATGTCAAACATTTTGTTGCCAAACAGCTTCACCTTATAAGACACTGGAAAAAAGGGTGCAAGATGATGCAACGTGACCTTTTTTCTCCCTATTGGTGGGTTATAGTCGAAATCATTTGGTTGGAAACTTTTGTATTTTGGAGTAGCAACGACTTGAAGTGTAATGCGCTTTGTTTTTGAAGGCGGGTAATCGCATGACTCTTGGCTCCTTTTCATTTTCCTCACCGTTTCTTGGTTTGCCGGACCGCCGCCAGCAATAGGTTTGGTGCTGGTCCCCGCAAGAGAACTGGCCATTCAAGCCTCTAATATCTTAGGCAGGACGGATAAACTTGGGAAAGCCAATGGAGAGCAGTTGTATATCCAATTTCCCAAGACAGATATGACAGGAATCCCATTGTAAAAAAAATGTTGGTCATGGTTGAGTCATGGTTTAGTTTTTTTTTTCCAAAATATCGTGCAGAGAAAACAAGCACCACAGTAGATTTCCCAAGATCTAGTTGTCGACTTGATCGACTTTTTCTTCATAGCGATCACTAGAAGATCCACAATGAGTCGGTAGAAAATCTTGTAATTCGTAATTCGAGGCAAGAGTTGGAGAAACTAGACCCTTTCAGCCCTTTCACCAACAAAAAGCTCAAGAGGGTTGGGGATTTTTGAAAAGATCCGAGATGAGCCGCCGCAATCAATAGATTTTGTCCACCGACCTGATTCGCTGGACCTTCATTCTTTCAGATGCATGTCGTTTCATGTCAGCAATTCGGCATAATTTGCCGCCGAGGAAAGACATGCCATTATTTGGAAAGTAGTGAAATGCAGAATGCCGTTGTTGTTCTTGTTGTTGTTGTTGTCGTTGTTGTTGTTGTTGGAGATGTGTGAAATTTCCCCAATGTTAACTGACGGGCACTTTATCTTCAAGCCTTCAGCCCTTTCCGACGCCAGGGCGCCTGGGAAAGTACATGGACTTGAAAATGATGCTAGCAAAAGGTGGCACCAACATCAGTCATTCAACTGCTAAAAGATTTTGCGCTTTTTTTGTTTTTTTTTTTGGGGGGGGGGGGTTATTTTAGATATGTTATTTTGGTAGCAGCTGCATGGATTCTCCGGTATCAAACGGCCGGCCAGAAAAATTCCACAGCGGCCCAGGTGATGATATCGATCGTTTGCAACGAGATGATGTGCACATCATGATTGCAACGCCTGGTCGTTTGCTGGACTTGTGCAACGAGGAGCGGTTTGCAATGACCAAGTTGACTGGATGATGCATTTATGTTATGTCCACGTTTTTCTTCCACCTTCGTTTGGGGAAAACTCTCTTGTTTTGCTAGAATAGCTTGTATGCGCCATAGTAGACCATACTAGTAATCCATGTAATAGTAAGAATAAAGATACCACACAAAAGTTTGTTACATATAGACTGTAGAGTCAGTAATATATATATATATATATTTAGATATATACAGCATTAGCTATTAGACGTCCAACTTGGTTAAAGGCAATCAAATCGGACGAATCTGATCCCGATTTAGCTCCCAAAACTCAGTCGTTGCCGGGATTATGGGATCCGGGGGGTTCGGGGATTTGGGGATGGTCATATAAACATTAAAAGAGGGTGTACAGTCGTACAGTTGTATATCATATTATATCATGGTTGTTCGATAAGATGGACTTCACGAATAATTTTCAATAAGGAATTATGATGACTAAAGATGTTACCCTTTTTTAACGTGTTGGATATTTTTTATCCCTATTGAATATGTTGAAAATGACTAAATTTATTATCCTTTCATTCAAGCTCTAAATGTTATCCCTCACTGTAAATTCATTTGCTGCAAACTTTGGTTGGACACTATTTTTTCTTCCAACCACTGCCTGTGAAGGGTCTTATGATGGTTGGTAACTGTTTAGACTTAGTATGCGGGATGTTGGTGCCTTGTTGTCACATGTTGGGATGGCCAGTGCCTTCAATTTTTGTGCCAGGAAGCTTGCGATTTGTGCCTTGGTGTGTGGCCAAGATCTTCAGTTAGTGTGCCTGAGGGTGCCTATAGAGTCACACTGTCACATTGGACCAGTTTTTATACCGCCCTATTATGATCCCTACATGACAATGCATGCGTAGTAGGGATCAGAGTGTTTGAGAAATTGGATTTCATGTTTCAGGAAGAAAATACCTGCTGGCCTTCTCCCAGAGTTGCCAAAGTGAGATCAAGGATATCAAAGTTGTCAGACATAATATTTATATATATATATGTAACATGTATATATTATACATCCCCGGTTTGGCCCATCTGACCCTTTAAAAAGGTAGGAACGCTTCAAACAACATTATTCCAAGAAACACTTTTTGCAAAGTACTTTCTGATGAAACGAAGATTCCGAAATTCCACATTCCTTTTTTCTCACGCACCTTTCACTGTTCCTCCTGCTGCTTGCTGTTCCCTTCAACAAAACAGATCACCAAACTTGACGTTGAGAGGTTTTTCATCCATCTGAGGAGTCAATGTCAATTGATTGTCATGGATGAAGCGGATCGTTTCTTTTGTCCGGAACTTCTACCAATCATCGAGGAGCATGAAATTTTGATATAAGGGTTGATATAGGTGGATGATATGGCATCAAGAGGAGGGGTGAGTTCATTTTGGGGTGTTTGAACAGACTATTGAAATATTTTCAATTTTTTTTGCCTATAGAACAGCTAAATGTTCGATAATTTCCCGAAACCTAATGTTCAACGCCGTTTGATTGTTTCAAGTTGCTTTGAAAAGTTGCTGAAAACGGGTGCTCCCGTGATGGTGAAATGTCAGCCCTTGATGAATTTCCACCTCAGGCGGTCGAGATGTAAGCCTCGTTTGGGCATTTCGGTATGTATGAAACGATGGGGCTAGGGGTATGTATGAAACGATGAAAAGGAACTTAAATCTATATGAAACCTCTATTTCACAATTTTTTTTGTTTGCGTTTAGAATCATAACCTTGACTTTGGTGGGGTTTGAAAAAACTTTCGGGATTAATTCCAGGGCAGCATTAGCATCACTTACAAATTCCAAAAGTGGCCCTGTCTAATTGGGGAGGGTTTAGATTAGTAGTAATTCAGTCAGGGTGCACATGTTTGCACATTTTTTCAGGAGTGAGACTCCGTGGGCATCCAGAATCACCCCAAAGCTTTTTGGGAAAAGACTTGTCGCGTGGATTCCTTTTTTTGGGTTTCGACTGTTATGTTGGCTTCCAAACTCATTTGCATTGCCTACATTGAGTCGAGGGTTTTGTTTTTTTTTCTAAATGATTTTTGGATAGATGACAGCAATTGACACTTGGTTTCTATATAAATTGAAGCAGCAGAAATGGAATGCATTCACCTAGGTTTCACCATCTTGGATTTTTAATAAAGCTTTCAATGCCCCTTTTTTCGGAAAGGACATTGTCCAGTTCCTGCCGTCATCGCGACGACAATTCCTGATGTATTCGGCCACTTTGACAGCAATCAAGGTATGTAGATTCGCACCCAGAGCTCCTTGGGAAGCGCCATGGCAAACTCCGTGGCAATGGTAATGAATCATTACCCTCCAGGGAACAACCACCCTGGGAGGGGGCCTGTTAGTTTCCAGCAAAATATTGGTTTTGCCAGGAACCATGTCTTCACTTCCGTGCATCCCTTTTTAGTGTCACTTCTTTTTTATTCTTTGCGCGGGTTTTTGAAGACTCACACACACCTACAAGAGAACCTATACATAGGTTTATTTCTTTTTGGTGGGCACGTCTTGACTTCAAGAACCATCAATTTGTTTGCATATTTGTGGTTGGACCTAACGAAGGGCAACATAGAAAGCTGGAAACGCGGCTTCTTCCCGGCAATTCGAACTTCGTGTGCGCGACCAAGGCAACTTACCCCAGTGCCATGATGCATTTTAAGAATTGCTACCTTCAAGATGCGTCCCTGGGCAAATTGAAAATTGAAAAGAAAAAAGCTGACGTCATGTTTCCCATGACGGATCCATGGGACTGGTATATTCACCTACATGAATGGTTGATTTTTTATAAGGGACTATATTTCAGTAGGGAATACATCTGAACCAACCATTGATTTTCAGGAGACATGTTAGGGTTTCAGGGGAGTATTAAACCCTTGATACAGATATGCAAAAAAAGCAACAAATTCGGTAGATAGCCTTTGAGGGAGCTGCGCCAGGCACGAGGTGAATCTCAAGGAGCAGCTGACGCTCAATGGCGTCTCGCAGTTCTACATTTCCGTGGAAGAGATGCTTGGATCACAAGGTTTCTCTGCGAGATCTTTGCTGAAGACTACGGATAAATCACAGTGGTTGCCACTTGGAAAATTACACCAAATGCTTGAATGCTTGACAAGTTACTTTTTTTTTCCAAGCCCAGTGTTGACAAATGGATGCATTAGGGTGCAAGCAGATGTGGCGGGCTGCTTTCTTTAAAGGGAAATTTAGTAGAAGCGAGCTATATGCAAACTCACGCATGCGGCCTGTTACTGGTAAAATCTTCTGCTTCGGGCGGTTGTGAATCCTTTATCCAACCACGTGTTACTTGCACCCATGGCATGTTACCATGCCATGATTCAAAAAAAGACTGTCAACGGTGATCGTTCTCCACCAAATCCACCGTTCAAACGAAACCCGTTACTTTGAGGAATCGAAAGGTGTTCTGCCTCACGAAAGCTTTGTCCACGGTTCAGATCAACCAGGAGCAAGCTGCAACGGGGACATCCCGGTTGATTAAGGAAGGATCCATGGTTAGGTAAGCGGACAATGATCGAAGTTCGGAAACTCCTTTCCCAGGGTCTGATTTTCAACTTCAGGGGTGTACCCTATAAGTATTGTACAAACGCGTGTGTGACATCATTGCAGTTTGGACTTCCATTTTGAGCCCTAACTTCCTGTGAGACATTTTAGTTTATCATAGTGGGGCGACAGAGCTGTTAGGATCTACCCAACCGCCAGTCTCAAAAGGAAAAGTGAAGGGCCCAATTTTGACTCAATGCATTGAAAGCAGTTCCAGGGTATACTTTCCAGGTGGTAGAAGAGCATTGCACTGTAATGAAAGTTGATGTAATTTCATGTTGCTTATAACTATATATATATATAATCATAGCCTTTAGTAAAAGTTACATGTGGATTCCATGCGGAGATTCAGGTTGTTTTCCGAACATGGCTACTACCCTCCCTGAAACCACTTGTAACATAACCCTGAAAATAGGCCTTCCCAAAAGGACGGTAGTCTCCACACCACCAATTTTCGGGGGCTATGTTAGTTTCAGGGAAGGTAGTCGGAAACTTGTTTTAGCTTTTTCCGCAGAGTCCCACTATAGAAGTCGTTATTGTTTCAAAAATCAGACACGTCTGCGGACAACGTAGCAACACAACTCCAAAGAAGGATGCAGTCCCGGCACTTCAATATATAGTTTATAAGATATATAAGTTCAAGATGTCTCTTCTGAAGCAAGTATCCCAAAAGGAAAGTCGTACTTCAACCAGTATTTTCAGGGCGCCATCGCTGTTAAACTTTGTCGGAAAACCAGTAGGCACTCACAGCTGGTGCTCACTGACAAATTTGCCGTAGTTCTCTCCAAGGATACAGAACCTTTAGTACATCTAATGCTCTGTGTCTTTTTGATCCTGTTTGGACCCATGCAAAAAGTCTCAGAAGAACCAGGTGAAGAGGTGAAAACTCCTAGGCAACCACCCCACAACAGCTGGGTTGATGGTGAAAAAAAGAGGTCATTATTTTCTGCAATTCAGTGACTCGAGTGAAACTGCTTGCCCGGAAGATGACACATTTGGGTGGCCTGGCTCCTTTGAGGGTTTGAGCTTTGATTGAGATGGGATGATAGCGGGTGCATGATAGAAGAATGAACATGTAGAAAGATCACTAGCAAATACAGTACTAGAAGTGGAGTGGTATGAATGCAAAGAAACCAGCCACTTGAAAGAATATTGATATTTATTGATCAGAATTTATTTACATTCCCATTCCCACCCTTTAAATGGGACAATAATGGACTCAAACGATCCATATCAGTTCATTTCCAACACTTGTTGTACCTTCCGTGAGGTTACCCATGCCTCTTCTTCCATCCGGGCCTCTTTCAATCCGAACGACAGCAAGTTCTTCAAGACGCCCGGAGTTCCGATACCTGTCCCCATTTGGTGCCTTGGCATGGATTTTTAGCCAATACGTTTTTGAAAGTGGACACATCCACTACAGTATTCATACTTCTCCATTTGCAAGACTCCTTAAAAAAAGTGCTAACAGCTAGTAGTGAGTAGTGATCTATGTGTTTGAATAGCAAAGGTCAGGATATGTTTACACATGTGGCAACTGGGGGGAAGGTTGCCCAAGGTCCTGAGTCGGAGAATGAAGACTGGACACCATTTGTTGAATTTTGTTTGTCCATGTTTGTGCCTATTGATGAAAGCACACCCTGTAAGATCTTGAAATAAGATCCTGAAGTATTCGATCACATGGCATACTGCCTCAAGATTCACAGATCTAATTGCAAACAGAGAAATTGTTATTATCTAGGTATCATTTGGGATGTGATCACATTTAGATGTTCTGTACTTTTTCGTTGTGAACTGTGTGAACCTGATATTTTGGACTCAATGCAAGACACACCGATTCAGGTGTCTTCGAGTCATTTGATGCGTGGCATCGAGATGGAGTCGGTGAACGTGGCTTTGATGGCGATACAGTTGTGGTCGGTGTGTTGCTGTGTATATTTTGTGCAAAAACACTATCACCCCGGAAATTGGCATGGAACCTAAAAAAGACCCAATTGAAAAGGAAACATTTGCGCATTCTCACTGTATGAAAGACTCTATTATCATTGCACGCTTCCTATGTCATGATCATACAGCCAGTACAGTATGTTATGGATATGATGCTCATCTATTTTGACATTTGCGAACATCACACGTAGCGAGTGGAATTTTCAGAACAGTTCCAGCCGGGCTGGCACCCTTTCCAGCTTGGGAAAGACATGACAAGAACTGTAGTACAGTTATCATGAACAGCTATCATGTCTTAAAGTTCTTAAAGGTGAGAAAAATATTATCAATGATGCCCTCTCAATCCTTTTCTAGATGGTGTTTTTTTTGAAAAACAAACATATTTGTTCACCCCGATCCCTGACAAAAATGATCCAATTTGACTTGCGCATATGTTTTTTTCAATGGGTTGGTTCAACCACCAACTAGTTATATTTTTTCCTTTCCATTAGTTCTTTCGGACTTCCCAGGTGGTAATCAACTTCGACTTTCCTCGAGGGCCGCAAAGCTATTTGCATCGAACTGGTCGCTTTAGCCGTTTAGGCGCCTGAAAGATCTAGCCCGTGGATGCCGCCAGTCCTTCCAGAAATCATTAGTAGCAGTAGCCGTAGCACAGCATTTATTACTAACAACGACTTGTTGACTAGTCATATCACATACAGTTACATGTCTCTTACCGTAATTACTGTGACAGTGACTCTGGATCACAAATCAAGACACTCGAACCTGCCCCGAGCTGACGTGTCCATTTTAAGAGATGAGTATCAGAGACTTTTAGGTATTACCCTCCTCAAACTAGCACAGCACCTGCCGGGAAGCCATCCCAAGGGAAGCTATTTTTAGTTGCTATGTTAGTTGCAGGGAGGGTAGATGTCAAGATCGATGGCTCTTCAAATTTCTGAGGTATTGCTGACCTTTTTTGGTTTTTCCGCGGGGACCTAGTGGGAAGACATTTGCTCCAAACTAGCCATCCAGCAGAACTTCTCTCAGCGAAAACATGCATTTTCTATTTTTTGGTTCTTTTAAGACTTTTCTTACATGACTTCAGGATCCCCTTTGGAAACCCCTGGCTAGGATGGGGGTGTCTAGGGTCAAGCTAGGATGGGGGTGCCTGACCCCCCCAAAAAAATTAAATTGTCGAGTAGCAGCTTGGAATGGCTGGGCTGAGATGGGATGGGTCAGGTCATCCCACCTCAGCCGGAGGTTGGNTTGCCACTTGACAAGCCAGTGACTTAGTAGATGCTCTATCTCAACTTAAGAAGGTCTTTGGATGAAATGGGTTCCACCAGGAAATGCGTAGGGATATCATGTGGGGTATCTGTGAAAAACTTTGGATAAAATGGGGTTGGACCAACACATCCCAGCCAGGCAGTTGGACCCACCCATCTCAGCCAAGACGTTGGACCACCCCATCCTAGCCAAGGGTTGGACCGCCCATCCTAGCCAGGGGTTGGACCACAGGTTTTATCCATCTACAGTTTTGCTGAGACCCATCCTAGCCAGGGGTTGGACCACCCATTTCATCAACAAAAAAGGTTGGACCACCCCACTTTATTGGCTAGGATGGGGTGACCTGACCCCACCCCCCTCTTCCCCAAGGGGATCTTCAGGTGTTTTTTTTTGTTTTCCCTTCTAATTCCTGGAAAAAAATCCGGCTCCGGAAACCAGTTGGCTCGCTGGTCACATCCATTTCGTCGCCGGTTTCCTCGAAACCTCGAGGCTTGGCGATTTCCTTTGTGACGCAACGCGACCGGATCGATTTACTACGATTACAGCAGCTCAGCTGGGTGTGATGCCCATGGAGATGCGATTCGATGGGTCCGAAGTTTGGAGGGCAGGGAAATCCTCAAGTTGAGGACGTCCAACTTGTTGTTTTTATGAATTTCTAAGATTTTTTGTGGATATTTATTTGTATGATTTTATATCTATATATATATATATATAGACAGAAGTTATATATATATATACATAAGTAATTTCCTACTATCCACTAGCATATCCCATTAGGTTTCCATATGGATATTTCCAGAACATAGATGCAAATGAATTTATACATATCCCAGACCCCAGATGCTCACTTTTTGTATAGTATATGTACCTACATTTACCCCCTTATCACTACCCAGTTTTGTAGGTAAATAGGCCATACATTGAGCAGTTTTGGGATATGTAAATATATACCATGCCATTCCAACATCCATTTGACCGAGGAAGGCCTTGGGTACAAAGGTTCTGCCCATGCCAGCTACGATTGATCCAACCATCTACACCTGAGATAGGTACAGTTGGGGGTTGGATGCCTTGGCTGCTTTTGATTGGAGGTGGATGTTTTTTTTCACAAAAGATGCGAAATCCAGATGATGTTTGACTTTTAGAATTCGATTATAGCATTAATGATACATAACTTGAGGTTTTAAGTCCAAAGATTGATAAATCCGAGGCGTTTTTCTTTCAGAGAGAACAACTGTAATTTTACATGATTTTAGTTCAACAGTTTCAATTCGATCGAAGTTTGACCCCTAGCAGACCCTAGAGGAGCCGTTATACAAACACGCCGAGGATCACAGCATCAAAGTTGATGCCTTTGATGCTACTCAGTAGGATCTCGTGGATGTTTGAAATTCATGGGGGTTTAGACCTCCGCAGGAACGGTGACAAGTTGAATGATCGTTTAAATTAATCCATTGAGCAGCCTAAAATGGTGTTCAAGACACAATCAATGTAGATCAAAAGTCGCGCTTGCCATCAAACTTGGCAAATAAAACAAAATCCCACAATCAAGGAACATCCTACAAAATTTGATGCGGAATCTGAAAACTACATGACCCATACCATCCATTACCTACAGTTACCATAGAAATCAACCGAATGCAGGTAAATATACCATACATTCGAGCTTGCCGAGCGCCGAGCGCCGAGGCAGGTGTTGGTGAACATGTGTGGCAGTCAAGAGCATCACAAAATCAGCGAATTCTTCTGTGAAAGTGATTTATTTTATCTAATGTTGATTTAATTTATGCATTTTGTTGTGAAAGTGGCTTTCTGGACTTCTGGATTTCTCTTGCCCAAATTGGATACCGATCCAAGCGCATTTTCGCGCCACTGGCCCGCGCCGTTGAATCTCTCCGGCCATGACACGACTGATCCTGGCCCTGGCCGCACTCAGTCACGTGGTCGACTCGGCGGGCAAAGTCCCCAGCTGTCCTGAAGCCGAGTTTCAGGTTGTGAATGAAACGAGCAGAGAGGAAAGCGATGCCGAGTTGGATGATGTTACTTGGACCAGTTCCCTTCTGTTGATTGGCTTCGTGGTCACATCGATGGGAATACTTTTCCTTGTGAATTGCTTCAATCTGCATATCAGAAAAGCGAGCTGGAACTTGCTAAGCACCACTGCTTCCATTTTCGCAGCTGCCAGCTTCGACTTTTCGATTTACAGACTCATCCAGTTGCCCTTTGGGACCTCTGAGCATAACATGGAGAGCCAGTGGGGATTTGTGATTGCCTTGGGCTTATGGTGTCTTGCGGTGTTTGCGATTGTGCACACAATGCTTCTGAACTGCGATCAGAGGCATTGCTTGGAAGCGGGTACTACACTTGGAAGCCACATTTACGCCTTTGCCAGCATCTTGGTTTTCGGCAACATGCAGAAGTGGCATTGCACCCCAAGTAGGCCGCTCACCACCACCACCACCCAGAAGTGGCATTGCACCCAGAAGTGGAAGATAATCTGGGTATGGTCAGTTCCTGTTCTCGCCTTTTGTGTGATGGTTCTCATGTTCTTTGTTTTTTTTAGGCAATGTCACCGGAACAAAATGAAAAAGATGAAAAATCAACTGGAAGCTACCAGAGAGATGCAGATTGAAGCCAGTGCGATCACTGTCGCTTTTCTTCTCGTGCAAGCTTTGTGCTTCACACTCAGCGAGCCCGACGATGAGCAGTATACCATGGACTTTGAGAATTCCTTTGAGAAACGATTCATGCCGATCACACATGGATCACCAGGAAGACATATTGATTATGCTTGGCTAGTATTGTTTGTTGCGGCCTTTGTCTCGGTTGGCTTGTCGTTAATCTGGTCTACTTATTTGAAACGTGGCTGTGCTGTCTTTTGCCGTGGCTGTCCTGACTTCAGCCATCCCTGCACAGACTTCATTGAAAAGCTGCTATCCGTGTCCGCTTGCTGGTGCGTGCAGAGAGGTGGCATCATGCTTCTTTTTGGGATGGTTTGGAACCGCATGTGCTGGTACCTGCATGAGATCCATTGTAAGGGCAATCATCTCCATTGCGATTCGATGGCCCACATGGATGAGGTTCAAGCTGCCAATCGAGCACAGATTCTCAATGCCTATGTCATGTCCTTCTTTGCTGTTTCCATTTTGTGTATCAGCATTAAAGTCTTTCAGAAGGCCGATGACACCCAAGATGCTGATGCTGCCTCCGGCCTCCGACTGGTCATGAGTGGTCTCGGTGTGTTGGTGGGCATTTGTTGGGATAAAGCCTTTGAGACGGCCTATGAGACCGTCTTGGAAGAGAAGTCTATTAACAACCTGATGGCTCAAGAAGACGATGTGTATAAGTGGGTCCATGGCAATCCCAAAATGGCGAAGTTCTGCGTGGTGGTAGTGGGCATTTCATTGTCCATATTCGTGGTTCTTCCCTGGTACTGGTACATACTCCCCCATGCCATGAAAGAAGCAGAAGCTCATGAAAAAGACAAGGATGCGCAACAAAGAACCTATGACGCGCTGGCTACCCCTACGGCATCGCACAAGGAGGAGGTTGAATTTCAACTCAGCTCCCAATCAGAGAGCGAGTGACCTTCACAGACCTTTTTATAGGGATGAAAAGATCAGGCACTGCGGGCACGCGCGGTGAGCTGTGCACCTGTTGTCCCCCTGAATTGCTGCATTTGTTATGTGGTAGCAACTGTTTCGCGTGGCAGCTTGTGTGTGTGTGTGTGTTTTGTGAGGAGTCTCGCATTGCTCGGCAGCAACTCCAACGCCAACGCGGCATGCTCAGGTGGCGGTCCCACGCAGGAGTTCAAGATGGTATGGGCCATGGGTGAAGATGACGCTGTTATTCGTTGTTATTCCATGTCTAAGAGAAGAGAAAGACATTTTTCTAGTGGAAGCAGGTGGGAATGAAGCTACCACGCCAAGGCACATCCCTTCTAAGGCACAACTCATTTCAGGGAGACTATGAGGAAATTGGTCAAGAAATGATATATCAATGATGATCCATGATGCGTGTCAATCAACCGGAACATGCTCTTTCATTGGGGTTATTGATTGTGTCCCAGCCCATTTTAGGCAGGCAAATTTCAAGACTTTTGTAGGAATCTTTGTTTGAATCCTGGGTTGATATTACAAAAGAGGTGAAGTATTCCTCCCCGCAAATCGACAAATGTTGCCTGAAAAGGGACCATTTTAAAGGACATTTTATCTTCCAACTATCAATTTTCAGGAAACCGTGATTAGTTTTCAATGGACGGTAACAGATCTTGTTTCCATTCAACCTTCTCGGGCATTTTTGCTTCTGACAGACTACTAACTGAGCCTACTTTCAACTTTCCATTATACTGGTTGGTTAATATAGGTATCCTTTAAATGTGTGTTTTAATAATTTCCTATATACCTTGATCATTTTAAGGTTTGTTTTAATAATATTTTAATAATTACCTATATAACTGTGTAGTATTTCATCCCCCTATAAAACCCTGCATCACCCTACTTGGAAGGTGAAACACTTGGGCATCAGTTGGGCATGCACGCCCCCCGACAGGTGTCGAAATCGTCCCTCTACAGCTTGGTGCTGAGTTCCGAGGGGGCCATTTTTTTGGTTTCACCCGAGAAAAAAAAACAACGTTTGGTCAAATTTTTATCCCAAGAACAATGACAGTCTAACAGTCTAACCAGAGCATGGTGGTGGTTTCAAATATATAGTTGTTTTCATGTTTATTTTTATTTGGGGAAATGATCCAAATTGACGAGCATATTTTTGAGATGGGTTGAAACCACCAACCAGACAGATGTTTGGTTAGGTAAGGATTAAGGTTTACATTGATGCTGATGTACAAATAGGTTTTTAAAGTAGAAGGAGGTCCAGGGTGCTATGATGTTCTATGTTGATTTGCAGCGGTTCCGGGGTGTATGCTATATCTACATCCAGGTGATATCATTGTTTATTGAGCAAATGGGGACCCATTGCCTCATGAGAATCTATAGGGGGAGGAAAGATGCCCCCCGGGAGTTGGTGGTAAAGTGTTTCTCTATGAATTTGGGGGTTTGGACCTTTCTCAACCTTCACCGATTCTACTGCGAACTAGTGTTTTGCCAAGGCCCAAATGTGTGCATTTTTCCTGTTGTCAAATTTTCATGCTTCCAAAAGGTGGCTGTTTGACGATACGGTTTAACGTTTGGAAATGGGAACCCGACCGTTGTTGTTTCTCCCAAAGATGTCGGGAAGATTTGAATCTAAGCTGTTTCTATAAACTTCACGAGACTTGAATGACTTGAATTAGTTGGGTCTTCAATCTTTTATTGGATACTAAGTTAGGTTTTCCAACATTATTTGTCAATCACTGTCACCCCAAAAAGGTAGTCTATATGGGTGTTTCCAAAAATAGTGGTATCCCAAAATTGATGGTTTATAATAATGGAAAACCCTATTAAAATGGATGATTTGGGGGTACCACTATTTTCGGAAACATCCATATCTATGAATCCATGAACAGATTACCTGGTTTCCAGAGCTGAGCTGAGTATCTTTCGCCAAGATGTTTTGTGATGCCACTTCGTGAAGCTGATCTCATGGTTTATCCTCCATGGGACGATTGTATATTTACCTACACGAATGGTTGATTTCAATGGTTAAATATTTAGGTATATACCATACATGGATCCTATGGGGATTTGATATTTGACCAACTTGGTCAGATCAAAAGGGTTCAGTGGGAACTTTTTTGGCCAGATGGATTCATGTGAGACGTCCCAGAGCATCAAACCACTGAGACAAGATGAGGAACACGTGGTATTTGAAGTGGTTTTTAATGTACTGTAGTATGTCATAGTTTGGTAAAATCAAACATGATCATGCCTGTGTGGCTTTCAGTCTTGCCTCTATTATTTGGTGAAAATAGCGTGTGTTTTTCCATGTTTTTCCCGGTTATGTCGGGATCGGATATGTGGTTGCACCATGATGCACCAAAACGTGTGGTTAGATGTGATGCAATTGAAGCCCTCTCTGATTTCTCAGAGGCCACCATCTTCCACATATTTCATCATGGTGCAATGTCATGATGTTTTATGATAGTAATTTATTGCCTTTTTTTTTGTAAAAAAATACCAATATCTTTGCTACAAACGAATCCTCGTTTCAGTGTGCCTTTGGGGTTTCATCCGCGCGATTTCAGCTGCGTCGCGAGATGCCGCCAGCTTTGTGCCAGAAGTAGTTGCGAACACGCAGCAAGAGCTGCATCACAACCTGTGTGGGTGAAGCCGAAATCATTTCAGATTCCAGTCCCTTTGAAACTTGATTTTATTAGATTATGTTATGGATCCAGGAACCTCCAATTAGTGGGACCTCTGAAACCGAGATGTGGGACCCATACAAAATTCCCACTCTGAAGTTGGGGTTCCCTGGAATTTCCTTTTTTTTGAATGTATCATTGGATGACTTTTTTTCACGATTCACCTACACCTGGGACCATTCGGCCACAAGATGTCCAGAAAATCCGCGGGATTCGGCAATTGGTCAAGGGGTCAAGGAGCCTATAGTAATCCAGCTGCTAAGAAATGGCTGGCATAGTACCTCCCTCAATACCTTTCCCGGCTATGTACTGGGTTGGCATTTTTGGCGGGGCGAGCTTGATTTCCCATGAGTCAGATTTGTGGTAAGACCCATGGAAGCGAAAAACATGATTAGTAAATGACTGAGCTATGAGCCATCAATGACTGGGATTATTTGATTTTTCAATCGGATTTGATGGTCGCATGAGATGAAGCAAACTCAAGAACAGTCAGGGAAGGTAGCCGCGAAGGGCTCTCCAACTTTTTTTTGGATGATATACTGTACCCTAATAATATGTCACAACCATTTGTATACTGGACATGTGCAATCGTCGTGCGAATATCAGAAGGTACGATCCAAGACTTGGCAATCGGCAATATCAACTGCCGAGCACTAATTATTGGTACTGGGATGATGCGCTTCTGATCCTTTTGTGCATTTCTCAAGCAAGCAGCATCTTTGGTCCGGTGCGAACTTTGATCTATGCTGGTGGAGGAACACGTGAACACACAGACATGTACAGTACAGTACATATGTAGAGAGAGAATCACGAAGAAACACATCTATTTGTTGCAAGAATTGGCAACATCCGTTGCCATGTCATGTGGCTGTGTTGAAAGATACTTAAATAATTGACATGTATGATTCATACAAAATATAATGCTGTATGTGCCTAAATTATATACTGATTTTACGGCAAATGATTTGGCACTTATTGACCCATGGCCTTCTCCATGAGTTCAATACTGCAGCACCTTGAACTTTGGCTCAGATCTATAGGTGACTTCACCCCAATGGAAGCCAGATGAAATTATTTCAGCTTGAAGCAATCTTAGATTACACCTTGCTACCCACGCATTGTGTCGAAAGAAAAACATAATGCAAGAGTTGAATTGCCTTTATACATGGTGATCTAAAAAGATATCAAACAAATACGATCTGATTAGATATAATTTTTGTTTCAACGATGTTTTTCATTACCTGTCACCTCAACCTCCACGTCTTTGTTGTTATCCCCGGTGCTTCACTGCTTCACGAAACGCCTAAACCCATGGCGGTCAAGCAAAGAAACGTAGGCCATGAGCTTGGTTGGAATGGTGGAAACATGGAAATGTTACACATACCCATAGGATCCATGTATGGTATATTTACCCGCGGTTTACTGATAGGTAAACAGTTTATCCTATTATTTACAACGGGTTTCACAAACATCCCAGGTGGTTGTTTGGGATTTTTGAACCATCATCACTATATTTACCTACATGTGGTTAATTTTTTTGGTAATTGTACGCAAATATGCAAGACATGGACCCTATGGGATTGTAAACAGCGTTTCTTCAAACAGTTTTGTGAACTATGTAGTGGGATTAGTTGGCCAGTAAAAGAGGAAGGATGAACAGGGCGATGGGAATGATGCGCAATTTCTGAGTGAATTGGGTGATACAGAGTTCTTGGATTTTCCACAGATTACAGGCCACCAGAGTTATCAGTTACAATCATAGTACTGTATGTTATATGTATATATATATATTTGATGGTTATGATATTTCTCATATGATGTAAATATACGGGTGTTTCCAAAAATAGGGGTACCCCAAAATGGATGATTTATAATGGAAAGCCCTATTAGAATGGATGATTTGTACCACTATTTTCCGAAACATCCGTATATAGTATAGATCTACCAGCTTACTAGATTTTTCAAAAAAGTAATCCGTTCTTTAGTTCCCAAACTCGCCCAAACCCAACCGCATGCCCTAAAGAGGGACTATTTCAGCAGGGAATGCATTTGAACCAACCATTGATTTTCAGGCGACAGCCAGTCGACAGCCGTTAGTTTTCAGGGGAGTAGGCTCATTCGGTTGGGGCATTAGGACACGGTGTTTGGTTTTTTGCGGATTCCATACATGGCTCCCTTTCCAAAGTCACACAACCAAGGTGCGTATGCCCTTGCATTTGGCCTCGTGATTTGTGGTCTCAAATATGCATTTGCTTCTTGAAGGGTGTTTTTGCGGTTGGTACTTGGCGGTGGTTACCTAGAGGACAGAGCATATGGGTGTCATTCACGAGTGGTCAGTGGTAGCACCATGATCTTGCATGTCTACGGAGGCATTTTTTACATCTAAAGTTGGCACTGATATCGAAGCACTACCCAAAATGAGGTTATTGTGTGTTTATTTTGTTCGTAAATATTTGGAGTTTTGCGCTAGGGACGTGTTCTTCACAGAATTACCACAGCACTCAAAAGAGATGTTTGTACCTCTTCTAGGCGCCCATTTCCAGTTACCATATCCTCATATCCTCCCAAAAGATGGAACATCGAAAGCCCATAACAAAAAAGGATGCGAAAAAAAAACACATCTAGGATAAAAAGATTCCAACCACCTGTTCATTAATCGCGAGTTTCCCAAAAGTCAAGTGGAAATTCTAGGGATCACTATCCCATACTTTTGGGGAAGTATTTCCATATCCCTGGGAAATCACCGTACTTCCAAATTAACAGGTACTCAGGTACCCCAATGATATCCAATATTCAATACCCTCCAGGGAACTAACATATCCCCCTAAAATGGCATTTTGAAGATGATTTTCCTTTTCCCCAGGTGGGATATGTTAATCCCCTGGAGGGTAATCATTTGGACCCCAAAAGCCCATACTACTCCCAATTGCAGCACCCCTTTGGTCAAACCACCGAGGTTCCAGGGCCTCAACGTTCCTTGCGGGAGGAAGCGGATTCGGAAGGGTCCAACAGAAAAAACCCTTAAAAGTCACCGGAGTAAATGGTGGTTACACCTCCCTTAAATCTAACATAGACACCCAAAAATGATGGTTATCCAAATCCGGCTATCTACCTGAGATGAAAACTCCCAAAAAATAGTTGGATATTCTAGTGACCTTGACTGGTGAACGCTAGATTTCTTTCATCAACGATAGGTTTCAAACAAGTCGGCGGGAAGTCTGCCTGGTCTCCTACCGGTCTTTCATTTTAGCTTAAGGTTTTTCTTGTTTTTCACACAGTTCTGTGGAAGATGTTGAGCAAGAACAATTCTACTGCTTGAAAATCGTTTCACTGTACATAGTTAGCTGATTATACCATGTTACACCATGTGCATATATGCTATATGTGCATATTTGATATATATATTTTTTGCACCCTCATACACTCATGGAAATCTAAGGGGCCTTCCCAAATGCCTGCAATGCCAGAAGAAATAGCCGGCCCAATTTTCAAAGATTCTTAAGGACAGTTAGGTCACCGGCTGATCCCTCAATCATTCCCTACTTGGAGGATCATCCCAATTATTAGTAAGTGGCTATATATAGTAACCCCCCATTTATAAGCCATTGCAAGCCCATTTGGAAGGGGAATAACCCGATCCTTCGGGGACTTACGATTACCATGGTTGTTAACCACTTACAAGTCATGGGATGATCCTCCAAGTAAGGCCTTGGTGGCATTGATGGGGTAGCCTTAGATTCGCCCTCTAGGACCTTGCAGTCCCTCTGACTCGTGCCACAAGTAACACCGTGGTGGCAGAGCCAACATTAACAACACCGGAGATGGCTTCTGCGGCACGTTCAGGGACCTAAAGGGATGAGTGGTGGAGAGATCTAGGGAAGAAGTTGTGTAGTAAAAAGCAGGTTGAGATGGATATCCATTTTACAACTGAAGGGGTGGTTGAATGGTGGTTGATTTGTAAGTGATGTTTACTCAATTGATCTTTGGACAATTCTTTTGTTCGAAGTGATCAACTGCGACGAACGTGTGGTTCACTTTGTGCCGCTTTGGACGTTCCGTGATGTGAATTACCGGGGATGCAAGGATACCAGCTGAAACAGATCTTAAGATAAAGCCCAATCAAGTAGATACATGCATGCACGCGCGCATGAATAAATACATACATACATACATACATGCATACATACATACATACATACGTACGTACGTACGTACATACGTACATACGTACATACGTACATACGTACATACGTACATACGTACATTCATACGTTCATACGTTCATACGTTCATACGTTCATACGTTCATACGTTACATTCATACATACATACTTACGTACATACGTACATACGTGAATACGTACATACGCACATACGTACATGCATACAAGCATACAAGCATACATACATACGTACATAGTACATACACACATTCATACATTCGTACATTCGTTCATTCGTTCATTCATACATTCGTACATTCATACATTCGCACATTCATACATTCATACATTCATGCATTCATACATGCATGAATATATAAATGCAAAAACGATTCTAAACAGATACATATGCAAGGATTGTACGCTTGAACCCGGTAATTTTGACTCTCTGAAAGCTTTTGCCACAATGTGTAAGGGCATTTGACATTATTTAGATAGTTGCCACAATTTCCATCAGAGCCGGTCTATTTGTCCATTCATTCATCAATTGATCTAAACCATCTATAAACATCTTCCATTCATCTATGAAATATCTACAATCTCTGATTCCATCCATCTATAAATAACAATGGAAACCACGTGGAAGTCCCGGAATGCCATGAGTTCCCCAAAATCGCCTCCTTTCAGGTAGCATCAGCGAGTCGGAATTTTGGCGCCTCGTTGAGGCTGACCAAGTGACCGAGGCGGGGAACCCTGGGACAATCAATGGCTGTTTCGATGGTTCCCTGAATAGGTGGTATATAGGTGTTTCCTTAAATGGTGGTACCCAACAACCATGGGTTTTCCTACTAAAATGATCATTTTGGGTGTTTTGGGGGTACCACTATTTTCGGAAACATCCATATAGGTGATATATAATCACCCAATAGGCAATATATATATATATATATAAGTGGTTTGTAAGTGGCTGGAAAACTGCCAATTGGGGGATTATATATGGTACCGATCCCACCTATTAAGGGAACCAGGAAACTCCATTGAGACAATAGGCTATTTGGAAGGAAAATGGCTGGAGAAATTGAGAAACTGCGGTGTAGTTTCTCAAAGGATTTGCCTTCAAAAAGCGCTACCTGGCTACCCAAACCCATAGGATCTTAAGATTTGTATGTATGTGGCATAACCAATACATGTTCACCATGAAAATTTCAACCATTTATAGGTAAATCTACCAAGTTGATGCAACACAGAAATCCCAAGGTCCCAACCACCTTACCTTGGATGTTTTTTGAAACCCTATGTAAAAACAATGGGATTTCAACTACCTAAAACCCTCAACGAAAGGTTTTTCACGGGTGACCTGAGGTCATCATCGCCTCCTGGAGTGGCAAGCAACTCTTGGCCTATGCTGAAGGCGTTTTCCGTGGGCTGGTTGCTGTTAGGGGATTAAGAGAGACAGTTAAACTTATTGAGATTGGCGTGATCTAAATACAGATACAACAACAAAAACAACAATTTCATGATTATAGAATTTAAAGTATGATGATTTAGTATGACTGATGTATGAAATCCGAAAAGGCCGTTGATTTTCCAAAAGGCACTCTTTTTTTTGTTCACTGTTCCACGTTTCCGCTGTTGGTTTTCAGTCTTCGGGTACATCATCCTCTCTTTTCGAAGACTGGAGTCTTCGCTTCGGCCACACCCGAGGCGAATTGTTGGCAGTTGAAGAGGAGAGTGAGGCAGTTGAAGGAAACTTGCAAAATGGACCTTCTGTTGATGCTTCAGAAATCCCAAGGCCAACGTTTTTACCTTGGATGTTTTTGAATACCCTCCGTTTTTTCCGGTGGGATAACCAACATATTAACTGGTGAACGCCGGATTTCTGAACCATCAACTGTACCAATGCTGGGATCGATGACCGCCTCTCAAGATTTCTCCTGGTCGACTCAATCGGAGCATTTGGGGCGGGTAGTGGTTGTTGGGGAGCTAGTCAGCCGTGCCAAATTTAGGGGGGGAAGGGTGGTGTGCTTCATATTGAGGCGATCGCTTATCTGTAGGTGATCCTGCAGAACATTTTTATCCATATCTCCAAGTATATAATTATCCCGAAATGACAACTGTCGGTGATTCAGGGCTGGGGTATGTTTCGAGGCTGTTTTTCAAAGAAACCTAAAGAAACCTCAGGAGATTTTAAAGGAGGAAATTTTGGGGAACTCGGGCGAAACACTTGGGATCACAAAGTACCCGCTGGTTAGCCCAGCAAACTCATTTTTTGGTGATTTTGTGGAATCCAGCTCGTTTCAAAGATGTTCACATCACGGTTTGCGGCTTGCCGCCTGGTTCTTCACAAAATCCGAAGGTGGAAGATCTGCGAGATCAAATGATGCTGAAAGGCATCCCAATTCACTACCCAGCCAGCGAGGAGTTTTCACGCTTATTTCACGTCGGGAAAAACATCGTTGAACATGTTTTGACAATCTCACTTTGACCAGGATTAAACCTGATCCAGGTGGTGGTGTCATGTCTTTTGTATTTAACCCGATCCCTGGGGAGAGGATCCAATATTGACTTGCGCAATCTTTTTCAAACGGGTTGGTTCAACCATCAACTAGCGATGGAGATGGCTTGTGGAGTGCCCGAAATCTGAGCCGTAGCTAAACCTGGAGAAGATGTCAGGTGGGAAGAGGTAGAAGAAACAAAAGAATAACCACTGGTCCTTTTTGCTGTTACACTGTATTACAATACAAGAGGCACTTGTGGGGTTAGAATGGTTTAAGCTACTTATACCACATGCTTTACAGATGTACCGTACAAAGTAAACCAGTTGTGCCCTATTCACATCAAGAGGAGGCAGTGAAGAGATGCATCGTGACAGGTCAGTAAGCATCGGCAAATACAAATCCCAACGGACTCAGGGGAATGATCGTGGTTCCTGTGCCAATATCATCACCCCAAACTTCCCTCAACAGTTTCACCAAAGCTTGAAATATTCTGACGATGGTTGATGAAAACATAGTGATTGAGACAAGTAACCAATCACCAAAAAAATAAAAAGGTGATTGAACATTTCACTACTTGATTCAACGTGGAGATTGAATGCTTGGAAAACATCCATCGCCTAATTGTCGGGGCAGTTTCACTGTCTACTTAAAAAATGTTTGGTATGTATACATAAAACTATTGTATATCAACTGATATCAATATCTTGTAGACAGTGAAGCACTCAAGTTCGCGGAGTTTCTTGGATTGCTTAGCTCCATTCAGTCATGTCTCATCGAATGTTCGGTCCTGGTCAAAGCAAATGATGTGCTACTTCACGAATTGTCATGAATCCAATAGTATGTGTATGTTTTTTCATAAACAATTCATTTACAAAGGAATCTTATGAATTCTGGGATGATGATGATGATGATGATGATGATGATGCGCAACAACTTTTGACCAACTTAAACAAGAACGCCTCCACAGGAGCTGACCGATGAAGAAGCACTAGCCAAAGCTGAGTTTGGGGCTCAGCGGAGATGAGGAGCAGTCGAAAGGCTAGCGATGGTTTCAAGTATTTTTTTAATATTTTTGAATCTTTACCCCTACTTGGGGGAATTTGGGGGAATGATCCAATTTGACGCATGTTTGTTGAAGTGTTTTTTTGAAGCCACCAACTAGACTTGTGCCTTGTGCTCCAAGCTTTTACTCGCTGGGAAAAGACATGACTAGCTCGAACATTCACCAAATATACTCCTTATCGTTTTCGCTAGGGCAGTTGTAATTTGTTCATTTCTAAAAAAAGTCCGAGAAGAAAGAAGGTACTTCCATATCCTGCACCACTTGAGATGATTGGAAGTCTTATGATTTACGAGTTTTTTTGTCCAGTACACACGGTCAGAATTCTGTCCATCATTGTCATCAACCAAGGATTGGTTCTGAAGGCAGGGCCTCTGGCTTTTCCAGTTTGCTATGATCCATCCTATGTGAAGCAAGAATTTTGAGTGTTGATGGAAGGCTGACCTTGGAAATAGTCCAAACCATCAAAACATTGAAATCATAAAAAAAATATTTTTATGTATCATGAGGTATTTTTTAATGAAGGGTTGGCAGATACCTTGAGAATAGTTCATTATTTTTTGTGATGATTTTTGGTTGGAATGGCATGTAGGTGCTGTGGCGGGTGGTCTACTTTCGGCATTGGTTGGGAGCCGCAGCTTGATGAGGGGGCAGAAAAGAGATGTACCAACAGAACATACCCAAAATGATCCAAAGTTTTTGTAGTACAGGTTTTTTTAATAAACAAAAACCTTGAATGTTGTGGTGTGTTCTTTTTCTTTGGTTAACAATGAATCCAACACATATCCAATGAGATGTCAGTATAAAAATCATTTCGGAGAAAAAAGCAGCTTCACTTTCTATGCTGTTTACATATTTTTTCCCCTTAAAACATGTTGTACTAAAACTCGGGTGATGACGCCGACGCCTTTCCTTTGTTTCCAATAGGCGGTGGGCATTGCGGACAGTTTGTTGGAGTTCCTTGGGCATCATTTAGGATGATGGGCTTGGTGCTGGTGGTGCTGGTTGAACATTGAGCTTCTTGAAGCTACCGAGAACCTCGAGGTTTTTAGGTGAACTGCCCGTAGTTTGGAATGTTCCAACATCAAATGATGTACTTCACTTCTTTTTTTTTGAGGTGAAATATAGGTTTGGGCAAGGCAAAACTTGGCGTCGAAAACCAGCCAAGCAGGTGGTGATTGCATGTGACATCCCACTAACTACCATATTGGACAAAGTAGAATCCCAAGCTTAAACTTCACTAGCCACTGTCACTGGGTAGTTGGAGCACTGCAAGTTTACCAAGGGAGTTTTTGGTAACTTTAACAGGTGCCAACATGAAATGCAAGTGACGCTTGCCAAGCACATTTGTGATCTTTCGGGTCCGTTTTTGTAAATGGAACTCGCTTGACGTACAGCATTTCTTTTCTCTCAGAGACTTTCAAAAATCTCACTTGGATTTTCCCCCTTAAAACCAAAAAAATCTTGGATCCGGGATCCCCCAACAAAGGTGTTTACCACTCGTTTCCCTCACATTTTGCATCCCCAAGTTGGGGATCCCGCAGGTTAGGTGGTGCAGTGGCGGTTCCAGCCTTGGAGGTAGAAGGACGACAAAAAATCCACCAAAGATGAAGGGCTGGAAGCTGAAAAAGCCATAAATGCCACCCACCCAACATAAGAGTCTCCTCTTTTTCATTATATGATATATGCTTCGTTTTTTTTAAAGTTTCCTTTGTTTAGTTTCTTTCCAGGGGTGTATCCTTAGGTTCACATTACCTAGGGTGGTGGTTTCAAGCAACTCAAATATTTTTTTGGAATGTTCACCCGAATGTTTGGGAAAATGATCCAATTTGACGAGCATATTGTTCAAATGGGTTGGTTCAACCACCAACTAGAATTATATGCTTCATTTTTTAGTTTCCTTTTGTTATTTATTTATTTTTTTCCGGGGGTGTATCCTAAGGTGGGATATAATGTTCAAACTCCCTGGGAAGGTATCTTCACCACCAACCTATTGAGGGTACGTATAGATTGCTATTTGTTGTTTTTTTTGAGTGGTTTAAGGTTTGTTTCTTTTTTTTGATGCTTTCTTGGAGAGGTTTTTACAACGAGTCTCAGACCTACACACGCTCCGCCAAAAACCGACATGGCAAGCTGGAAAAGCCTCGAAAATCCCTGTGATCAATATCCAGCTAGCCATGTTGACTTTTACCTAACAGCTCTGTAACACTTCTTAGGGATGGAGCAAGTTAGAGCCAGGTCATGATTGATACCTGGCCGCAGATGAAACATCCAACTTTTCGACAGAAAACATCAATGTAATTGGGGTAACAAAATGTGTATTTATATTTAAATAGAAAGATGTCAATTATTTAAGAATTATCTCAACCAACAGTGTTGGTTGATGCAAATTCATACCTAAGACTGAGCGGTGGTTTCAAATATTTTGCATTTTCAAGCCCATGTGGGGAGATGATCCAATTTTACTAATATTTTTCAGATGGGTCGAAACCAACTAGTAAGGGCATTTGCCTTTCACGCTCTGTGGTTCCTAACAACCGTCCCCCAACCTCTTCGGTTTTGATAGATCATTTTCAAGGTATTGGTCCTCAATTTTCAGACTCTAGATGTTTATGGAACCATCTTAAATCTTCATAACTCTTCCATACAGTAAATTCAAAGTTGGGCCCCCAAAACAAATTATTTTGAAAACAACATATTTTGACTTGTGGTTACTGTATCAATGTGAAATTTGAAGGATGTTTCTTTAGGCCTTGAATTCTTGAACTGGTCAAACTATTTTGTTCTGCTTTGTTCATCTCTTTCAGCTGCCAGGACAATCATTCTTTGAGAAGAAGCCACCCAATGAAGTTGTGGCGGAGGAGAAGCAGGGCCACAAAGGAACCAATGTCACTATATATTTGGATCGCTATTGCTCTCTGCAGATATGACGCTCAAACTAGCAAACAATGTATCTATTGTAATGTGCATGTTCAAATTTGCGGATATGTTTTCATAGCTCTTGAAATCTGTGTAATCACACATAAAGTGATATGTACTTGTATAATGTTCATCATATGTGTAAGAATATGTTACCTAATGTTTTATACCGCATTGTTTATAATATATATATAATGAGGGATATTTTCCAATTGTTCTCTACATCTACATTATGAAGAGCCTGTCCTCCTCTGGAGGACGTTCAACTTTTGGAGAAAGCTGTTGCCGGATTGGAGCGGAGCGTGGAGAAGGATTTCCAGGCTTTGGCCGTGCAACAGTTGGACTACACGCGAAGAGATCCAGGAGATGTCTCGTTTATCAGATATACATCAATTGACATGAAGGATCATGAAGGTACTGTATATTTCTGTAACTTGTTTGAGTCTTATATTGAACCTTTCCATAAAAGTTTGGTCACTTCAGAAAAGTCTTGGTATGTTTCCGTCCGGCCCTTTTTTTTGGGGGGGGTGGTGGCTGGGAAGTTGTGATTCTGCACTTGTTTTTTCTACTTTTGTTCCATTCAATGGTTGAACATGGTTGGATGAATCCTATATACATATATAAGCACATTTGTGCAGCACGCCTTGTATGATGTGACCTCACCGCCGCTTACGGCAGGCTGCTGAACAACTGGCATCAAAAGAGGTTCACCCCTTTCTTTCGCCCACGTCCCGAGAGTTTTGAAAGAGTCTAAGAAAACCCCAGCATGTCTTTAAACGTTACCCCACAGCTACCCCCCAAAAAAAACAAGGAATTTCTTCATAGATTTTGGGTTGGTCTGGGGGTATGTTTGAGGGGTATGTTGGCAAGATAGGTGAAAGTTGAAAGTTGAAAGTCAGAATTTTCGCAGTGAGCTAGTTGAACTTCACTTGTATATGTTCATATTGTTGTGAAGAGTTAGCCTCAGATGATGAGGCTCTTTGATTCATATCTATCAAACTCATGGCAAAATTTACATCGCTGGCATTTAACTATTTGAAAAGCAGGGACCAATGCTCATATGAGATAGATGAATTAGAAACACAGAAACAGAAGAAAGTTGGAAACTGAGCCAAAACTGTCGAAATACCTATGTTTGGCAAATTGAAAAATCCTATGCCTTGGCAATTCTGCTGGTGCCTTGTTTGGAATGGTTACACTGACGCTTTTCAAAGTTGGTGACCTCCTACGATCAGGGATGTTTAAAGGTCACGGCTTGAATCACCTGGTGGGTGAAGATTTTGAAGACTTGATTTCTTCGTCCCGTTTTGTACATGGAGGATCTGGACTGTGAGTTGAAATGTTTGGCCCAGCTATCCCCTTTATTAACATGGAATGACACTGGCCGAGTCTGATGCATGCTGGCTGCGGCGGCCCAAGACGAGAACTTCACGATGGGGACTTTTCTTGCCAACCATGCTAGAAGTGGTGCTCAGATTGATATACAAGGAATCAGGTACAGTAAGAATCAGCCGTACAACTCACCTAACAGTTGTCATATGGTTAAACAAAAGGTGACCACAAGACAATGTTGAGATATATGTCGTGTAAACGCCAGACATCGAGCAAGCTAGGTTGGCCATTTGACATACTTAGATATTCCATTTGACCATGTTGATTGTCCTGTAGGTCACGCAAAAACAAAGTTTGTTAGGATCTGTTAGGAGCAGGAGCTGCTTGAACACAACATTGCATGTTGGAGAGCAAACATGGGTATGTTTATGTCAACTGCCTGTTGAACTACTTTCTTCAATTATCAATCAATATCACACGCACATATATAATTTATTCATGACGTGTAAAAATCAATATTATTCGAGATTCGAGACACACTGTAATGTTCCTTGGAGTTTTGACACCTTTTGAAGTCATCACGTCATGTCACTTTACTCTGACAGCTCGCGAGTCGCTAAATATTGTCGCCATGGAGGATGCACCGCTTGCAGCGAGTGATGGAACATACTATCAGTCGTTTGGATTGTGGTGAAGTTGCTTTTTTCTTAATATTATGATCTTGGTTTCAAAGTGGTGTGACTAAAGTGTTTGTGTGTGTTATTCTGTAAGCCCTTTTTGACGTGGGGGTATGGTGGTCCGAATGATGTGTGTCAATATATATATATATGCAGAATGTTACTGTACATTTTGTTTTGATTGCTCTTCGGATAATTTCTTGCTAGTATTTGATTAACATATAGAATGTAAATGCTACAACCGTCGAAGGGCCAGCCACTCGTCACAAGCAAGGGCAAGAGAATAAACGAGAAGTCATCAGATCATGCAGTGTTTTTTATTGCCAACGTTTTGTGCCATGTTGCCACTCTTTATTCGCTTCTCGTAACTCCGGCTAAGGATCTTGGGCGTAGCTCCTGATGCTAATAGCGATGAGATCAAGCTTCAGCGGATTTGGCCGCAAAATCAGAGGGGTTTTGGGGCACCAAAGTCAGAGCTTTACTAAACTCGATGTACCCAAAGCAAAACAATAATGTTCTGTGACCTTGCACCAGGGTCGAAATGCTGTTTATTTCAGTTTAGTTCAGACTTTTCCAAACACTTCCAGAAAGCCAGAGAGGTAGGTCAAGCCATGCAATCTCGTCCATGCGTGCTGAATGGTGCTGTCGAATGTTGCGTTTAGCCTAAAGCCAGGGAACCTTTTCACCAGACAGCGAGCAAAACATGTGAGATTTGTTGAAGGGGCACGCGGAGCACCCATGTGTCTTACCCTATTGTTGGTGGAAGAAATCATGTCAACATGTCAATCATTTTGACTTATCCACGTTACTTCCCGCCCTATTGATTTAACGTGATCATTTGCTACGTCTAGGACACAATAACAGTATGTTCAACACTTGTTTATTCATCCTTTGATTTTTATACATTGATTCATTTCACAAGTCACAAATTGTTTCTAAATACATGCATACTCATACACTTCATATATGATTTTTATTTAGATGCCACTGGCCAAATGTAGGTCCAGGATCTACCTACGACAAAAAAAACAACAAAACACTTCGCCTTTTCCACGAGGTATCGGAAGCTCGTCGGGCCACCCAGGTTGATGGCAATCGCAAACTCCCAAGATGTTAGTAAGGGAAAAATGATAAACCAATAGATGGCTGGGTGGTGGCAACTCAAATACCTTTTTAAAAAACAAGGACTGGACGTTCCTCGCGATACACGCATCACATAGCAAACTAGAAAAAAATAGGCACTGATGTCACCTATCAATAGTTTTTCTATAAAGAGATTTCGGACCTTAGGTCAAGAATTGTGGGTAAATCATGTTTCCCCAACAAAACCTGGATGGAATAACCTCCATCATCCTCAATCCAAAATTGGAGCTTGAAGAATGAATGAAACTTTCAATCGAAAGTATGACGATCATCATGAATCCACACCTCAAGTCTCCAAGCTACAAAAAAATCATCATCAGAGGTGAGTTGTTTCCGATGTTGTTTTCACTTTCAAGTGTTTTTGGAATGAGATTTTGTGACATGAAACAGCTGTACTTTGAACCTTGTCCGTGACCAATTCTGATGAAAAAGATTTGCACCTCGCAAGGGTGTCAAAGTAAAGGACTCCTTGGACAACAATATCCGAGCTTAGTCAAGTTGATGAAGTTCAAAAAAATAGTTTCAAGAGGACTGGTATATACTGGGATCATGTTGCTGTTGTTGCTGTTGTTATTGTTGTTGTTGTTGTTGTTGTGGTGGTGGTGGTGGTTCATTTGAACCTTTGCCACATATTTCTTAACTTCCTTGGTTTTTGGCTGAGATATGTATCTCAGGCCTTGAAGCTACATCCGGCCACCTGGCTGTCATTGATGCAGAAAGTCAGCACCGGCTGTTGAAGGGAGTAACATCAGAGTCATGTTCGTGGCCTATGTTAAAGTTACCGAGGTGTAATTTCATAAGGGTAGATGATGCATTAACACAATCCAAAACAAAAGAGTAGATGGACCTACTTTCAACTTGGTGTTTTCATTCTCAATGCAATCTGATCTTTCTTGCGGAGATAGGTTGCCCAGAGGGTTTGGGACATGTTTAGGTGTACATTCTCCGGATACGATTCTTTAATGACTGGAACTCAATAAATGGAGCTAAATGCATCAATTATCAGCTTCAGAAATCTTCAATAGTACCATAGGAGGTGACTCTGGCAATCCAAGGAGTGTTTCCTATTTGGAGTGTGATACCAGTTTATGGATGTTCACGTGTTCTTCAATATAATCAAAGTAGAAGTCACCCTGTGTTTTTTTGGATATATCTTTTGCTATCTTTTTCTTTCATCATTTTCTCAATCGGCCAGTCCTTTCCCAATGGTTTTGCAAGCGCAAGGTCTCTTAAAAACAAAGTGGTGTTTAAGAGGGAAACATAACATATACCAGAGGGCGAGGAATTATAGCAAGTTGAAATGCTATCGCGAAGTTCAAGACCAAAATTGTGGCAGTTTAGAGTGATTGTATTGGATTGTAGCATCATCTTTGAGGAAAAGTGTCGCAGTTTTGCTACGCACTTTTGACTGCGACTACTAACTACATGGGAATCTTGAAGCCTACCTGGAGACTGTCCAAAATTAGATACTTGTAATCTTGATGCCTGATTTTTTTCCACCACCTGGGGCATATGAATCACATAGAGCTTTATGGTTTGACTTCCTTTGTTTGAAGAAAACGATTCATCAATGAAAACCCTCAGCCATGGTCACGTAGACACTTCGTGATGAGGACAAGAACCAACAAGATCCAAACGCCACGGAGAAGTTTCAGAGCCTTCAAGAAGCCTATGAGGCCTATCTAAAAAACATAAAAAGTTGCAAGAAAAAATGCCAATGATCTTGGTGATGACACCTTGAAAGGTGGACTTTTAATGGTACAGAAGTCATGCCAACAGCATGGTTGAAGCAAAAGTCTAATCAAACATGCACAAATATGGTGAAATGATCACCATTTTACCAAGCAGGAAAAATGCAGAAATATGCTTTTGAAGAGGTAGGAGGTAGCAAATGCCACGCAAATGCACATAGAGATGCGCACGGTTTCATGTGGTTTGAAAATGATTTCCTCCGAGACAGTTGAAGAAGCTGGTCCTACCAAGGAACAGGGGCCATCCTTCATAGTCCAAGGATAGAGGTACCCCCATGATACCAATGATACAGGAGAGATGGTGGAAACCCGGCCGAACGCATCTAATGAGTTCTAGCTTCTCCCACTATTTATCGATACGAATGGTTTTGGGTTATTGAAGGTAGTTTACTTTTCATTTCGCTTCCACAACAGTGGTGAATCATACTGTTGATGGAAGAAATCCTGCACCAGTTGATGGGTAGTTCATCCCATTATCTTCAAGGTTTTAAACATCCCAGGCGGTGCAGGACTTCTTCCATCAACAGTAGCTCTCCCCTTTCACTTATATGTTGAGGTGCCTCAGGCATTTTCAGTGATGCCTCAGCCTTCATTACCTCGAAAAGCAGGTGTTGTCTGATCCAGATCGTCGTGCAGCCTATGACCAGAACAGTGATTTTATTATGTCACTGGGCCAAGGTTTGAATCATTTTGGGTGATACATCCACATAATATGTATATGTTATATATTTGTATATATATATATGGTACCTTAGTTCGTTGATACTCGCATGTGTATGTCTATAATGTATCCCACGACAATGGCTGATACAAACCTTAAGTCCAGTTGCTAAGTCCAATAGATCAATCAAGTTACGATCCCTCGCAGACATGGAGTCTGAAAGAACAGCGAACAGCTGTGAGGACAGGTTGTTGTTGTTGTTGTTGTTGTTGTTGTTGTTGTTGTTGTTGTTGTTGTTGTTGTTGTTGTTGCTACAGTTTTTTCAATTCATATCAATTTTCACGTTTATCTCTTTTGTTTTCCATAGATGTTTAGTTACTACCCTCCCTGAAACTAACAGCTCGCCCGTGAAAATGGATGGTTGGAAGATGATCCTTACCTTTTTGGGCGTTTAGACCTATTTTCAGGGGCAAACTCGCTGTTAGATTCCGGGAGTGTTATGCTTGTGACAGTTGTTCCTCTCCAAGGATGACCAACGAACGATATAGAGAAATCCCCGCCTGACTCGGCCAAGGAAGGCATTTGCTGATTCGGCGGATGAAGAGCAGGAGACTTGGAGAAATGGGCGTTTAGTAGGGTCTGGGAGTCATCATCGTGGATAAGACGAAGGATGCTAGATATGCTGTGTGATGTTGCATGCCTATGTTTTTTTGTTGAAGATGACATACTTGCAAATTTCAAATGCCTATGACATTATGACATATGCACAACTCGTGACCTCTCTTCATGCTAAGCTGCTAGACCCCCAGGGCCCAACCACACTGTGACAGGAATGCTTTTTGGCTGCTTCTTGGCGACAAAGTGCAGTTGAAAGTATTGGTTTCAGGGCTTCAGGATTCTGCCCAAGAAGGCCGCATATTGAGGAAGTATGCAAACCTAAAATGTAGATATACTTATAGCTAATGTAAGCAATATGGCACCATGAAACCACCAAACGTTGTGGGTTTTTTTAAAGGTGCCCTCCAGCCGCACTTTTTGGTGTTTGTTGGTGGAAGCAGCCATCAGTCCGGACCTCAGGAGTGAGGTTCTGCAGTGGGTGATGGGGTGAACATGTTTTTGAAATAATGTTGATGAGATCACACAAGTTGTTCATCCTCTAGAATCCATCAGAAATCAAGCTATTGCAGAGCAACGTTTTCAATTTTTCTTGATTATAAGAAGGACACATTTTGCAGTGCATCCCAAATTCGCAACCTTGGATAATGTCAAAAGGAAGGATACAGTGACGAGTCACACCCCCTTGAAATGAGCTTATAAACCCTAACGATCCAGATCCCTCCCTAGAAGAGGATTGAGGGTTGCAATCCCATCATTCGAATAGGAGTAATCCCTTTCTTAGGACATACCTGGATTCTTAGGGAAAGTTCTCCTATTCAAAAACGATATACCGCGGTGACATAGTTTTTTGAATAGATGATCGATAGAATTATCGATGTTAGTGTGATTTGTAGCGACCAAACGACCAACTGAAAACCTCAAATAGTCGTTGTGTAAGGGCAATTGATTAACTTGCTATTGAATTATTGTGAATTTCAATGTGAAAGCCTCTGCAACATGCATTCGATTCTTGTGTGTTTGTGGGAACAATAAGCAGGAAAGATACCCCAAACCCATTCCACAGAAAGGAGGATTTCCTTTCAATTTCCTTTCATGTGAACATGAACATAATAGATGTTTCGCCAAACAGCACGGGTATGCGAAAGAACCACATGGTATAAACGATGTTTTTTTTCAACATCGGTGTACCATAAAAATTGCAAACTTTTTTCACCAGACTCTCCTCGAACCCATTTTTTTGTGGTGAGCTGTTGAAAAAAGAAACAGTTGGTTGGTTGGTTGGTTGGTTGGTTGGTTGGTTGGTTGAAGTATTCCCCAGGTGGTTTTTCAAAATATTCCTACCCTTCGTCATAGAGACTCCCGTGCTAAGAATCCCCTGGGTCTCAGGTGATGATGCCAAATCCTTGTCACAGCTGGCTCAACAGCTGGAAGATGAGACTCTTGATTTGGTGATGTGGTGAGTCTTGTGTTTAATAGGGCTACATGTTGTTTTTGGTATTGAACATGTCAAAATACACAGCAACAAGAAATACTTGATATACTGGATTCTTGAGCATCTACAAGTTTAATGATAATGATTGGTATGGGAGGTTTTTTAAGAAGCTAGCACTCCGACAGTGAGTAGTAGCTGGAAATGGAACCATTGCTATGTTTTCTGACATGCTTCAAGAAGCAGAAATTTGGGAGTCTAACAAATCGGGGAATTTGATTCGAGTGCTTGTTTCTGTTAAGCAAGCCACAAAAGAGAGATACCTACATACTCAAGTGTTGGGGGTCGTAAGGGGCCGCTTCAGTGTTGGTAATTTCAATTGCTTTAAGTTTACCAAGAATCCAAAGAATGTGTTTTTTTTCCAGGAACTTGTGGCAGTGGAAAGTAGACTCTAAATTCTGTCGGTAGTTGGGTTTGGAAAGTGTTTTTTTCAACTGCTCTGGTTTCATTTTTTATGAGGGGTGCCTAATTGAGACATATTGTATTATAATCTTGCCTATTCCGTTTGTATGTGGACACTGTATGTTCCAAGTTGACTGGGTAGAACAAACATTAAACTTTGGCTTAATTTTGCAATTTGACATGGAAATCCGTATTTCTGACTCATTTGTCAGCATGCAAGTGAACTCCAAAGAGTGACGGTTGGAAGTTGACATGTACACAATTTGACCGCAAGGGCTGTTGCTTTCATCATGTATACATCCTTTTGATGCAATAATGACTTTTGATGCTCAAGGACAGGTAAACATGTAGGCAGGCTAAGGAATAAGTAGAACCCCTCATGAGCATAGACAAGCTGGCCGGTCATGTTTGCTCTTTCCATAGTAAATTTCTGAAAAGACGTTTTTTTGTGCGAGGGAACCTGTTAATCTCTTCGTTTTTGAACAACAATATGGTCCTGTGGGGTGCAATAATCTACTGTGGTTTGACAAGGTCCTTGAAGAATGACAGCCTGAAACACCAGACTGCACAGATTCTTAGATCATCTTAGATCTATATATTGAAATCTCAGCACTTTCGGAGCCATACATATTTTCAAATCAGATAACCACTTCAGTCATGTGGTCATCGTCGGGAGCCTACCATGGAGCCGTCAAGAAGACATATTTGCAACGATGTGCGCTAATGCATGGCAGGCAAAGGGATCAGTGTGGCTGTTTGTGGGCCAAGCTTAACCTATTTGTGGTTGTCATTGGGATCTTTTGTTTACTTTCACTGACGCTGATGATGATGATGATGATGATGATGATGTTGATGATTCTTTGTTTTGAAAGGAATCCTCCGAAAGGTGTGCTTTTTTAAAACATGTCGTTGTTGGATCCATGCAAATTATTTCGCTCCTTTGTCCTTTGGTCCATGGCTGGTTCACAGGTATTTGGCATGAGGGCCATGTGGTGGCTATGATGCCTCATGCCTTGAGTATCAAGGGAGCATCTGTTGGACAAGAAGGGTCTTCCAAGCGACTTTACTTGGCTGTTATGCATCAGATCGATCCGGCATTGCTGACTGTCGATACCGGTCCTGCGGATCGATCAGGTTCCTTGGATGGACTTGGTAAAAGGGGGCGGTAAAGCTGAGAAAAAAGGTACTGTTGTGTTTTTTTTTTGCGAAGATGCCCATTGGATGATCCAAAAAAGTCAGCCAAAACCATAGGAATACCTGAAAAGGAAGCCAAAAGAAAAAATTCTACAATTTGATTGTTTAAATGCAATCTGCAGTTATAATAAAACCTCTCAAAACCCCATACGTTTTGAATCCTGCAGTTTGTTTCGGGTGGCCCCAAAATCCATGGGAATCCCATCTACCTTTGAATCTTCACCAAGGTGAAGATGTTCGTCATCCTCGTGTTCTTTTCCAAGTCAGTTTGAAGCCTGGTGCATGTGAAGCTGAAGGCTCAGACCAAACCCTCGAAGCCCAGGGTCACGGGAATTTGGAACTGTGACAATCATGTTAATCATGTGTGAAAACATTGGGAAAAAAAAACCATGTGGGATACCCGGGCAGGAATTCCGTGAAACATCTTGAACATGTACCTTTTTATGAGGCAATGATGGTAGTTTTGTGATGGATTTTCATGGCAAAGTTCATCAAAAATCTCAGCCTATCTCGAAGTTTGGATGGAGGAACTCCCAAGGGAAAAAAAACCTTTGGTGAAGTATGTTTTTTGTTGTTTTTTGACCCATTTTTTGTTGCCCCAAGTTGCATGTTATAAACAAAATCTGCCAGAATTCCATGGTGGTTTCCATGGCTTTGTCTGAAAATCTCTCCGATGCAGGCTTTTTACGTGCCTCGCATGTAGTGCCTTGGTTCCCACGTGAAGATGGCGTTGACCCAAAAAGCGCAAGGAGAGGGGAAAAACATGGGATGACTCTGTGGGAGCATTGAAGATGTTGAGAAAAATTGGAGATTTTTTTCATGAGGTTTCCAGATGGACGTATATCATGTTTTTTCATTTATATATATATATATATACCAGTTTGGGATCATGGGCTGTGATAATTTTGAAGTTTTTTTTTGGCCTATGATCCAATATGGGCGTCAATCATTTTGAGCCATAGACATCCCATTTTTTGGACCTCAAGATGGTGAATCAACTTGATGTTGAAACTGAGAACAACTACACACACACTGAGTCAACTACATACGTTGGGCATCTTTTGGACATGTGGTTATCAAAACCTGAAGCCTCTCGTATCGATGTTGGCACCACATCCATACCGTCCATACCTATCAAGCTTGCCCAGGAGGCCCTGTGAAGTGTCCAGCGACTCTCGCTCAATGGAAGAGATGATGAAAGGTTCGGTGATTCTTCGTCAGTTCGTCAGTTTTGAAAGTTGTTCATGTTTGGTGGCATGTAGAAAAGTGACAGAGGTAGATTGACAGATAGATAGACAAACGGACAGACAGACAGACAGACAGACAGGCAGGCAGGCAGGCAGGCAGACAGGCAGACAGACAGACCGACCGACAGACAGACAGACAGACAGAGAGACAGAGATAGATAGATACATAGGTGGATGGTTGGATGGTTGGATGGTTGGATGGTTGGATGGTTGGATGGTTGGATGGTTGGATGGTTGGATGGTTGGATGGTTGGATGGGTAGGTAGGTAGACCAAAACATAGAAGATGGACATACAGTTATACATAGATCTATTTACTGCAGATCCAATGTTCCATGGATGGTGGGAGGATGGATGATTGACCCATGAAGTGATTCAATCATTGAGTCATCGAATCATTTGAATGCTAACACCCAGGAAGATGAACATGGAACTTGAGAATACACCCCTGGAAAAGGAAAAACATCTTCCAAACCATCATTTTCAGGTTCTATGTTAATCTTCGGGGGTGTAACTACTAGAGCTTGTTTTTTCAAGCATCGTTTTCATGCCCTAAAATTGGGGAAGATTCCCATTTGGGCGAGCATTTGTTTGAAATAGCAAGCCCAGCCACCACATTGATGCAGGGATGTCCCAAAAGATATAGAAAAAACATGATAGGTGATGCTAGGCGCCAATGCGTTCCATGCGGTTGATAGATGGAATCCTGGACCAGTCGATGAATACTTCATTCCATGAAAACTGAAGTGTTTGATGGATACCAGGAGGTGCAGAATTTCAGCAATCAGCAGATATGATCATATAAGAACTCTATGATTGAATAGTATGCATCATGTATTAGCTGATTTTTTGTTGGGAAGCAACATATATATAGAACCGTAGTGATTCTATATTTGGGTGATCTGTTTTTTGTGGAGTATAAAGAGGATTTCTTTCTACAAAACCCACAGAGGATGGTCCATGGCATTGTTTCCATGTCAACGGAGTGGAGGTTGACCAAGAACCCACCTTGTGAGAATGGTAATGAATCCTAAATATTTAGCCGATCAGACACCCCAATCATCCTTTGACAAGGTGATTGGATCCCTACTAGTGGTTAGTATATAACCCCCATTTATAAGGCAATTTAGCCCATTTGGAAGGGGAACAACCCTTTATTTTCCAGGTTTGTCAACTGCTTTGATGGAAGCCAAAGAGAAGGAGGATGGGAATCAAATCTGTGAGGCAAGCGCCTGGTAGAGCTTTTTCGCCATGGGAAACGGTGATGTGGTTGAAGATGTTGGGGGGGGGACTGTTGAGAGTTGATATATCATATATACCTTCTATATACCATATATACCTTCTAATGATATACCATATATATTTCCAACATTTTAACATAAGCTGGGACAATCCTCCATAGCAGGTAATATTTTGGACTAATTCAACTACAAAGGTTCTGGCGCCTGACCACCTGCAGTGGGCATCACGATCGATCCAAGCTTATCAAACCAGTTTGCAAAAACTCGGCAGGGATGCAGTATATGTTGGCACCCAGTGACAGTAGCAAATGGATGTTTCCAAAAATAGTGGTACCCCCAAATCATCCATTTGAATAAGGTTTTCCATTATAAACCATCCATTTTGAGGCACACCTATTTTTGGAAACACCCAAATGAAGGTGCTAACCTACTTGGAAACATGTACAGTAATGATCCTGCTGGTGACTGTTACTTGGTGGGAGTAGATCCAATGTTATATATCTTCGTGGCAACTAAGAAGAACTATTTGGAATGTAGCGGTTGGGAGGTTTCTCTGGAACCATTTTCAGGAAAAAAGTGCCCGGGTTCATAGGGTAATTTATGCTAAGTTTAGGGTTTTTTATTGTGGAGGTTGTAGCAAAAGCATATTCAGGAAGTTTGTAGAGGTGCACTGGTGAGTCCTTGGCAGTCGAGCATAGTTTTAAAGCTCCAAGTAGGTTGTTTCCAATGGTCTATGATTGAGACGGAATCATTTCAATATTCCAGTGACCTTGGCTCAACAGAATGATACTCCCAAATCATCTGCAAAAAAATGGACATCCAAGTGTCGATCTTCGTCAATTTGCCACGGAGATGACATGAAAATTCAGGTCTTCGGAAGTTCTGTTGTAGCACTGGAGAATTTATGGCGCTCCCAAAGGACCGGGGTTTGCTGCTGTACATCCACCCCTTTGCTGTGTTCTTGTCCATGTTTGTGAAATGTTCCCATTTAGTTTAGAAGTTTAGATACCACCTGGTACCAAGATGTAAGTTATTTTTCATTGACTTCTTAGGCATGTTTGGCCCCTTGTGGCCAATGAACGTTCCTCCGCAAAGGAAGGAGGCCGCGGCTCTGGCGGAGAAACTCCTCCGGCTGCAGTGGGGCTGTTTGAAATCGCTGAAGCTGTTTGTGCCCCGGATGAAGGTTTTTGCCGGACACATGCCATGCCGTCCCCGTTTTTTTTTTGTGAGGGGCTGACGGGACAGACGGTTTTGTGCATTTGTGTATGAAAAGAGTTTTAGATGTAGGTAAAGTTGTGCCCTTGATTTGGGCTACAAGTTATGAGTAGTAGCTTTCTGAGTAGTATCATTGTGCATCATCATCACAATACAGTTCGCCATCATCATTATTATCGCAATCATCATTGATATCAAGAGCAAGATCTCCCACACATTCGTAGGTATCATGCCCATCTTCATCACTTCAAAAAACCTTCATACACAAACCTTGCTTGAAACTTTATACCACAGCACCTTTAAAAAAAGCATTGGAAGATTGGAATTCCTTTCGGAACAGCATACTCGAGCAGCTCGGGGCATTCGGGCATTCGGTGCAACTGCCAACCAAGTCCTTGGTGGTGATGTCCAATATCAACCATGTTTGGTTTCTTCCTTCTTGGCTAGATGATACATCTTGACTACACCATGGAAGATCAACATGAAACTTATATGATATCAAATATTTTTTTCCAAAGGGCAATGATCTTCCAAACCTCCATGATTATGTTCCATGTTAATCTTCAGGGGTGTACTTTCCAGTAATTTAATATAGCCATAGTTGGCTCTGCATCCCCCGTTCCATCCATCTTCCTAAGAAGAAATGTGGCATTTTATTGCCACATTGGACTACCTGAGGGTAACCTGTTCTTTTTTGCATCTACATTGAACATCCCACCACCTTTGGGCACTCACCTTTTTCTATCCTAGATTATGGGGAGCTCAGATATTTTGTTTCTTCTTTGTCTTTGTTTCCAAGGTAATTGTGTGCCAGTTATATTTGTTTTCCAGCCACAAAAAGACGCAGTTTCACCTCAGGGTGGTTCTTTGAAGTATCTTCGACCTCAGCTGCATCACTGCCATCGCGTTTTAACCTTCACAGCACCGTTCTTTGCAACGCTTCCACCACGGCAAGTACAACCAACATGGCAAGAGTTGCGGCAGCTGGTGTCTCGGTTTCCATGGGGTTTCCTGTTGCACCTTGGAGGCTATTTATATATATATATATTAATTATATATATATATATATGTACCTTTGATGACACATCGGCATCAACTCCCCCTCAAAAAATGAGGGTTTAATTTGTTGACAAACAAAAGGTGGAAGTGGTAAGATGATTGCTGGGCCTATTGGGAATGATGGGTGATAAATTGGTTTATAGATGACTCCCAAGAATGACTTGAAAATTGTAGGTAAAGATGGAAGAGACATGTCTACTTGCCAAGAAATCATCGCAACAACGATGAAGAAGACACCAGAAATAGCCACAGGGTGGGACAGTTGGTTTCTGAGATGCTGTGTTTACCATTTGAATTGGAGACTGGCCCAGCCAGGGGTAGCCATTATGGTTGATCCTTGGAGGATGCCCACGGAGTTTAGGGATGTTGAAGTCCTGGACCTTTCGATACGTCACTAAGGCCTCTCGACTTCATATTTTTGCCAAGGCTTACTTGTGGTTACCACACCGGTAAGTTCCTTTACAAAAATGGCTATCGTAAATTGGTATAGACTAGTTAAAAGAGGACATGAATAGGCAATGAATAGGCCAAATCTCACCTTGGCAACAGAGAGAGTTAGGTGAATGTACCATACAGTAGGAGCATAAGGCTATGGCTGACTTGGAAAATTTCTCAGTTGAACAAAAGGCTTAATAACGAAGATGTGAGTTCAAACCTCCTCCAAGAAACTCCCCGAGGTAGCGAAAAGCCTCACAACTGCGCAACTGCCCAGATGCAGGAATCGGGGGGTGTTGGGAGTTTCAAAAATTGAGGCAGAGATTAGAAGGGTTTGATATAAGATCTGCCCATCATTCGAGATGAGTCTTTAATGATAGCATAAGAGATGTTCGTACCGAAGAACAAATTAAATGTTATAATGATAATGCTCATGTTTGGTGCTAATTTGCTAGTCATTCTGGCATTTAGGATAGTAGATTGCATTGCTAAGTATAACGGCGATTTGCCCCGTAGAAATGTCCTTGCGAACATATAGAGCGCCGTGACGAGGAATTTGCGAAGATGGGTTAAAAAGCTCACCTGGTGGTCTAGTTTACTTTCCATACCACTTGTGTATGAAGCCCGTTCCAATTCTTTGTTCTTGTTTTGTTTGGCCTACCCAGATGCATTATATACAATCCAGATTTGTGCACCAAAGACTGCACTTGATTCTGAAGAATCATATATGGCACCGCTCACTGGTTGTAGATTTTAGGAGCCTTAAACGTGAAACATACCAGCCAAAAAGAAACTAGGTGTCCTGTGAGCATCCCTGTTCACCGAGCGTTGAGTTGAATAGTAGAGCTATATAGATTCTTGTTTGCGCCAAATACATCTACGTGTCTATGTTCGTGAGCAACTAAACTACTTGTAAGCCGTGAGTTTCATTCCTGTTAGGTCTCCAGTTCGTTTACAATTGCCTTATATATACCTCCATCTTTTAAACCTTTTCTCAAAAAGACACCACTCCTGATGGAAGAAATTCTGCACCAGTTGATAAGTAGTTTATTTATCCCAATATCGACTGGGTTTTATCCATCCCAGGTGGTTGTTTGGGATTTCTTCCATCCGCAGCTATTTTAGCCAACATCGTGTGATTCACCTTTGTTTTGCCCCACAGGAAGCAGAAGATTTTGCCCTGTAGCATTTGGGGTTGCCAATCTGCTGCTGTAGGATGCGTCAAGGCCTGTGGTTTCGCAGTGGTTTGTTGTTAGTTGCTGAAATCCACGAGGCGTTGAAAGGAGAAGGTGTAAAACGCACCTTTAACAAAACAGGTTCACATTTGTGAATTTTCTGATAATTTGGTGGGATGTTGATTGAATTAGATGAAGAGGTGTGTCGGTTGATACTGTTAGATGTTCAACTTACATCAATTTTCCATAACTGTCTTGCAAAAGCTAGACAGCTTATGGAGGAGTTCTAAGTGCCTGATTTTCTGAGTGGTTATCTTCCAACCACATTTTTTTTCAGGAGAGGTGTCAGTTTTCCTGTGTTTGTGTGTGTGCGCGTGTTTGTTTCCTGGAGTGTAGTCAAAAAAGACACTGGTTGAAGGGTTTTTCAATCAACCCTGGGATGCTTGGGTGAATTGTGGCGACATGATGGGTGTGAAAACCTGAGAAAAACACGTAAGGCATCATCCTTTATTTTAGGAAAAGTCCGGTGACATGATAATTCCACACAGATTCGTGTGTTTTTCTTTTCAACGTTTATATAAACCTTTTTTCTTGCTCGGTGGAGTGGAGATCCGGTGCTAGTTTGAAACACGGCATCTCTTAGTCCGTGATGACAGGAGGCGGACCACCATGGCCCCATTGGACGGCGGTGCTTTGCTCATGGAGCGCGACAGTGCAATGTGGAGAGCTGCCATCGTTTGGCCAAGGGCAGCACGAATGAAAAGGATCGATGGGGTCCTCCAGGAAGGCGAGGGCCCCGGAGGAGTTGGCATGAAAAGGTGAAGCTGGGGAGGTCACTGGGAAAAGAGGCATCATTTTTTGGGGAAAAGTGACCTGGAAGTTTTCAGGTATGTTTCCCGAAAGGGACTGATGATTTGTTGCATTTGGAAAAGTGTCATGGTCAATTGTTATGTCTTAGGTTTTGGTGGTATTTCTCACGCACTAAGAGTCAAATCCTAGTCTTTGCTGTCCACTGTTGGTGGTGATATGCTCACATCACTGTTGGAGCCTGTTGTTAAACAAGAAACCGGGCCCCGGGCAATCAATGGGACTATCAACCACCAGCATCCCCTAATAATCCCTCAAAAAGGCCTTAATTTCTTGGAGGGTGTGGCATTTGGGGGGATGCCCTTAGATTCCCATGATGTCAGTGTTGGATCTGATTGATTCATGGATAGGCGATGTCCAGTGCACAGCACCAACAGGTTCGGGGGGAGGATGTGTGGATGATTTGTGGTTGGAAGCACCAACCTTAGACATACTGTTGGATGGAAAAAATACCAAACAACCACCGTTTGGACGGTGCTAAAACCCTGTACTAATCCTGGGATAAACTACCTTTCCCTCAACTGGTTGGTCGGATTTCTGAACCATCAACAGTAGGGAAACCAAACATCCACAGGCGTTGAAGATTTAGAGTGGAGCTCTTCATGTAGATAGATGTACTCTGCTATTTGCGAACCTTTCCTGGAAATTCACTTGTATCTTTGAGCCTTTGATCCATCTCGTTATGGCCAAGTTTCACCCATGGGATGTGTGAAGATGCGGTATGTTTTTTGTGACTCTAAAAATCAGCTTTGCAAGTTTGAAGCTGCCATAGGTCGTCCGGTTGATGGTAGGAACATTTCCAGCCCCAAAGGGAAACATAACTCCTGAAAACTTACTTTCCCAAAAAGGAAAGGATTGTCTTCTAACGATCATTTTTCCTGAGCCATGTTAAACTTCTCCGGGGGTATAAGGCTTCCATATTAAATGTTTGGGCAACACCTAGCCTTCATGATGATAGACAGGACAAGGTCCAATTTTATTCTACAGTATATACATCGACTTTTATAGAAGGGGCGGGCTGTCTTGTTGCTATGGCCACCCATATTGGGGTCCAGTCTGGGGCCCCAATATCATCATATTTAGGTCAGTAGATCCATAGTAGCGGGTACAAAATGTCATGATATTGGTAGTAAATATCCATATGTATCCGTATGTCGTATCATTTAGTATCTACTGAGATCCATGGATGATATTGGATAATGATATTTTGGATGATACTGCCCATAATAGCAATCAACATTCGGAGCAACTGGATCTTTGGAAAATGACCCCAATTTCGCGGCAGACTGAATCGCGGGGTTGTCTGCAAGCTTGACCGGGTCAACCTGACATCCATTCACGAAGATGCACCGGTCTTTTTCCAAGGAGGGAACTCCTCAGCATTTTTGTTCCACCCTCTATATATCTGGGCAAATTATAACGAGGTCAGCCGAGGTCACCCCAAATGATCCCAAATGGAGGTTTTGTAAGGGAATCCCCTTCCAAATCCCTTTAATTCAGGTTTAGGAATTATACTAATTTGCTCAGATATATTCTAATTACTCTAAAATTTGACCACAAAACCTCACCGAGATGTCCCTCACATTGTTCTCTAGATACCACACCCTGAAACTACCCTTCAAAAAATTACCGGTAAAAAGGCACCGTAACCAGCATGGCGAAGTGGTATTCAGGTGGTGCAACGTGGATGGTTGCCTTCGTCCGTATCACGGGTTGGTGACCTCCAGCGATCTTTTTGGACCTGCCGGATATCGCTGTAATCGTCATGGCTTCACTTGTTGCGTGAAAGGCTGCATCTTGACATCATTAAAAAAAACAGTTACCATAAGTTACCAAATTCAAATCCCAAAGCTCCCCAGAAACAATAGAAAATCCCAAGTAAAAGCAATGATTTGTTGTAACAAAAGTTGAACTTGGCTGGGAACTTTTTTAGCAACGGCTGTTCCCCAGTTTTTTCGCCGTTGATTGGTTGCCTAAGGCTTCAAGCTTCCTTGGGGTCGTGCTGTCCCTGCAGATGCCTGTGGCCCACAGGGACGTCGTTGCTGGAAGCATCACCCAAGGTGCGAGGAAATGAGCTCACCTTCCTATAAAATCGATGCAGTCCTGTAAATTTACGGTTGATGGGTGATATGTCATATACATTATGTATATATATATATATATGTATGTATGTATGTATACCCTGGAAGTCAACAACCCTGGTGGTTTGACATGTAGGGTATATATAATCAGAATCTATTATTTTCAAAACATGTTCAATTGATTTTGATGATCCAAAAGCCAGACCGAAGATGGTCGTCACTGTGGTTTTTGCATCAGTCCAACACTAAAAAATGAAGAGGAACATGAGTGGAACGGCTGAGAGAACGTTTACGGAGAAGGGACTCCTCTTTTTCAGGGAAATCATGTTCATGCCCTAATGTTTATTATCTATATAGTTCCTATTTCATCAATGATCCTTTTTCATGGATTATACATGGGTTCATACTCCTTCGTTTGTTGGTTGGGTGTTGTACTGCCTATATTGCATTCCTACACAATATATACATGGGTGTATAGACTTGATGGCACCAGAGAGAGAATGAATCTGATTTTACTTATGACGACTTCACTTTGAGCAGTGACCAAAACCTCCACCTTGGTTATTTGCTGTATCTATGGGATTATACCACCCCGTTCTCTAATGATCCCTATAAAAAAACAAATCAGCGTAATGAAATGTCATAAGGAAAAAGCGTTTAACTCTGCTCACTTGTATCTAATCATTCACCACACCGATGCATCTTCAAGGAGGCAAGTTCCCAGTCCAGACGAGCATGGCTACCTGGCAGGGAGAAGTTCAAGCTAAGGAGGCATCGGACGTTTCAATACGGTTTTTATTCTGTCTTTTAATGGGTAAAACATAGTAAAACATGTCAAAACTCGGCGTAGTGGTATTGGCACGTGTATAAACTTAATATAAGTATGTTGGAGGGGGCATAATTGGGCCGTTTTCGATCACACACAAAGGCACCAACATCAACGTTTAAACATGTTTGACATTTAGAGGTGTTGTTTTCTCTTATCACTTTGTGACACTCTGACCATGACGTTTTTGCCTGCAGCCGCCATTCATATACTGGTCTAATCTATGACGTGTCAGGTGACACACCACAGCGTGGTGCTGTAGATAGTGCAAAGATCTGCAATGATAACTACAGCTGTTTGAAGAAACATCTGTGCTACAGGACTCGTTGCTTAAAACTTAAAACCAAATCATTCTGCCCTGTAGTCCATATTTTGCTGTAGGATAAAGGTGGCTCCCCCCAAAAATGACTGAAACTCTGCGTGTTGAAACTGCATCAGAACATATCAGAATCGTCTTTGACAGTTTGAAAACGTCGCGAGTTCCGGATTGTTCTTTGAGAATTATGGATGATACAGGATTATGATGGTAGGCTTGACTCAGATAACCCACATAATCCATATATATTTTTATATATACTTTAAATATACATATTAAAATCAATTTGTATATTATATTTCATATATCTATATATTTCCATAGGTACATCACATTCTATGTCCGTATCTACCACTCCTAGGTCCTGCACAGGCGGATCTGACGTTGACGAGCCACACAGTGGAGAAGCGTTGTAAACGGGTATGTCTCTTGGAAGGGACGTTGGTTGGGTGGTGGATGGTTGTTTCATGTTTGTAACATGTTCATTTCACCACTAGCAAGGGAAGATTCACAAAATCGAAGCCACCAACAACCTCACCTAATCTTACATAGAAGGAATTGCCCTCAAATGCTACAAGGATTTGCATTATCAAATGTTCACGTGCTGTCACGTTTGGAAAATAGCACATGCCACTGAACCCCAATGACAATTGGAAAGATGATTTGGGGCTTTCAAGTTTGGATGCTGTAGGAACCAACCATTTTGTAGATGGAAAAAATCATTACAACATGTAGGGTCCTAATCCCGGCCAGCGTAAATTCTGACAATTCCTTAGCTTGCCATGGTAGTATGTAACAGTCACCATTTCTTGTTGGTGCCCTTAGGTCATTACAAAGATAAATTCGGCAAGAAGCTCAAGTGGCGCTGTGCAAAGGAAAGGTGTGAAGGATCCACCTTTTGCAAGCAGCATCAAGTTGCTGTTTGCAAATCATATGCTAAAATCAGAGACAAGGAAACTTAGCAGCGTTTTCGAGCACCATTCCCATGATTGTTGTTGATGTTGGAGTGTTATGAGGGGCATCATTTCGGAGGCACATCCCTGGTTGATTATGGTTGATTGGACTTGTAGTCAACGAAACACATATCAAATAAACTTGTGATTTACAAACTAGCCGCAATGCTGCTGCCTCGTTGTTAACATGTCAAGTGGCAAAAATTGTTTAGGATCGGTAAATTCTTATGGCCAAACATCTCAACAATTAGAAAGGTTGTTGGAACATCCGAAGTCCTAAGTCACCTACATAATTGACAAAATATAAATGCATCATAAAGTTGACTGTATTTGCCAAACTACAAAAAAGTCTAGCAAGTATAAATTAGCATCGCATTTTTGCTTTGAGTTTGACATGGAGGGCCAGGTATGCACCCAGAATGTCTCCAAGTTGGTTGTAGGAGATTCCCTTTGTAACCTTCACTTTCCACTACTACTGGGGGGAGAGCACCCCAAGGTGCAAGATTTGTGAAGGAAATGTTTGTTTGATTTTCGTATCAGAATCTATGAATAATGCCGTCCCTGAAACAACAGCTTCTTCTTCAGGTGCGAAGATATTGGAGATGTTAGTTCTTTCATGACCTGCCTGTTAAAAGAGAGGGTAACCTACACCCTGAAAAAGAGTCTTCAACCCTTAGATTATCCAAGGGCTGGACTTGAGGCCGCGAGGTAAATCCCTAATATGTTGATATGTTCCTTCAAACAAGGTATCTATACTATATCTTCGGGGTTGATTTTGACGGTTGTAAGTTTACGAGGAAGTACTCTGATATACACTTTGCCCAGACTCTTGGAACATTTCACTTGGATCATCACTCAAGAATCTGATATGATGCGACATGATCGTTAATCGTTATCCTTAAAGGTTAATGATATAAGTACCATCAAAACCGGTTCAGATGGTCAGGGTAGTTTTGAACTCGTCAGATGCACATGAATTCAAAAATCGCCCCAACAGAATCGATGTGGCATCCCAAAGGAAAGGCCAAGAGGAGCACGCAAGTTACATACACTCCGGTAAACTAACATGGCAATGGAAAATCCACCATTCATAGATGATAGCCTTTCCTGTTGAACATGTGCTTTTCATATGCTTTTCATTGTCATGTTCTCACTGAAACTTTAAAACAATCCCTCAATCCTGGGTCCTGGTCGAACAACAAAAACATCTGTGCCAAGCCTTTCATCACCGAGGAAATTCTGCGCAGGATGCGTTCCTGCCAAGTTCTTGGATGCAGCGAACGCTCCAGGTGATCTCTACTCGAGTTAACTGTTAACCTCCAATGCGTCATCAGTTGACCCGGCAACAAAAAACAACTCTTAGCTTTCCATGTATTAGCCTCACGGAAACCAAACAAAATAGTAGAATATTCGCTTTTTGTTGAGGGATCCAAGTTTTCTTGGTAGGGTGTCATGTTAGTTCCAGGTCCTTGGAAAGGTTTCCAAGGGTGGGTTCTTACCTGAAAAGCTGGCAGGTGGCGGGCCCAGAAGACAGATCAGCATGGTGGCTTGGCATATGAATCCTAATTTCTCTCCAAGGTTTCCTTCAAGATTAACAGCAACTGGGGTATACCCCCCGGAAGTTTTACATAGCCCCTGAAAATATACCATCCCAAAAGGAGAGCAGTCTTCCAACCATCATTTTTCAGGTGTTATGTTAAACTTCGGGAGGGTAAAGTTGGGTTGATCCCCCTCCTCCCGATAAACCACCAGGAGGATCAAGTTTTTTGTAGTAACTACTTGTTGATGGGAGAACTCCCGCACCTGGGATGGAAGAAAACCTTGTAAATAATGGGATAAACTACCAACCTCAACTAGTTTTCACGCCGGATTTCTGAACCATCAACAGTATCGAGCTTCTCCACTTTGATGCAGGTGCTCCAGGCCGGCGTTGCTTGCTTCATAGCCCTGCAACTGTAGCTGCCAGATTGGGCGCAGTACGGAGCAACTTGGGCAACTGAAAATTGATAAGCACAACCGAACACAACTCGGTGAGAGCGGAACTTGAATTTGTTGACCTTGCTGAGATGGAGTCAAACTATGCACGTACATTTTTTCATGGATTTTTCGTCAGACTTGGACAGTTGAGTTGGTGAGTGAGATGGGAAAAGTATTCTGAAAACGCACATTGAACAAAGTGCGTAAAGAAAGCCAACAACATCTGAAGCACTTGTGGTTGTGGGTTGGTTTTGGATAAAGTTGGTTGGTTGGTACTTCCAACAGCTTATTTTTTGTGACAATGAGAGGCAATAAACAGTTGTCATTGTGGAAAGATGTGGAAACAGTGTGTCACCTCGCTGCAGGTCCCTGAACTACTTTACCAAGAGGTTTTTGAACAGCCGAGGTCACCCCAAAATGTCGTAAGGGAATCCTCCCAAAATGTCCTCAATGCAGGTTTAGGAATTGTAGTAATTTGCCAAGGTATATGTAACGCATTATATAGAATATAGATATCAGAGCTTTTAGAATCAGCACCTATGAACAAACTATGGCCTTTAGTGTTGGCATCTTGTTATGACAGTTTTGAGGTCGGGGCAAAAAACATGGCAATGGCACTGAGAAAAACCTGCAGTGTCAAGAAGGGACATCTAGGTGGAAAGGGGCTGGGGAAGGATGGTAGGAGCAGGCTTTAACCGTAATTCACCTCCGTCACATGCATTTTTGTACGCATCATCATCATCATCATCATCATCATCATCATCATCATCATCATCATCATCTCATCACCGGCGTATGTGGTTGGTTTTATATATGTTTTAGACCAGGGGGGAGCGCAATGCCATACAGTGGAGGTGGCCCTTCCCCAATAAAAAGCAAGACATTCACAGGATAACCTGCAATGTCAGCATGTCCCATGGCTACAAGGGGGATTGTAAATAGTTGATTGTTGGAACTCAACCTTTTTTTCGGTCAGGAATGAGAAGAAGCGTTGCTTGGACACATCTGTGTGGTCGCAGTGCATGAAATTCTTTATTTTTACAACCTGGCGCAACTAGGTTTTATACATATATACACATAGCATTTGTTTTCTAGATATCGGCACTGGGCACGTTTTGTTGTTCCTTCATGAGAGACTGGTGGATTCCCTTGTGGTGAATCAAAACTGAGATCTTTAAGTGATTAGGAGTTGCCTTGGTGCAAATGCTCAGCCAATGAGTCGGTAACAAGGGATCCGAAGCGTCATTGTTGAACTGGTGTCATAGTGACATAGTGAATTTCATAACCATAAGTCAATGTTGAAGAGTTTTTTTTATGTACAGAAGCAGTTCCAAAACGTTGGAATCATGGAAGAACATACCATCATGTCACTAGAACTTAAAAGTTTAAAAGGAGTTGCCTCTTCCAAATCACCATTTTTAGTAGCTAAATTTCTCTTGTGTATTTTGTTTTGTCTCCCCCATGTATCCCGGATGAATGATACCTTTTTTGCACCAACTTAGGCCCTTTAGGCTGTGATTTGACTAGTTGCTTGGCTGATGAAATATGTGACTTGAGCATGCCTGCTGTTTGGAACCCGTGGCAGTCTGTTGAAGCACTGTGATAAAAGCGATTCGTGGTGATGTATATTATATTGATTATGTTGTGATACAATTGATGGAAGAACTCCTGCACCAGTTGATAGGTAGTTTATCCCATTATTTACGGGGAATGTTACATCCCAGGTGTTGTATTTCTTGTGTATACATACTTGTTCATAGGGTGATGTAAGTATATATGATTGGTGATGTGGGTCATTACGTTTCCCCATTGGCTCCACATTACCCGGCTAGGTAGGTGTGATGGAAACATACAATTCACCTGGAATTTGTGGAATGGTTACTAACTAAGTACAAACAACTTTTGAGACCCATATGAAAATTCCATAGATAGCGAAAATATATATATATATGTGATTAATATACATATGTATATTTGATATGATTTGTATAATTATATATTTTCATATTTATATCAGACATCTAAGACAATTTTCCTACCATACAAAAATAATAATACATGTCATGTATATATATATGTATTTAAATATTTACCATGCCATAGGGCCATAAATATATATATATATATACAGTTCCTACCATAGGACCGTAAGTGACTTATACACTTCTCATGCCCAGCCAACCTCAATTTTGCCCCTCTAAGGTCGTTGTGATCTCCCCGAAGCAAGGCGATGTAGGAAGACAAGCAACTTGGCGATACGAAACCTGGAGACATGGAGCTGCCACCATTTAAGGCAGAGGGAGAGGGAACTCCCATGTTGGATGTATCAATTTTCGTGACATCAGTAGCTAGGTGGTGGTTTCAAATAGTTTTTGTTTTCACCCCTACTTGGGGAAATGATCAAATTTGACTAATATTTTTCGGATGGGTTGAAACCACCAACTAGGTAGGAATTTTGGCATGACTTCTTCAACCCTGGTGATGGTGTGTTACTCCATTCCACCTCAGGTCAACGTAAGCACAAGACGGGTCAAGCTGGATATGCCATCTGGCGATGTTGCAACGAGCGTGCGGCGGAATCTATCTACTGTGCACATCACCTGAGCTTGAACAGCCAACGAAAGGCAAAACGACGCGAACAATATCGGCAGAAGTGTCAAAAGGTGGGTGTTGATTAACCAGTAAAGACAATGAAGTTGAAAAGTTTGAAGTTTTGCGGTCGAGACTAAGCAAAACTCTTCATCCAATTAAATTAGAATGTGTAAACATTATGATGTGCAGGTATATTGATGGTGTTTGCAATGTGTGTTGTGAACATTCAATGATAACATCAGCAACATCATCATAAGCATCATCATCATAAGCATCGTCATCATCATAATCATCATCATCATCATCATCATCATCATCATCATCACCATCATCATCATCATCACCATCATCATCATCACCATTATCATCAGCATCATCATCATCATCATCATCATCATCATCATCATCATCATCATCATCGTCATCGTCATCGTCATCGTCATCGCCATCATGATCATCGTCGTCATCATCATCGTCATCGTCATCGTCATCGTCATCGCCATCATGATCATCGTCGTCATTATCTCATCGTCATCACCATCGTGGCAATCAGCAGCACCACCAGCATCATCATCATCATCATCATCATCATCATCATTGCAATAGTCATTTCGATCCTTCTCAAAACCAAGAATCGCCATGTGCTCTTTGTGTCGACGTGTTTGTCTGGAATTCAAAGCCAAACAAACATCCCCTGATGCAATTTAAAAGACAACACCCACCTTGATCCGGCTCACGTAGTTGCCTTTTTAAAGCTAGCCAAATGCTGCTGCTGATTGTGATTTATTTTTTGAGTTTGTCTATACATCCACACCAAAAGATTGAGTTGGGGGTATGTATGTCCTTGAGATGTTGACTCAGTGGCAACCTAGGACTTAACAAACCGTTTGCCTGCATTCCTTACGGTGCTGTGCCGCTGCGATGTCTTGAAACAAAAAAAAGTCTGCAGGTAAAGGATGTTGATTTAGACCGAAAGTCACCAAAAAGTCAGGAATCGAAATCAGGGTGAAGAAGTGGGGGGGCAACCTCAATGATTGGAAAAGGTAATTCCTTTCAAACAATAGCAAGGACTCGAGTATCCACAGTATCCATGTGCGTTTGAATGTTTTTGATATCACCTTGGAAACCCAAAAGTACTCGGCAACAACAATGCTTTAACGTGTTTTTCTCCCGGATAATTTTTTCTCTTCTGTATGCAAGTAGTATTAGTCCAAGTCTTTTTATTTTCAATTGCAGTTCTGGTGAAGTGAAAGGAAACCGAATGAGTTTCGATTGTCAAATTGACCAACGCCGGAAGGTTTGATGTTTCAGCTTTCTGGAAAGGAGAGTGTTCGAACCAAATAGCCGTTCGAATCAGCCTCTTCAAAAGTGCGTAGCCTCCCCTATGCCCATTGTGACATTGCCGTATGAGGAAGGGATTTCTGTGTATCCCAAAAAAAACAAAAAAAGCCAAAGCGAAGCTTCTGCACTCAGGATTTGGGTGGAGCTTGCGGAAGGCAATGGTTTCCAATTCTGGGTTGAATAGCATCATGTTGTGACCGAAAAGTTGCCATGGACGTACATGGAAAAGAAAAATTGACTGATGCAGGTAATTTTTCTGATCAATCTATCACATATTGTTTCTGATATTTTACTGAACATGGTTGATCCATGTTCTTACATATTATTGCTGCAAATTTTGGAGGAATTTTCGTTGCTCAGGTGGTGTGTGTGGCTTTACCCTGCTGCACTTTGCCGCTTTTGCGGGCAAATCCAAAGCATGCCAAGCATTGATTGACCTCGGGGTCATGGCGGCGGCATTGTGATCATTGTCATGGCTGGTCCACCTACCTACCCCTAACCTACCCCCCCATGTAAGGTCTTAGTAAGGGAAATCAATGGTTAATAAGCCCTTAACAAGGCCTTTATTTATTTGGGAGGTTGGGGGGAGTTGGTGGACCAGCCATGCCATTATGTGTTTTTGTTTAGGGTGTGAAGAGGTGCGAGAAACACTCCGGGATAGGGAAGCACTGACCTCATTCATAGGACCGACCTTATGAAAGATCATTGTAGGGTTGAGGATTGTTGGAAAAGAGCACCACGCAATTTGTCTAAGCTGTAAAAATTGTAGAAATGAGATGCTGGCGCAGCCAGAAAGAGGACAACAACATACAACAACCATATACTGGAAGTCAATCAGCTAACGTACTCTACAGTGTTTTGATGTGTTCCACAAGCAACATTGCAAGGAAAAAACATGTCGTAGTGGGTCGGTTTTCTACCGCCCCACCGGTCATTTTCAGCGCCACACAGTGGGGGGGCGGGGAAGTATGGGGCAGTGAATCTGTAGGTGATGAATGTTGCCTTATATTTTTCAGGTGTCGAAGGTGCAATAAAGTAGTTGTGAGATTTGAATGAATGGACCAGGATGGAGGAGTAGTAAGTGTCACAACCGTTGAAATGAAAAGATACCTCCTCCAAAATTAGTAGACACCTGAATAGTCAGATGTTGTTTTTACCCCTAATAGTTCATCATATTTCATCATACAAGCTACACTCTGGTAAACTAACATAGCAATGGAAAATGGACCCTTTGAAGATGATTTTCCTGTTGAACATTGGGATATTCCAGCCAGCTATCTTAGTTTACCAGAGGGTATCTCCAACTACCATCCCAAAAACTAACATAGCACCTGAAAATGGATGGTTGGAATAGTGGTTTCCTTTAGGGATGGCCCCATTTTCAGGTGCTACGTTAGTTTCAGGGAGGGTATTTTTTTTCCCCCAGCTTTTCTCCATATCAGACCTCAGGTCAATGTGAACGCCAAGACGCAGCCGCTTTGCGTCACACCTTCGCAACAGTTCTGCCGTCCAACGCCCTTGGACCTGACAAGCTTGATCGCCAGTAAGAAAGCCAGGCACCGGTTTTTCCACGTTACCCTTGACGGAGTTTTTCCCTTGCAAGACTGGTGGAACCTTTAAAAAAACGGGATACTTATATATCTTATATAAACACGGTAACTGGATAGTATGATCCCATATACCCTTCCGAAAACATAAATATTGAAGTGGAAAATGGGTGTATCTCCAAAATTCTAGTTTCCTTTCAATCTAAGGGTGGTTTTCCACTTCCATGATTATTGGAGAAAGAGTGACGAAGGGTAAAGCAAGATGAAGCAAGTGTTTGGGAACTATAGCAGGGCTGCAAGATCTCGATTGATCTGAAAGTGTGATAGATATAACGTATACTCAAGATGCTTTACCTGTACCTTATGAACCAACGTTGTTTGGGTGAATTCTCCTGAAATCAGGTGACTTCCAGCCCCAAAAAATCCCAAAAAGGATAAAGAAAGGTAGTTGAGTTAACACATTTCCAGCCTGTTGCATGACGAAATCGCGTCAAAGAGTCACCAACAAATAGTGTCCCCGTTGGTGGGTCGGCGATATGTCTCCACTTTCTTTCTTGACTTTCCGTGGCGTTGAAGCATTTGATCTACTATAGGATTCAGGTGGTGATCTAAGGCATCCAACTTTATGGATACACAACATAGCCCCTGAAAATAGAGTTTTCCCTGGAAGTTTGGAGATGCCGAACTTGGAAACCCACCATTTTGAGGGGCTATATATATATATATGTTAGTTTCAGGGAGGGGTTTCTTCAATCAATGACCGTTATATAGTTTTTTTTTTGGGGACCAGGTCACGGTCTGAGCTGATGAAATTGCTCACCAACATCATCGTACAGTAAATCGACCGATATTTCCAAGGTGTTTTTAAGTGTAACGGGTGACATGCAGAAGTAAAGATACATCCCATACGTATATAGTACGTATCCCATTTCCCAGTGCAGAATTTGAACAAGATTTTCAACAGAAAAGATGGATGGACCAGGGTGAGAAGCACCAATGCCTTGTTTTGATACGATGGTGGGTGAGAAGAACCTATGGCTCAGAATTCCCTCTTTTTGGGACCACTTATCTCCAAGGTTTCCTTGTCATTCGAATCGAATTCTCCCAGGGAGCAGACTCAAAGAGTGCTTCAAGCCGCTGATGCATCGTGGGGTGGGGTGAATTTTGAAACTTGGAAGGCATTGATTCCATATTGCTTGGATCTAACCTAACCCCCCCACACAAAAATATACAAAAATGCCAGAAACAACCAGGATTTTCGTAGACTTTTAGTAGGGGAATCCCTGTAAACCATCACGGTTGCTGGGTTGGGGGAGGTAGAATCCAATCCATATTGCTCAGTGACTGGTGTTGGTGGAAGAAAATTTGGCGAAGCACCTGGAAATTGGATTGGAGTTGAACCCACTATTTGCAGGGTTCTAATATTCATTTGAGGTGGTTAGCACGGGATTTCTTCCAAAAAAAAATGTAGTTTTTGGAGTTTTTGAAACGTCACCAGGTTCTTCCATAGCGATTGTCTGAAAGAAATTAGGGGCTCCCAGAGTCAAGCTAAACTCGCAAATACCCTCCCTGAAACCAACAAACCAACATAGCCCCTGAAAATTGATGGTTGGGAGACGATCCTTTCCTTTTGAGGCGTTTAGGCCTATTTTCAAATGCTACTAGTATGTTTGTTTTAAGGATGGTAGACTTTAGAGTGTTTTTTGAGGTCCCTCCGGACACGTCATCCCGAATGTTTGCCCTTCATTTTTCGTTGAAGATCAACCCAGATGGCATTGAGGTGCCGCTCTTTGCAGCTTGAAAAAACACTAGAATCGCACGTTGGATTCGTGACTAAAAATGTGACACATATAGAAAGCACCCAAGATGCTTCATGCATGACCATAGCTACCTACATCTTACATATCTTACATGTGGTTTTTGTTGTTAGATCATTGGTTAATCTTCCATGACGATGGATGCCAAGAGAAAATATTTGGAAATTGGAGGCTAAAGTCGAAATCATCACTTCAACTTCCTTTGTCCTTGGATGTCCTTGGTGGATCCAGTTTGATCTTTCGCTGGATGAATCCCAGGATAGCCTTGACAAGCTGTGGCAGGGTCTAATCAAACATCAGCTGCTGTTCCATGGCATTTGTTCGGGTCAAGTCTCAAAAGCCGTTCCAAAGAGCGATTTGGGATGAAGGGTTAATGTCCTGATTACCCCAAATTTGCAGGGACTTAGCTATGCATCACCTCGGAATCAGAGGTTGTCTTTCAATGAAACTACCTGCAGTCGTCATACCAAATATGGACCTAAGTGCTAAGTTTGTTCCTTATGCTTCTTTAAAGCTTGAATTCAAGCAACCGGGAAACCCTCGAAACACAACATGGTTGGCTGGAAGTAACTATCCCTTTTCGTACTGGGCAGAAACACAGTTGCAAATAGTTTCTTTTTTCTATTCCAGAGAACCACAAGAGCTATTCGGAACTTTACCAAATCTCCAGCCAGTCTTTGGAAAAGTTTGTCAGAGTGGCAACACTTTATCATGATCTTTGATGATTGGAAGCATCAATTCTGTTGATAGAAGAAATGCGGCAAACCACCTGGGATGTATAAAACCCTGTAAATACAGGGGTAAACAACCTATCAACTGGTGGAGGGTTTTCCTCTCTCAACAGTAGGTCCCAAAATGGTATTCGATTTTTAAAACATATCCGATGTCACTTCACTTGAGGAACATGGGAATATCCCCCCCTGTATGTCATCCCCCCCAAATATGCAGGACAATTCAATTAGCTCATTGTTTTCCTCTAAAGTACGCAGATACATCTATAGATTGGTGATCGGTGGGTCGTGCCACTACACAAAATGCACACGCTCAAAGTCTGGTGGTGCAGAGGAAAGGGATCCAATTTTTTTAAAAATACCTCAGGAATTCCACACTTTGAGATGATTTGAGATGTTTTTTGTGCCAGTGGTGATGTTTTTCCATGAATGTATATTTATCTTACTCAATCTGGGACAATTGCATCTCAGGATTGGAATACTGAAAACTGGACCAAAAACAATTATCTTCAACTTTTCGGGCTGACGACTAGACTGGCTGCCAGATGTTTGCATCGTGAGATCCATAGTTTTTTCTGTGGCATTTTTTTGTTCAACATAAATCTATGCAAACATTTGTCCACGTAGTAATGTAAACATATTACTCGTATATATCTACAGTATTTATACACGTAAAGATAGTGCATCCGTACACCTCACATCTATCTATATATATACACATGTTGTTTCTTATTTTTCTGTGAACTTGTGTACAAGATATGTATCATCCCTATATCCTTCATTGATGGAGAGAATCTGCCTCAACCCTCACATCACATTTCATCAAATTTCAGCATCGATGGTGTGAGGTTGATCAAAGATGAAGTGGTCAAATACAACAGCAAAATTCCTTCAGGCAGCTTTCCCGACTGACTGGGAAACCTTACGTTCCTCCCTTGGAATCGGCAGGAATGTCCAAAACTTTTAGACCCAGATGGAAAGCTAAGATCCTGTGAGATATCAGGAGGACACATGAAACAACATGAAAATACTATAAATATGTATAAATATGTATATAATATAACTAGAGTGAAAGGAATGCGGGAAGATATGTAAATTAGCCTTTGAGGCGACTGCCCAGACTTCCTAGCAATGTAATGATTCGATGCTTGGATGCTAATATCAAATCCGTATCAATGTATGTAGTTGATTTGTGTATGAATGGGTGATTTGGCTACTAGGTTTTAATATATATGCACATAGATGTTCTTAAACGGCAAAAACATATATACATGTATATCTATGATATATTATCTATCTATTATTTATATATGTACATTTATTCTTCAATATACTTTATATACAATTCATGTACTGTATTCAAATTTGCCGCTTACCTTCCCTAGGGGCATGTTCATTGTTGCTACAAAAAAAGATCCCCACGAATGGTGGATTCAGTACCTTAATGGAATGGAATTCAATGGAATCCTCTTCTTTTCTGGATGTTGGCAACTCAAAGATTTTTGGATTTTTTCACCCTGATTCCAAATTGGATTCATGATCCAATTTTGACGAGCCTATTTTTCACTTGGGTTGGTTTTTCGACAATCACTTTTGATTGAAACGCCTGTTGCAATTTATTCCACTGATCCTGAGTTGATAGCACCGGTTCCCTCCCTCTGCCCCATGCAACTGAAACCACTTCGTCCCAGCTTTGCGTCGTGTGCTGCGCACGGAGCCACGCTGGAGAGAGATTGTAAATTTTCCAGGCGCTGGGAGGGACACCTGAACGGGATGGTTCCTTCAGTGTTTGTTTGGTTTTCCAAGATTATTTTGGTTGTACTGTATGTACTTTTAAATTACGTATACATCAACCTATGCATTCTCATGATATTTAGAGAAATAGATACATTGTTTATATGTCATGTATGTACCCCAAACATGATTTTTGTTTAAGAAACATTTCCTTACCCTGCAGAGATCAGTAGGTTCCACAGTTTCAGATCAAAAAAAACATGACTCCTTCGGGAAACGACAGGGATATATAGGGATATCAGGTGACATTGGAGCTTGCCAATCTACTTTTCCGAATTGGTCTTGATTCAGGTTTTTTGCAAGCGGGCTTGATTTTGAGTAGCTAGATTTGAGTAGTTTAGAGGGTCATTATAGGGATTGATGTAGGTGAATACACTGAGCGTTATAGCACTTCAGGGATTCCAATAATTTTTTTCCATCGACTAGGAGAAGATGCGGCCACCGTGGATGCTCCGGCGGTGAAGAAATTACATTGGGAAATCACATGATAGTGAGTTGCAACTTATGGGTGGTTCCAAAAATGGTGGTACCCCAAAATGGATGGTTTACAATGGAAAACCCTATCAAATGGATGATTTGGGGGTATCCCTATTTTTCAAACACCCTTATAGTTGCAAACGCAATTGGTGTTTGTAAGTTGCAATCTAATGAATTTATGGCATGAAGAAGTCCGGGGGACCTCTTCTTGCTGAAGTAAGTGTTGGTTTGCGTTCTCCATTTATGGCTTCCTATGGGACCTCTACTCAACTACATTTTTAGGAGTTGCAGCTTCTACTCTTACGTTAGTCTTTATGTTGGCCTATGCTTTACAATTATCATCTAAGCTTGTGCTGATAGTTTTTTCCACGATTTTCTTCTGTTTCGTCTAGCCACTTCAAAACTTGTATTATTTTGGACTGATTGATCATATATGAATATAGTGTAGTGAATGTATATATTTTTTTAATCATAATGTTATATAATGATATTCAGTTTTACCTTCAACCAATATGTCCCTGTTTCCGAATCCAAAAATGAAGCAAAGGGGGACCCGTCAACTTCCACCCAACTTCCACTGAGGAAAGGAAACGCTTGAGTTCCTTAGCAGCAGAGGAAACAATGGAATTGGTGGAACTACTGTTGATGGTTCAGAAATCCGGCTAACCAGTTGGTATGGTGAAGGTCCCATTATTTATAAGGGTTTCATACATCCAAGGTGGTGTAGGATTTCAGCCATCAACAGTAGTATTGCATTGGGAATTTGGAGAACTCCTACTGTTTCCATTTGTGTTACCCCTTCTCCCATAAATCATGGTTCAGTGCAAAATTACCCTTTGATTGAAAGGACACCCATTTTCCATTGAACCATCACAGGGTACATGGGATTATACTACCCAGTTATATAGTGCTTATAGTATCCCGTTTTTTCAATCAACCAGTTTTCAAGAGAAATCATCGTGAAATCCACTTTCCACAATCTTCCTGTACCACCGTACCAGTTGTGAAATCTCAGGAAAAGCCTTCAAAGTTTGGAGGTGCCAAGTGCAAGATTAGCAAAGATGGAATTTCTGAATGATGTTTTTTTTTGTAAGCATTGTATGCAGCCATTAGGTTTGATGGATGACATGTTGATGTACATGAATCCAGTTTTAGTGAATTTATATGTCCATGCAAATTTACAAATATATACATATGTATTTGTTACCATTTGCAACCATATATACCCTCCCTGAAACTAACATAGCCCCTGAAAATGGATGGTTGGAAGATTAGTTTCCTTTTGGGATGACATATTTTCAGGGGCTATGTTAGTTTCAGGGAAGGTATATATATATATATATATATACACATAGGGTTTGTAAGAGTATGTCTTTGGTAGCATCTGTATCGTATGTGCATTGTTTTTGCAAGCCAAGAAAGCTGTCAAGGCATCCTTCACTAGCACATGACGGACCCATGGGACTGTTGTATTTATCTACATGAATGGTTGATTTTCATGGGATCAATGTATATAAATATGCTATATACCATGGGATTTTTCATGATAAATGTAGATAAACATACTATATAAACCATGGATCCTATGGGTAAGAGTCGTACAATGACATGGCTTTCAAAACATGTTGGGATTTTTCGGAAGGCGCAAATTCGTATGGATCCTCATTGGTGATGCTTCCATGACCCGAAAGAATCGCCTTGGAGTTGGGGGATCCCAGAGCAGCAGCAGTGACGATCTGCCAGCGGAATCGGCTGCTGGAGAGACGTCTCTCCAACGACTCAGGTGGTGGCTTGGAATACGGTGCTTTTTTTGATGACTTGGTGGCTCTTTGGTTTCCACACTTTCGAACTTCTTCAGGTGCAACTTGCTGTTTTTGGTTGGGAAGACGGTTTTTTCCGGGGGGGGGTTGGGAAGAAATCATGTGGAAAAACCGCAGGATTTGTTAGAGTAGTGACGATTAAAAGTTCACCAGTATATATGAAGGATATGTTCATCCCATATTTGCCATCCCATAAAAGATATTTGGCGTTTCATTTGCATGCTGGCCGTCCAGTGCACATGCACAATTTTTGTGGGAATCTAAGGGTACCCACCCGCGGCAATGCCACATCCCTTGCTTTGTGAAAGGATTATTAAGCCTAAGCATTATATTATTGCCCCTTAGGAATCCCTTAATATGGCCTTATTTCTGGGAGGGGTGGCACGGGGGGCCCCTGAGATTTAGATTGCCAATAACACCCATGGCACTGCGACCAACCAGCGTGCTAAAATGAAACACATGCTGGTTTAGCAAAGGGGAAATGTCCAAAAAAAATGATCTGAATTCAGACTATGACCAATCAGACTGTAAGAAAGTGCGCTTTCCTAAAACTGCCTCGACCGTCCAACAAGTACATCCAATTACAAACTTTCTGATGAAACGCCTGTTTTATCAGTTTCCAAACATCTTCAGTGACTTGTTTTTCTGCTTTGAAGTCCAACATGAAACAATCACATTTGACTATATAGATTGGAATTGTACGGTCTACCCTGCAGCAGGCAAGTATCAGAGATGGATGTATCGGTGTGGTGGAAGAAACGTTACCCAATCATTCTGTACAAATTCATCGATGTATGACTTTAGCAACTTACCCATTGGAGGCACAAAAACCTGCCAAAAAAAAGGGGTTGTTTTTATTCGTGTCACGAATGGACTCTTATAATGGAAATGTTCGAATCCCTATTGTCAGAACTAGGATTTCATTTCGGACTTGGCCGTGTTTCTTCCATCTCAACATTTCACGGCATATTTGAATCGTTGTTGAATCGCCGAAGACCTTCTTGATTGCCATCGTCTTGATAGTCCTCACCAGTTTGGTGAGAGATTTGCAAGCGGCAGAAGTGTGGCAGAAGTTGCCATCACAGGAACTTGGTGGCCATGTGGTGGCGTGGGATTTGATGTATGAAACTTGTTGGTTAAACAAATAAAGATTTCAAGTGATAAACCTATTGATCTGTTCACTGGTGCAATGTTTTTTTTTGTCCGTCAACAAGTATTGAATCTATATACTTTGGGATTACTTGGTTAAGCAGTGATATTAATAAGATAGGAAGCTGAGGGGACGACGTTAATTTTCCTACAGATTGGTTGGCGCCTCATCGTCAGCCTAGGTCCCTAGGTATAGTTGCAAAACTATATCATCAAGTACTGTTGTCCAGTTACAACTAAGTGGGCCAAAAAAATCCATACATTTTTCCCAACGAGATGCACCTGGCAGGAGGAGTTGCGTCGAAGATGGCCCAGTCATCAAGTGGAGCAACAACTGGCGAAGGTGATCAGCTGGGGTAGTGAATGTTTCCTCCCTAAGTTTTGTTGTTTTTTGATGATGAGTCATATAAGGTCATGATAGGTCATGTTTAGCATTGGTAGTTTTCTAGGCGCATAGATTTTTGAAGAATATGTTTCATTGTTACTTCTATATTGTAGTTGGCATGTGTACAATACGTTGTTGATGATGAGAATGATGAGGATGATGCCAGCAGTGCTCCCACCAGCACTGCGATAATCACTTGTTTCCCCACTACCTTAGCTTAGTGTCTTTATGATGATCCTTTGGGATGCTCTTTACAAATAACAAACATGGCAAGGCAGTTTTTGTCTACAGTTTAGTGGCGGGGTACTCTCCCAAACAACTGCCATGGGAATTGAAAGTCCTCGTTTTGGAAAAGGCAAATCCTTTACACCACCTCTATCTCCTAGTTGTTTGTTCCAAGCTAAGTCGTTACAGAGTTACTATCCACAGGGCACACAGCCATTTTTAACTGAAGATCTTTACTTTCTGACCCTTGCTACTTTTGCATGTGCCTGAAGTTGATATGGCTTGGGCAAAGTGGTTAAAACCCCGAAAACTAACAGCCAGAACCCCAAAATTGGTGGTTTGGGTCGATGTTTCTCCTTTATCAGGTTCCAGCCGTTAGTTTTTTCGGGGGTGTAGTAAGTACCTATACTTCCCTTGAACTGAACGTTCGGGAGACACCAACAAAAATTTCCAGGGGTTGGAAGATGTGTTTTTTACTGGATATGGTTTCCTTTCAGGGACTACCTTTTTTTTGGCTTACAAGGCACGTTGAACCCATCCAGGGAGGAAGCTATCCCAATGGTGGGATACCTTTAAAAGTGCCCAGAGTTGGTCGAATGTTGGATCGAAATCCCTGCCGGCCCCTTTAAAATCAGATACCCCCCTGAAATCAAACGTAGATACCCAAAATAGCCATGTTTGAAAGGAGATACATTTTCCAAACCCATCAATTTTTTTGGTATCTTTTTTAGATTTCAAAGGTATATTGTCTTACAAGTTTACAAGGTGAACTTTCAATAACGAAGGGTCAAAAGAACGCTGGGATGGAATAGGAATGAATATGATGGAATTGGGACTAACTGCTAAGTCCGACTAGAAACCCTACTTGGTGAACTCCGTACTGGTGGAAACATAGTATACTTGGTGGACCTAAATTATCATGTACTCAAAGTCGTCCAAACGGCTCATGTCGAACGTGAGTTTCCAAACATGTCACACCCTGAAAAAACTGTAAGGAGGTAAAATTTACCAACATTTCAAGGTGTCAGGGAATCTCCACTCCCCGCACATAATCTTCCCATTTGAGCACTTGAAAAGTCCGAACTTGAAACAACAGCTAAGACGTAGGATCCCAACGGCTGTGACCTTTTTTTTTTTCCTCCCTAACAGGGGTGGCAAAAACTTCTCCATCTCAGCATTCTAGCAACTCGTCATGCCTTTGTCGGCGCGCAGTGTGTCTTTGTCATTTCTGGGTGAAAAAGTGAGACTCGATCATATATAATAAATGAGTTTTTGCTGTCACCTCGCTTTGTGTGGGGGAAGTGCGGTATATTTACAGTAAGAGGAATATAATATCTATATATATAATATGTTTAGGTATATAAATATATACATATACATACACATGCATATCGGACAATGTGCCTCTTTTTGTTACCAGAAATTGCGCCTTGAAAGTAGCGAATCTTTATTCCCACCTCCACTATTTGGAAGTGAAGCACCGCTAAGAACCATTACTTTTGTAGGATTAAGGGAAAGGGATCTCCCGTGAATCAGCGTTTATGAAACGATTTGACTGTATCCACTGGCCGCTCCGGGTACCATTTCATTCAAAACAAAAGTACCTTGACGCAGACAAGACTGTACAAGATCTTCTGATTTTCTGGTTTGCTTATTTTCTACAAATTGTCTCTGGATGTTTATGTTGTGAAGGAGTATCCAGGGGCCAGGTCATGAAGGATATTAATTGTCTTTTCAAAACACCATATGGTCAGAGCATGTAAATAGGCATGGTACGATTTCTCAGCTGTTCACAACAGCACTAGCTATGGGATGACTGCTTGGAATGGAATGGAATCGAGGTGCTGGTAACTCTTGTAGACCTGGGGCCCTGCCATTTCACAAACATCACTGTTCTTGATGCTGGTAGGGATACGGTAGATGAGATCGTGGATATCCCATCTCAACCATTACAAGTTCATTTTATAAACGAGATACTGTATTTGCGAAGGCAACATGTCAACACTCATGAATGTACCTGATGAATGTTTTGGCTTTTTATAAAGTCCATCCAGGACAGATGACATCTTCAAAATCTTAGGGGCATTGTTTAAGCAGTTTACAATTTGGGATTGCATTAACAGAACTCTCGCAAGCCTTAAACATAGCATGTTTTTTTCTTTGTTTATGGAGTGACCCTGCAAAGGGTCCTAACACACACCGAGGATGTTACGGAGATTTGTCGGGATCCCCTCTACCAACGCGCTCGATTCCCTGATACTATATAATTCATAAAGCTGGCCTTTAAAAAGACAGTTACTGTTATGTCAGGCGAAATATGACAAACTATGACAAGTTTCAATATGTTTTTGTTTTTATACATACAAGTATCTTAACAAAACAACTCCCACACAGACCAGGGACAGTTGGAAATAAATAAAAGTCAAAGAAAAAACAACAAATCAGGACTCACCCCATAAACAAAGCAGTCCACATACTCGGAGAAACAATCAAAAATAAGCAAAATTAATCACACACACACACAAACAATCTGGGAACAAACAACAGAAAAATATCTTTCAAACAAAACAAATGAAAATCACAACACCCTCGCCGATACACTGCAAACCATGGCAAAGCGCGCACAAAATCACACATTCAGCATACACTTTATTGTACACACTTCAAATTGCAGCTGGCAACAAAACTATTTTTTCGGTGCTTTAAGGTGTGCTTTTGCGGCTCATAAAGACCAAGGGATAAGATGTGAGTTCAGATCCGAAGTCATGCCAAATAGGCAAAGGTGTTATGGGTGCGTTTGGGTTTCCGCAAATTTCCTTCATGATAATTATTAGTTTCCCTTGGGGCCTTTCAAAACCCTAGCAGTGGATAAGTGATCTATGCATTTTTATGAAGGGACCCCAACCTTAACCTTCGCGACACTTAAACGGGTTTTCCAGTGTTTAGGACCAGGACCCAATGTTTCTCCACGTTGGTCCATCACAATTTTCCAAAAAGAAACCTGTGAATCCAACAATCGATTTCGATTTGGACCTGCCAATTGATGTCCTGATGTTGATTGCGTTTTTTATCCAAGGTCGAAGAGGTCTTTTTGATGGTGCCTGATGAAGTAAAATCATTGAAAGCTGTTGGACTTCAAAACTACTGCATCAAAGCGAAGGTGGGGAAAGATAAGTTGATACAGGTTGTTTTTTTTTTTAAAGTTGGGTGTGAAACGGTGGTGTATATCTTATGAGTTTTGAAGATCCTTATGACGAAATCTGTTTTTGGAGGTTTTTTGACGTTTTTGTGTGTTTCTTTATATGGCAATGTGTTTTTAGGAAATTTGGTGGTTTACAGGTTTACGATCAGATGAAGTTTTGTCCTGAGCTCAAGGCTTGGAACTCCGAAAAGGGTGTTTTCCTTAGTTGAAGATGCGGGTGTAGGATTTCACGATGTGGACATATTCAGAATAATGGCCATTTTAACAACATGTGGGGGTTTCCAAAAATAGGGGTACCCCAAAATGGATGGTTTATAATGGAAAACCCTATTACAAGGGATGATTTGGGGGTACCCCTATTTTTGGAAACACACACATGTTGGAACGGTTAGATACATAGATGAAAATTTACATCATGTACAACTATCGCTGCCAGATATCCTGTGTGTCGCATGAGCTTAGCTGCAGGAACGTTTCGATGTTTGGCGTTTAGCTGCAGCAGCTGAGAGAGAAGAAATTCTTGAAGAGGAGGAAGAGGCCGAAAGAAACACAAGGGGGGCGATTTGAGACAAGGGCCGAGTGGGACAAATGATGGTTGCAAAACTTCCGGACTGGTCATTGATATCAAGTAGTCGTATCGTCAGTATTGTGTTATGCTATGCTTGGAGTCTGCTATTATTTTTGGATGAACCTCCCGTCATTGCAACTGAGCTCCGTCAACTCGGCAGCATGTCCGCCAGGAATTAAGAGAAGCCAAAGAGGAGCAGAAGAGGAAAAAATCTGCTGCCATTGCCAGCAAGATCAAAGAAATCCAAGCTGGCCTCTTGGAAAGCACAAAAAAATCATGCCATTGGCGGGCTTTTAGGTGGAAGCCATGTATCCCGGCCCCACTAACATCCACCAACAAGCAGGTAATATGTGATATACTCTGTTTAGTTTTGGTAAGGGTTCATTAGTCTTCAGTGTTCATTTTTGTGTGGGATGGGGGTGCACCCAATGAAAATCTCAATGAGAACTTGAAAGTACCGATGCTGTTGCGTTCCTTGTACATAGTGTCGAGTAAAGGGGTCCATGAAGCAATTTTTGGTGTTGGAAAACATGAGTTCAAGATACTGAAAGTATCCCAAAAACACATGGCTGTTCGTTTTTTTGGTGTTCATCGGGTTTTATTGGACCCTTATATAGGTTTTTGGGTTTTGGGGTTTCGGGGCCTCAAAGCTTGGGAGTCAACCTTGATGGATCTTGGAACTTTGGGATGATTGGTTTATAACGGAATACGCCTTGTGAATAACAGACCTTTATAGCTTGGGATGCTTCCGTCTCACTATCTGTCCTTCACTATCGTAGAGAGCCATGTCACATGTCGTGTCATGTTGATCAATCGGCATTGCAAATCAGCTTGGAGTATATTCACCTTAAGTCACCTATTGCATATTTACCTGTATATGTATGTGAATGTTTACTACATGACTACATTCATATTATACAAATTATCTTTGTATAAAGTCAGTATGAATACGATACACCACGCAGTAACCTGCACATCGTTTCGTCAACTATTCCAAAAGTGCTGAACTGAGGAGAGGCTTCCGCGGATTTGCGACGGAACAAGGGTCGACGGCGACATGTGAAGTGAGTGTTGTGCTTTCAGCGTTGCGGTGTACATGCAGCTTTGCCCAGAAAAAAGAGTAGACCCGGCGAGGGACTAGGGCAAGCTTTACCCCCCCGCAAAGCTTAACATGGAACATGAAAATGCTGTGGTTTCCAGTTTGATTTTCAGGTGAACCATGTTAAACTTCAGGGCTGTATTTTGATTTTTGCAAGCCTTCTAAAAGAACATGAGTTGGGCTTTGGGTGCCGATGGAACTTAATAACTACTTGCCTTATGATAGTCTAACATTGCCATGGAAATTTTCACCACTTACAGATTTACTTGTGTGTGTGTGTGTGTCATGCTTTTTGTGGGAAGAGGATGGAGAATGAGATCTCCAGCCTAGCATTGAGGGTTAGTTAGTTGGGTTCCAATCTATTTGAGGGACCTTCTGATTCTTAGCCACCTAGCAACTATACCCTCAGAGATAGAGAGCTGCCAGCACAGGGACGGTGAGTTAACATGTATGGATTTTCACAAGATCCAACGTGCTCCAACAACATTCTTGACTTTCTAATTCAGTGGGATTGTCAGGGACCCCCAATAAAGGGACCCCTTTATTTGGTAAGTTTTCCATACTATTCCCATACAGTACGGGAAACTTACCATAAAGAGGTACCAAAAATTGGGTGTCCCTGGAATCACCCTTGACATCCCTTGTCCATGCCAAACCTTCATTTGCGCTGCTTGCCCTTCTCGAAGGGTCATTGGAGTCGTCATCTTCTTGCATTGTTGTTGTCTGATTTGTTCAGCTTGTAGTTGGACCTTGTAGATTCATCGACTCCATAGACTGCAAGGTGACGGGAAGGGAGGGTGCTTTCCCACATTTGTTGGTTCGAACACTGGAGGAGTTTACGCCATGTCCCCAGACCACGGGCCCTCCATCTCAAGGGCCCTACTCCAAACTCAGCCATGACGTGGTGACGTGATGTCGATCCCGCTCTTTTTGGATCGAAGCCATGACTAAAGAGTAATATCAAAAAAACATATGCAAATATATTGACAGTATATAATATATGATTAGCAAGCTGGCTCAGAAATGAGCATCAGTTTAGGACCATCCATTTGTTGGGACATTATTGCATTTTTCTAAGCTTTTAGTTTGGAGTTTGGAGATGAATTTTCCACGTCATGATCCCATGATCCCGTGATTCCATGATGGATCTTGCATACAAACCAAGACCCAAAAAAAACGACGCCTGCCTGTGAGAGACATACATGTTTCCTATATATGTTTGATGGGAATTTCTCAACAAAAAGCAGCAAGCAAGTCTAAGAACTTGGTTGGGTCAACTCCCTTCAGAGTTTCTCCCCACTGAAACAATAAAAAGGCTCACACAACAAAAATATTCTAGGTGGTGGTTGCAAATAGTTCTTATGTTCATCCCGAAAATTGGGGAAGATGAACCCAATTTGACTTGCGCATATTTTTCAAATGGGTTGAAACCACCAACAAGTAATTCAGATCCATAAAACGACCAGGAAAGCAACCGAAAAGGTCCACCAGCAGTTTAACCCACTGGTTTTGGTATGTGTTGCACCCAAGCTTTCACGTGTACAAAAACCTCCCACGAATCTTCATCCAAACAAAAGCTACCAAAAGCAATGGCTCCAAAGCAGAGTCATGGAGGATCCAAGGAGTTCTGTAAGAAATTTCTGTACCTCGGTGAGAGAACGAATCTTGGAACCGTTGGTTACAAACATATGGGGGAAAAAACGCATTTCCCAGGGAAGAAACACATCAAAGGTTTATGTCTTTTGTTTGGGGGGATTGGAGGTTTTGCCCTTCAAAATTCCCTTTATACTTGTACACCCTTTTTTGGGCTCAAGTGTGAAGTATAGAGATGTATTATTATAGAGATTCATTGTTGATGTTTTGAAGAGTCAGTCGTCAAGATCGAAGGACGTCCCAGCTGGATGCTTAAAATAACTGTAGCTTTGCCGAATGGGCATGCTGAACTTCTCACAGTTCCGCCTTCTTCCACGATTCAAGATGTAAGAACAAAGGCCCAAGGAGCCTTTGGGAAAAAGTGCCTCAGACTTATCACTGCCAAGAATCGAGTCCTACTCGATCCTGACACTATAGAAGAAGCAGAGGTAAAGGATGGAGACTGCCTCACAGCTCTGGTACTTCAACCGAAGCTGGCAGCAACAAAAGGTGTCTTTGCCTTGTGGCGTGATGGAGATAGTCCAGTCGTGAGGGATTGGGGTTATGCACACGATTGCGGTGACAGTTCGGAAGTTATAAATCAGCTCAAGGGTGTGCGGCAGATTCAAGCCACGGCCAAGGCCTTTGCTGCGATTCTGGAAGATGGATCCGTCGTTGCATGGGGTCATGCAAACTGTGGTGGTGACAGTTCGGCAGTTAGAGATCAGCTCAAGGGTGTGCAGGAGATCCAAGCCACAGCAAGTGCCTTTGCTGCGATTCTGGAACATGGATCCGTCGTTACTTGGGGTCATGCAAACTGTGGTGGTGACAGTTCGGCAGTTCGGGATCAGCTCAAGGGTGTGCAG
>DF239186.1:0-61786 GCA_000507305.1 Breviolum minutum Mf 1.05b.01 | reverse complement strand
CAAGCCACACAATTGCCTTTGCTGCGATTCTGGAAGATGGATCAGTCGTTACATGGGGTCCTGCAGAGTTTTGCTGGTGACACCGACAAACAGCACATAACAAGTCTAACATAGCAGTCTGCTTCGCTGCCACTGCGGCGATGGTGCCTGTTACGGACTTTAGATGAAAAGCATGGCTGTTCGGCAGTTCGGGATCAGCTCAAGAGTGTTTAGTCCGGAGTTTAGATGTGTCTGTGTGCTGCACCAGAAAATGAGCCGTCAGGAGTCACCTGGCCTTGTTCTGTGTGGATCCTTGTGGTGTTTTTGATGAAGTTTGCACGGGAGGTGTTTTCTAGAAGGAGCGAGGTCATATTATGGAGGAGCCTTGGAATTTGGGCAGTCATTCTATTTTCTTAAACGAGTAGCCAATAACACTGATTTTTTTGCTTGCTGCCTGCTACTCTTGAAAAGATGATTTTTGTTGCGGTTTGTCAAAGATGAATTAACATCATACGTGCATCATTTAGTAGATTCAGTACCTTCTTCTTCTTCTTCTTCTTCTTCCAGATCTCCAGGTCGTAGCTATGGTCAAATGTTTGACCCAGTTTAGTAGCTTCAGTTTATTTACCGAAGCCGCTCAGTCAGATCAATGTCCTTGATCATTGATGGATGATTACATGATGACTACGGCGGAAGAACATATTCCACACATTTCCACACTGCATATTCTGAAACATAAACATCCTGGAACCCTAAACACCCACCTTTTAAAAATGGATGTTTGGTGATTTCCAACCATTTCCCAAGTAAAGGTTTGGAATCATCTTTCAATTGAAACAACCCATACAAAATCCTGGTTGTTGAGTTAGGCTTCCAGGCTTTTCCTCCGTCAGTTGGAGGAAGATTCAACCATTTCCAGGCCTTCAAGTCGTTTTCCTTGTTTTCCGAGGTGCTCAGCCAGTGTCACAGCTTGCTGTTTGTTTCTCCTCAGGCCCGGACCTGGGAAATTGAGCCCGGACCTGACAGAAAGAAAGGAGGGATCTGGCACAGAAAGATATGTTCGCAAGGGTTGTGTATTTACGTGTATATATATATATTGTTTTTATTTATATAAGTATATATTTATGTATACACTTTGTTCGTAAATGTAGATCTATGATTGACCCATACTTTGATTACAAATGTGAAATTGTATTCAATAAGTCGTATATGCTGTATGCTTGTCGGACATGTATGTATTTTCATGTGCCAAATGTAATTTGGATGTTCAAGGCGCCCCTAACTGGAAATAGAGTGACTGGACATTTCTTTGTTTCAACAGAAAATGCGGGGATGGCTCGGATTTGGGAAGGTGCCACGGTAGTGTCTCAGAATCCCCCACTCATACATGTCACATGCTTTACATTATTCATAGAATCTTAGTACTTTCCATTTCGTGAATGAATTTTGGCACCATGTTTGCTGTTCTGGGAGACCCTTTGTTCTTTAAGGCACCCAGACGGCACCAAGCAGATTTCCTAGGATGAGGAAGCCAAAACCCAAAGTTGGGAACCAACGCCTCACGGAAAAAACTTGCAGAAGAGATTCTGAACGAATGCTGGCTGTACCAAAAAGGTTATATTAGATAATTTCTTAGTGGTGTTTCGTGTTGGGGGAATCTTCCCTGAGAATTTCCAAACAATTCAGCGTTTTAGATTCTTTCCAAAGTCTTGTCAGATGCATCCTGCTAGATAAACTGTAAAACATAAGCATTTCTGTGAAAGGAACTCCCCCCATTACCTTGGGTTTGTTTAAGGTAATTGTTTTACACATTGTACCATGGTAAATCACCATTTTTTCACCAGCATTTGGGATATATATTTTTCCAACCACATTAAGCAGATTCAAGGTACCAACAAAAAACGGGCATATTCCTCAGTTCCAGAAGTTTTTTGCCTAAATACATCACGCCGCTGACACCTTGTATCGTCGCAGGACATTCCGGATGTCAAATCCTGGTATTGATATCATTCAGACACTTTGCAGCCGATGTTTTTGTTGTTTTTTTTGAATGATTGAATTCCGAATAGTTAATTAAGTAACAGCTTTATTCTTTCACAAAACTGTTGGGACATTTTGCGGGATGCAACTCATGACCAGGTGGTTTGACAGTGTCACTCGAGAAAACAATCAAGAAGATGTCGATACAGTACTATACCCATTGGAAATCTGGATGATTTTCCATTATATAGAGTTATGTCAGCGGACAAGACTATGCTCACACAAAAGCAAAAGAACCATTTTTTTTTGAAATTTGATTTGGACTGATTTTGATTCATATTAATCAATTCTGATGTGTTGTTCCAGCACAAAACTGAGATGCAAAAATACAGAGCTCGGAGAGAAAAGGTGAAGGCTATGGTTGAAAGTCCCCAAAGCTCATCTCATCTCACAGTTTGCGTTTTACGGATTCCCATGAGTCTGTCGAGTTCTTGGGACATACCAATCATCTCCGAATAGGCCGTTGATGTTTGCCACAACACCGAATCAAAACTCATTACGTCTTGCTATTTCACTCCTTTGACTTGTTTAATGTGTTTGCTGTTCTTGTCCTCGGGATGGTTTGAAAACGTCAATATGCTGCAGAAATGTCGTGAAATCTCAGCAAGATTGACACACACGGAGCAATCGATTCTATGATTATCTTCCCTTTGTGGGAGTGTAAGGCTTAAATAAGTCATTAGAGTACGGAAGGATGATAGATAATTATGAAATAATTTGCAGCCACATGCATCCGTGTAATATTTTCGGCCAAGTATACAACAATTGAATGCTGGTTCAACTCGTTCCTTCCATTTGCACCTGCACTGCTAAGGACCAGCCGGGTACTACAAGATCTGACAACTGATGTCCAGGACTCTTCGATGAGATTTGAACAGGTTGATGCGAGGAGATGCAGCTTGCATATGTTCCCTTTAAAGAGGCATAAGGTATCTACCATTCTATTGGCCAAAAGCTGTCTTGAATTTGAATGCACAGATGGATATGTACACGACTTGGATTGTGTTGAGAATGGGGGTGATGCAGTGCAGGCGGAACGTCTTTGAAGGATCAGAGTGATTGTGGACATTACCGTAAGCCATGCGAAGACAAATGGTAGTGAAAAGAAAGCCCTGATGATCCTGATGACCACGGCAAGCCCCAAATACAATTTCGTACCAACCAATAATGAGGCATGAACCCTGTGAGCAACTCGAAGTAATTTCAAGGGGGACCTTCTGAACAGACCCCCTTTGAATCGACTTCTCTCAGGGTCCGCGTTTCAATGGCTTTCAAAGGATCCAGGAACACAGGTCTTTTGGAGAAAGTCTGTCAAATAATTTGTTTTGAACCACGAACAGATTCTCCAACAACAACAACAACAACAACGACGACGACGACGACGACGACGACGACGACGACGACGACAACAACAACAACAACAACAACAACAACAACAACAACATACAAATACAACAACATACAAATACAACAACAACAACAACAACAACAACAACAACAACAACAACAACAACAACAACAACAACAACAACACCAACAGCAACAGCAACAGCAACAACAACAACAACAGCAACAGCAACAGCAACAGCAACAACAACAAAAGAAGAAAAAACAAACAACAACAAACAACAAAACAACCTGAACTGCACAATTTTCATGGTTTTGGATTCAAATCCACCATTTTTTGTGTCCATCCTTTCGAATCGAAAAAAAACGCAGGAGTTTCATCAGGTGAAGTTCATTCGCTCCTTCGGTCCAGCACCTCAAGGTCCATCACCTCCAGCAGCCTCTCCACTGGCTGCGCCTCCTTCGCCCGCGCCGGTGACGATGGAAGTCTCTGATTCGGGTGCCCATGTAATGCCGAGCGAGGGAGAAAGTTCGGATTCCCCAAGAGGTGGGTGGAGAGGGCGAAGAAACGCCCGGCGAAACAGCTGGATGGCTGGATGGTTGAAGTGATGAAACCGTTTGATGGTAGGGGATGGATGAAAATTCCTTGAGTATGAACAGGAAGCAATGATAGTTCATGCATGAAGGAATGTCACTGGATCGTTCAAGGTGTTTGTGTTGTCCTCACCACAGTTGTATAGGGATTGGGATGATGGCACGAGGCCATATTGAATCGTTCAATTCAACAAGCAGAAACATTGTTGTTCTTTTCCTTTGCTGAACTCAGCAGGTAAGCATTCGTTTCATTTCGTTTCATTTTGATACGCTTGATAAGCACAACGGTTCTTATATGCTTTCTTTTTATTTGTATTTAGAAAATCAAAGCAGCTCTTATTTCAGGCAAATGGCCCGTGTAACAGTGTTTCTTTTTTTGATTGAGTTTACTACCCTCACCTACCATTCGCAGAAATCTATCTCAATAGAAGGACCTCTCCTTGACCCGTCAATGCAAGCTGCTTCAGGATGAGCTCTGTTGAAGTAAATGATGGGTTGTGTGATGTTTTTGTTTGGGAAAAACAAATGAACATTTGGAGGCCCAAGTTACCACCCAAGTCACAAAAAAAAATGATTTTACCAAGTCAGCATATCTTTATCTTGATCCTGGTCCTAGCTGTTTTTTTGCCGACAATGGGAGAAGAAGACCTGACTCACTACGCCATTCAATCTTCGGGTTTAGTGGGTTGGTGTTCGTAAATTTGTATGGACCCATTTGGAAAGCGTGGGAATTTTCCAACTGCAGACTGAGGTTATAATGGTCATTTTCTCCATCGTTTAAGTGCCAAAAAACCAGGATGCAAACTGAGCTGCAAGAGAGAGGGTGAGAAAATGCAAGTACTCCCAGGGTCAGAGGGGATGGTACAACTGTACAATTCAACTCCCATGTATAGCTTAAGGTTCTAAGTTTTTGGCCTGATTGAACCACCAAAACTTGGGAGTGGCTAGCCATCCATTTTTTGACCATGTACATGGAGATATCTATACACACACTCCCTCAACAAAGCCAACCATCATGAAAACCCTTGTTGGTTGAAGAAGATCACATTCCATCCTTCGGTAGGGGGTTACCTTTGTGTAGTATCATTTGTCCGGCATAAAACCAGTCGGGATGATTCCATTCAACACCAGCCAAGCTGCATGGGAGATGGACAAAAAGTTATATAGTTGGAGCATGACTTGATCAAGAGTTTTGATTTGACATGATTTGGAATATTTGTGCTGTTCCGAAGAAAAATATATATATATATGCCTCTTGGCCTCTTGGCCTCTTGATGGCCGTAGTTTTAACTTCATTATGTCGTTTGATCTTCATCTCCTTTGAGGCTGACCTAAGTTTTGACTTGCCCTCCAGTCAAGTGCACTAAAATTTGCAATGGCAACTCCCTTTTTAAGGGTGGATTTTTCGTTCAGCTATCTTGGAAAAAGAAACATGGCACTTTCAACTGCTTTACTGCCCCGCAATTCGTATTTAACCGTGAAACGTGGGTTTACGTCTATGTTTTTTACATACATATATATATATATTATATACATGTATGTATGTACATTTGTTATACTTCATTGTGAAAAATGATTACCAGACATCTATATATCCATTATTTTTACATCAAGCCAGCAGGCCAGTTTCAAAAAAAAACTGGGCTGTATCGAGGTCGTGGCTGTTGCAATGTTGGTGAAAAAGTGGTGGATTGCCTGGATGTAGAGAACCTTGGACCGGTTGGTTGGTTAGCGGGAGATTCGGATTCCATTTCTGAAATTTGCAAAAATGTCGGGTTTCAGGGTGAGAAGGGTGAACCAACCTTTAAAAATGGGAAATTGTAAAGGGTAAAGCATGGGGGGTATCCCCTACCCACTAACAGTGAAATAGTCATCTGTTCATTATGAAGGGCCCCCTATAACCCTTCACTTTCCACTGTTAGTTGGGCCGGGGATACCCCCAAGGTAAACCCTATAACTGTGTCTATGTGCAGCTAAGTTCAATTTTTTAAGGGGCAGCTTTAAGGATATTAACCTTGTGGAGATTTGTCGGGGGGAGTTGAAGGTCGATTTAGTTGGATTTGTTGAAGGTGCTTGTTATGTGGGTGTTTTTTGCTTTTTGCTATGGCAGTTTCATATATTGGGGGAAGATCTTGTGAACTTTTCTCAAGCATCTTCAGCAAAAATCGAGGTTTCGAGACAGGATTTTGGAGTTTGGTGCTTAGGAAAAGCGCTTTTGCTTGATTCCTTTTTCAGAGGCTATGTTTCATAACCCTGGAGTACATATACAGTATCATATATAAGCAAGCTTAAACCAGAGGTGAATCCAAATGGCTATGTTGTTTTTGGCAACCAGCCGCTACACCACCCCAATAGGAAACTTTTACAGAATGAAATACATGCCATAGATACTTCTGCGAAGGACAAAGAAACTATAAAAGGAAGAGGCCAAAATAAGACGGCATGAAGTTTGATTTTTACGTGGTGGTTTCAGATCATTCTTTATTTTCATTCTATTCGTAGGGGAATGATCCAATTTGACGAGCATGTTTTTTAACTGGTTCAACCACCAACTGGGTTGTTTTTTTTGAAAATACCAAAAAGCGGATCCTAAGGCCATATGAAGTATCACAGAAACCTTATTCCCGACCTCACTTCAGTTCGTGCCGCAGAGACACTTTTTTCTTACATATTTTATAGTACATTTATGAATATGTGTGCTTTTAAGCATGCACGCAAGCACTCACACATTCTCATGTAGTGAGACATAAGCATGCTTTAAATCCTACATACGATATTACATTTACATTGATGAAATAATTAACTAAATGTATATTCACTACTGATGAATTCTGAATTCTCTGTAACCCAGGAGTAAACACTGTATATTGCATAGTGATCGCTGCTCTACATATTGGACTTTAGAAAGACAAACAGCTCATGGACCGGAGGCAGGTGAACGTTTCTTGTCAAGGAAGAAAGTGTTAGGTGCATAGATTCATCAACAGGAAGTGTTTTGACAATCCCAGCAAGTTGTTTCAACTTTTTCCGAGTGGTGGTTTTTGAAACCCATTCACCCATCCTTCATCTTATTTGATTTTTCAAGTATTTGGTAGTGCTTGTCCATTTTGCTGAACTTGTGGTCAGAAGTGTTTCTCCCAATCCGAGGAAGTGCGCCGAAGAGGGGCCTGCCAATGGCAAGCCACTCGGTGCTTGGGTCTCCTAACCCACCAATGATGGCTAGTCAACCGATCCCCCCCAAACGTACAACCCCCCCGAAAAGGCCTTTATTTCTGGGCGAGTACGTGGGGAATCATAAACCAATTTCATTATAGATGAAATGGTGTTGGTATCAATGGTGATGCCTTGCTTCTGATTCGGTTTTGGGGAATTTTGTCATTTCCATGTAGTTGGATGGACAACCTCACTTAAATGGGTGGTTTTTTCGGACGGTGAATGTCTTCTCTTTTGATTTCATTCCTTATCCTTCTTATGACCTATCCTGTAAGCCTGATTGGTTTGTTTAAGAGAGAGAGGATTTTTTTATGTTTGTTTTTTGTTCGAATACCGTTTCTGGCAGGTTTCTTTTGAACCTATGAAAATCGGAAGCAACTAAGGAGTGAAGTTGATATAGACATATCTTGATCGTTTCTTATTTGTTCCTACTAATGACCTCATGAATAATATATATATATACCTATATATAAGGCAGGCAAGGGTTGGAGATTGGCACAGATGATTCCAGATGTGCGTAGTTTGCGGATCCAAAAAGATGTATGATTCGAACCGTGTCACAAGGCTATACATTTTTGTTTGACATATCATTTTGTTACATGTACTACATGTTACATGTACAAATTACACACACATATATATGTATATATACTGTATATATATTATATATATCCCATCATGTACAGTACATATGTCTTATATATCCATCCTACGCTCACCACTGTACCTCACATATGATTTTGATTCACCTCCAGTTTTTTTTTCGCAGATATGCCTTGGTGCTTAGTCACTGGGGAATGCCAAGTGAAGGCATGTTGCAGTGTCTTTGGCAGCAGGAAGTGGCTGAAGGGCTGTACTAATTAGCCCAAATGACCTCTAATTTTTTGAAGGTCAAAAAATACCATTGGAACCTACGTTTCCTTCATTTGTAGAGCTTATAACCACTTAACCCATATGTTGAGGGCTTAAAACCTTACATTTTTCATGGTTTTGGGGTCCAGGGGTAGTTGTATCTATCTAAGTGGTGCTCTAGCGAATGAAGTGTTAGCTTTTCGATGTTCTATAGAAAAAATGTCCAGAAGGTCCAATAACTCCACTCCGGCAAATGTGATTCATTAATACCAAGGTGTTTTTTTTTCGTGCTTGGTTTCCTTTACTTTCAAGAACAAAATGCCCGCAAATCTCTCTTGGAGCCACTAAAAGGGAATTCCTTGAACCTATGCGATTTGTGCAGTAAAATGATGTAAAGCTATGAGATAATCAGGTTGAACATGCTGAGCCACATTGCCCCATTGACTCAGCGGGCCACATTTGCGAATGAATGAAAATCAGGTCTGATATGTTGCCATTGAGTCAGCATTATTGTTAGAAGAACACTTCTAAGATGAGATGATGAGATGGGCTAAGATAGATTTTGGAAGATGATGATGCTATAAACCACTCGGATTGAATTGTTTTTTGCACCACATGTGAGGTCCATCACTTCCATGAAAGCTGCAGCTATGGCGACGAATGCTGATATTTTATTGATGATGCTCCAAAAGGATGCTGATCGGTACCTTGCCGATGAGAAACATTTGTTACGTTCTTTGGGCCACAGCGGGTCTGGTGTGGTATGGAGCTGGCATAAACAGGGGGTTGCGTTTATTCGCTCGCGGAAAGGCTTTCCGAAGGCCGTCGAACTGTGCAATAAAAATGTCTAAGATGAATCCTTACACATGGCAGATGGTGAGAAAAACAGAGCACAACGAAACATTGATTTTATATGTTTTGGATGTACATATTGTGATCAGACACAAAAATTCAAAAGTGTTTCCATTTTCCAATTCATTTCCTAAGAGTGAGCGTTTTAGCCAATGATCCTGAACTAAACCATGGAAACCAGATGATCCTTGTGAAAGTCAACAGTCGGTTTCTCTTGACAAAATTGAACCTGGGAAACAGAAAATCCAAGTTTGTTTGAACAGAGTTCTCACCCCGAAAATATCTTCTGATTTCTTGCTGGGTGGTGGTTTCAAATATGTTTTATTTTCACCCCTACCTGGGGAAATGATCCAAATTGACGAATATTTTTCAAATGGGTTGAAACCACCAACTAGTCTTGTTTTTGGAACAGGATTCCAACAAAAGTGGACAAACTCCTGAAGAAGTGGGAGGTGAAGGCCGTGAAATCCATGCTGGGATTGAAGATGACAAAACAAATCAGCAACAAACAAAAAATTTGATGAATTTTGGTGGTTTCTGGGGGGTTTCCCGGTTTCAAAAAAAACGATAGGATTGTTGTAACCAAGACTTTTCTTGTGATTTGTTTGTTGCGGGGTATACTAGCGATGTTGCAAGTTTATGTCAAAATGTGGTGATTAATGACAGAAGCTGCAAGACTGCATCACGAGCTTCATAATTCAGAAACATTTTTGCATATAAGGTGACAAGAGTGTCAAGATTAGGCGATATGTAACCAGACTTGCCCTTGCCAGTTCTTTCAAATTGGAACGTGGAACCCCAAATGTTCCCTCCAGGTTCCTTTATTGGGATGCTACTCAAGTGCAGGGATTTTTGGGAAACCAATCATTCCTCTACAATACAATAAATCACGATTTGTGTGGAAACCAATCATTCTTCAAAATATGAACCTATTACATTCCATTAAACTAACATAGCTGGCTGGAAAATGGACCCGGATTGAAGATAATTTCCTATTGAAAATGGAAATATTCCATCCAGCTATATTAGTTTACCAGAGGGTATAGTGACATGATACCTGGATTGTACTAGATTGTGGTTTCAAACATTTTTTATCTTCACATTCTCTTGAGGAAAAGATCCAATTTGACTATTCAATATTTTTCAAACAGGTTGAAACCACCAGGTAGTGTATAATTTCTGCTTTTCCCAAGCACCAATGGACCACCGGATCACCTCCAGGTGCATGTGGTTCCATGGGATGTGCCACCAGGATCCATGTACAATCCTCACCACGATTGGTGCATTTGGGCTGCAGTGTTTTTTTTGTTTTGGCTGGGGGATTTCCAGTCATCTCAGGCAAGTCAAAGAGTGAGGTTGTTGAAGTTTGAAGCAAATTCCACAACCCTTGGAAAAGAACAGGTAACAGATGATGTTGCTATATCATTTGTTCAAAATAAATGTTTTTCTTTCTGATTTTGACATCGTTTTATATTCCTTGAATGCTGTTGGTCTTGTTTTTTGCTGGGACTTCCAATAGGAAATGAAGAGACACAGCTATTACTTGAGGCGGACATCAGGACTTGATACGGCTTCATACCGTAGGTCTTGAAGGCAACTGGTCGCCGCTTGGGAATTGTTCCCCAAATGGTGGTGGTGGTAATTGTAAAGGGAATCCTCCCCCAAAAAAATGCCCGAAAAAATTGAGGTTCGGGTTCATGCTATAGGAAGTATGTGATTTGCCCAACCATTGTGGTCAAAACATGATGAGGGCACTCAAGCCTTCCTGGAAAACCCTTCAGTCTTTGGGTGTCTTTCAATTATTGGAACGCCGAAAGGCAAGTAGGGCAGCCCTTGGGGGTTGCAATACCTCCAAGGGAAACTTATATTCGAGCCTTCAGGTTTTTGTGTGTCTGAAGACTATAGATGTATATAAGAAGATCAAAATGAGGATGAACGTTTGCCCAGAGAAGAGTATTAACATGGATTCACGAAAGGTGATGTCACCTCAGTTATTGGCAAGACTTTTTTTTAGAAGTGAACCCCGCCCCCCAAAAAAACACGACGAGAAACGTACAGGATACCTGGTCATCCACAGCACAGGTTGATAATAAACCACTGAAGGTAGCGGTGTGTTTTATGAAGCCGCGCTTTCCAAAAGGTGCCATTCAGGACTGAGATCGTTTTGTTGACTTGTTTACACGTCAAAATCTTTAAGGAGCTTGGTAATTTACGTGGTACGTTGAGGTCTGAACCCAGTTGTTACAGGTTCCCCAACTAGAATCACACCTGATACGGTAACAATCAACAGCTCAACGCGGAGGTTGGATGTGTGCCATATAGAACTCTATACGTAACTATGTTTGAAATCGCACAGGCTATGACGCTGTGGCTTACTACGATGCAGATTGTGCAGCTTGGATTGCGACCTTGTTTTCTTGTTTTTTGTTGTTGTGGTTGACCAAAGCTACCTACAAATCAAGCAACCAAGCATGTCAAAGGAATTTGCTTGGAAGAGTGTGGGAAACCTGTGATGTTGAAACGCCTTACCCAGATATGATTAATGTTAGATAGTCCACTGGAAGACCAAGACAGGAAGAAGAATGAGTTCCCGGAAATGGATGTTCCAGAAGCCATGCGTAAACATTTCAAACTCGTACATTTAGTTCAAATCTGAGTATATTTGTGTGATACGCGTATGTGTATTTTGCATCTAATCATGAATCATATCGAGGTGACTTGGGAAGGAGCCAGGTCTTGATGTTGCACTGTTGTTTTGAAGACTTGTTGGATCTTGATTTTGAATTAATAAAACTACAGTATAGTTGTAGCTTTTGTGGAACGTGTCATGTCATCACTTAAATGGTGGTCAAGTACGTAAGTAGGGGAAGCCTCCCAAAAAGTTATTCTATCAGATCGGTGACGTATTGTTGTTTGATTTAGCAAGACAACGCCTTCAAAAGAGAAGTTCAAACATGACATAGTCATTGAGATGATTTGTGAAAACTGAAAGCTGTTTCTTTTCAACTCATGTTTTCCATCCATTCAGGAGAGTATTCCCTTGCCCGATCCTGGAACTGAGGAGTTTCAGGGCGACATTTTGCCAGTGCTGAAATGCGCCGCACGAGGTGCTACGCCCTTGGTGTATCTGAACCAAAAAGGGTTTGTAGAAGGTACGCCCCCGAAAATGAACATAGATATCCAAAATGAGGGTTTTGGAAAATGTATCTCCGGCTTGAAAAATGGCTATTTTGGGTATCTATGTTAAATCTCAGGGGAGTAGAAGCGAAGAAAACAACCACCTAACGTTGCCCAACGTTCAATAGTCATGTGTTCTGATGTGCTGTTTCTTGAAACTTTGGTTTTGGAAGGCTATTTTTTGAGCACCAACGGTGGAGTGGGCGAAGCCTTAAACATTGGTTTGGATGCCCAGTGGTATCAGTGGAGAGACTGGCAGCTAAAAAATGATCCCATGTCTACTTACTACTTACTCCATGGGGACTTTCCCTTTAGCACCAAAACAATTCCACAAGAAAAATCATATGAACATCAGGGGATAAACATCCATCATACCCCCTTCCGAATTTTTAACAGCTCACCCCTGACAAGTTACCTTAAATCCCAATAGGAAAGGCATGTTTTCCAACTACGATTTCTCAGCAGCTAAAAGACAAAAAAGATTCGATCATTTCAGCCATTGACCGAGGCTTCATTGCATTGCGACCCAGTCCCAAACTCTTGGAGGCGGCTTTGATTTTTGCTCGCAGCAACAACTTCACGAGGGAACATGGTGACTCAGATTGAAATGGATTTGATGGGTCGTCGTTAGTATTCATTGTTGATGGGGTTCTTCAGGATGCTGGATGCAGGATGGTCTTTGTTTTGGAAAAGCTTTGAGAAATCGGCTATAGATGACCTTTCTGACCTTTCTTACCTTTTCGTTCCCAGTTTGGTAGCCTTTATTCTAAAGATGCCGGATCGGGAATTTGCGATCCGAATCCTAACAAAGATTGGTTTTACTGTTTGTCCAGTTTATTCAGTTTTTCTTTATATTTGGCCAGTGGTTTGATATGACATCCAAGTGTTGTGAGTCCAGATCTGATAGAGATTAAACAATCCTTTCTTAAATGCCCGTTCAACATTCTCATTCGAAAGCTGAATCATGGTCAATGTTGCCCCCTGCATAAAGTCTGATAATTACTCCTAGTCTCTCGGGGGGGTTTGGATTTTGGTTCAAGTGACACCTAAATGGCTCGCAGCATCATGAGCTTTCACGACGATATGATGCTACATAATTTCATATTTCAATAAAGGATAATAACGGTGGAGTGGAGCAACCCATGTTGAATTGGTTTAGTTGTTGGAACATCCTTTGAATGGAGGACATGTTGGTAAATACCATGGTAAAAACAGCATACATTGAATCTTCAGGAGGTGATGTATGGTAGAACCCAATCTGCTGAGGTTGGGGACGTACAGGATGGAAACCTTGTGGTGGCTACTATGTGGGTGGCGAGTACCTTGGCCAAAACGCGCAGTTGGTTCACGGTGGAACCAGAAAACAGCAATTTGAAATCATGTGTTCAAAAGATCATGGCATCCATCTGATGGAACCCATGATCCCCGGGTTTTTCCGTGTTTCTCTTCGCCTTTCGGAGAACAACATGTACTGGAGAAAATGATGGGCAAATGTTGAGCGCGTTTCGGCCACCCTAGCACAGCCGAAAAAGATGATCCTTTGGCTTCACCCGTTGTTTCTGTTGAGGCTTTTGGAAGGTTCCAAAAATCATTGCTTCTAAAGGCAGTTTCTATCATCAAGGGCACCTGGTTGGTCACTGAAGAAATCTTCAACCTCCAATTCTCACTACAAATGAATGATAATTGTTGGGTATAGTGATTATGGGTAAATGGATGGGTAAATAAAGTGAGGCAACCTTTTTGAGGGCTGAGTTTTTGAGTGCTAGTTCTTCCCTTTTTGAAACCCTAAACATATATTTCACAACTTTTTGTTTATAGACATCCAAGTCTTATGAAGTTCTATATGCCAAGTCCTTAAGAATCTTGATTATATCCATGCAATTTTGTATGGAAACTTTCTTTGATTCCTTTTGCCACTGATCCACTGATCCAAGTACTGTTCCATTTCAGGTCCTCTAGTGACATGAAAGGAGCCAGCCAGCAAGCAGTACTTCCATAATAGCCAACATAACAGAATCCCCAAAACATAATCCAATACATAATCATTTGTAAATGAAGATCCCTTACATAAACAGTTGAACAAACTTTTTGTTGCTACCTCTTCATGTTTTTTTTTGTTTGAGGGGGTGGTTATTAATCATTTGCGCAATACCCCACATTACGTTCAACCAGTAACCACTGTATCGCAATCGCCCCAACCCCCCACAGCTCATTATCAACAATCTACTTGGGAAAAGCCCACTAGTCAAAAACTGGAAACAACTCCTACCAGCAAAAATCGTTGCTTTATCAGATTTCAGGTGTGGCCAGGGGTTTTTCTACAGCTTGTACTATTCCAAAAGCAAAGCTGCCCAAAAAGCACTTGAAACTCGGGTGTATGGAGTGATTTTTGTGATTGAGTAACCAACAGTTTTTTTGCTACCTAATGTTCATTACTGTACTTGTTAAGTTTATTCTTGTATCAATATGTCAATATGTCGCTATATAGTTTATTTTCACATATATATATATACATATTTATATATTCTGTATGCAGATGTCAGCAATAATGTAGGGGTGTTCCATAAGTAGGGATTTTCCCTTTCGCAAAGCATTCTTATAACGCATAGTACTTCCAATTCAGCTGTTTTGAAAATTCGTGCTCCTCACCTAGTGATAGAAATGCTTTTGCCAGGGATACTTTACATTTTTTAAAGGTAATTTTGCAGTTTTCTGTTTTGATGTTGTTGAATTTTGGTTGAGTTAGTTGATGTCTCTGTTTTTGTGATGGTCTTGGGATACGTGGTTGATGTTTATGTTTTGTCTTGTTTGTGGTGGTATAATCGATCAGGTTATGATGGTGTTATTATGTTGTTGTGGTTTTTCTTGGTGATACAAATGGTACATAATATCTTATATCACTGCTATTTATATATAATATATATTTATATATACACATATAATCCTAGCACGAATGATTTGCTATTTTGGGGGGGTCGTCAGGAAGCCGCTGGCATTTGGGAGAATGGAGTCTTTGAAGCTGCTCAGATCGATCGATGCCTTTGGAATTATCAAACAAGTGACTTGTACACAGCACAAACTGACTTCGGCAGCAGTAGCTGAGAACGTTTTTGTCAGTAATAAGAGGATGGAGGAGTTAGTCCCAACCAATAGGATTGCGGGTATGAATGAAGTTATTGGAGGTCGGAGGTGGGAGGAGTTTTTATTGCTAGATTTAGATACTTTGTAGCAGTAGCCCTCCTTAGCATGTGACCGTGACTCTTCCCCAGGATGTTCCATCGTTTTTGCGTGCGACCGGGTTTGACCAGTTGCTCTGCATGTGTAAATTTGCACATGTGTAAATATTCGACTTCAGCATGTCCGAGGAGTTGGATTTAGGGTCATATTTGTGCTTCATGTGTCATTTTTTAGGAAAAAAACAGTATGCATGCGACAGTGAGCCTATGAATTATGAATACTATTATTACATATAGACGTGTATAGTGTATGCCTGGACCTTCAAGGAACCGGGGTGCCGGATTCCAGTTCCGTTTAACGTCGGATGTCTTCCTTCACCATCTCTTAGGGGGTTGAAAGAGGCACCAAACATACTCTGGATGGTTCAGAAATCCCATTCCCAACCACCGTTTGGATGTAAGAACATCTTGTACCCTCTGGTAAACTAACATGGCCATAGAAAATGGACCTTCTGAAGATGTATTCCCTATTGAAACTAGGGATAATGCATTGCTATGTTAGTTTACCAGAGGGTAAATAATGGGCATAAACAACCTATCAACTGGTTTGCCGGATTTCTGAACCATCAACAGTATTTTGCACATGTAGACATGTAGTATCCTTATTGAACCGATGATAAGTCAGGAATCCAAACACTGTATGGTAGAAAACACGGACCAGCCAGTGCTGTCATACACTACATAAATCGGTCCTCAAGATGGATGGTGTATGTATTGGTGTAGTATCATATCAGGTTATGCATCAAAACTAAACATAGTGAATTGAACAATCAAAAGGGGTGATGTCGCAAAAGATTGCATGTATTTTCTATTGTTCATGTCTTTCTGTTTTTTTTGAAACGGGCTTTCTTCACGTGCGATTGTGGCTTCAACGGTTGCTTGAGGCTATCAATGCAGATCCGATTTCAACTGCGAGCGGGTGCGTGTACACCACAAGCCCACCAAAGAACGTGGTACAGATTCATGGCAGCAGAAAAAAGTCAAAGCTTGGTCATCACAGGTGGAGCCATCAAATGAAGGCCTCAGTTTGAAGAGCGAATTCCATGGAATGGATCATGTTTCGGTTTCTTTGAGCCCAGTAGTGAAGACATTTTTTTACAGGCCATACAGGCAAATAGAACGTGATAAGATGATGTTATTTACGTCGGTGAAGTGATGTATCATGGCACCATCTCAGCATGATTCGGTATCTTAGTCATCCTATACTGAAAATGGGTTTTTGTTGCCGCCCATTTTTGATAAAGACCTGAAAACTGTTTGCTGCAACTCTAAAAGCCCATTTCCCACCTTCAAAATGTGCAGTTTCGTGCGTTCTCGGCTCATTTAAAGTTTGGCATTGGGTTTGTTCATAGAAAATTGATATAAAGAAGTTTCTAAAAAGTACCCACCCGGCCGTTCCAAAGTTTTGCATTCAAAGCAACTACATCCTCACCATCCCTAGCAGTTCGCCCCTGAATCCCAATAGGAAAGGTTGTCTTCCAACCACCAGTATTGAGGGGCTTTTGCTGTTAAACTTCGGTGGTGTACTCATCCCATCACTACTCATCATTAACTGTTAATGGAAGAATTCCGGCTGCACCACCTTCCCCTCAACTGGTGATCGCCGGATTTCTGAAGCATCAACGTTGTATCTCATTCCAAAAAGACTGGAAAAAACAGCCTCGGCTGCGCACCCGAGGACCGCAACGAGTGCGAGAAACTGAAGTACCGCGAGAGACGGAAGACCTTGGCCCGTCAGAAACGCTTGGAACGGCCTCCCTTGTCAGCGGAAGAACTGGCTGCCGCGAGCCAAGGTGGTGGTGGTGGTGGTGGATGATGGCTATAAGGATGAGTAAAGCTGAGATTCGTTGAGTTTATTGTGGGATTACCACTGGATTGAATTTAATTGACATATTTTTGTATATGTTTGAGCCACTTGAGATCTTTATAATATTTAAGAGCCATCCTTTGAGTGGTGGGGGGACATTGTCCATCAAAACTATGGTTCCCAGTTTGTGACACAGCCACGTGCAAGTTTTAAGATTGCTAGGACTTTACCATGCTTCCAAAGGCTCACAGAAAGGAAGGGATATTAAGGGATACTAAAGCTACTAATGACTCCATGAATGGAGAGTGCTTAAAGATGCCTGCCTCCAATGGGTTTGATTTATAATAGTGCCTCACCCATATTCTGCATGTATTTCAACATGCAATATAGAAGAATCTTTTGAAGGCTTCTAGTGCCATCTAGTGTAATCGGCCGCCGTGTTTGTCGGTCCTTAACCGATGGTTGCAGGTTTGCTGTTGCGTCATTCTGGTGGACTCTGCTTGCGTTCCAATGTGCCTTGATGCTGAGGAATAGCACTTCAATGATTCACCACCACAGCCGGGATTCTATGTGGAATTTTCCAGGAAGTTAGTAAATGGTTATCAACTCGTAAACTTAAGGATCTCCACAGTACAAAATGGAGAGCTATCATTCTGACAAGTTGGAGTAGAAATCCCAATTAGATCGCACATATTGTTCCAAATCGGTGGACTCAACCGGAAACCGCAAGAGCATCGCGTTTGTCTCTCCCAGACAAACGGGTTCCTGTCCTGTTCTGATCTTTAAGAATGAATCGGAAGCACCTAGGACCGGAATGGATCCAGAATGATGGAAACGATTTAAACATGTCGGAACATAATTAGTGAACAAATGAAACATGCCCCTGGAAACTTTACATATCATATATGAATCACACGCTGCTGCACAACGTAGAAACGGGTTTCTTCTTTCAAACGTCTCCGACCACCCAAGGATGCAGATGGTCTACTTTTGCTTTCAGATTGTGCTTTGGAACCAGCCCAGAACGTTCGACTGGTGTCTTGAAAGGAAGCCGACTCGTGATTTCGAAATGTTTGTTTCAGTTTGGCAAAATCCATCCAGATTTTTGCCTTTACCATTTAGATAGCTTGTTCTTGTGGTGTATCAAAAAAATCGTAGCACGAGGAATTGGGGAATTTTCTGATGGATTTGCTTTACTTCATATGGGTGAGATATTTGAGTAGAAGAAGGGTGCATCGCATCTGCCTTACAACTATAGCCTTTTTCCCCCATGCCCATCCATGGGACTGGCATATGTCCCCACATGTACCATAAATTTATGGCAAATGTAGGTAGATCTACCATGGATGGGTCCTGGGTTCCAGAATCAACATGGATGGATGGCGTTCCAGCGTTTCACGTGGTGTTGCAACCTCCCGAGGTAGAGAATCTGAGACTTGCCATGCACTGGTGGTAATACACTGCCACCGTTGGGTTTTTTTCAGAATTTTTGGTTTATATAGATCATTCATGGATCACGTTTAGGATGTTGCTACGGTTGGAAAGTTGAAAGAAATAGGTGATTGTGTGCTAAAAGTCTTGAATGGTCTGCCTTTTGACACGTGTTGTTCTTCATTTTGCTATTGCAGACTGCAGCGTATTGCAAAGGATGGCCGCACCGTACTTGGAGCTAAAAACATATTGAAAGTCCAATAACACTATCAATAATAATGATACACAAAGAAAAAAGCAGCTGTGAGCTCTTGAAACACGTAGCTCTATTTGTTCCCGACCTCATTAGTAAAGCACTAGTTTACTCAGGGATGAACGCTCAGAATCACAAGCGAATTGCTTTCCGAAACCGGCTTTTATCAGACAGGCCTGAGCAGCGCACCAGACAAGTACGCTGGTTTTTCCCCACGTTTCATATGACAGGTGTTTTCAACCCTTCGGTGAGATAGCTTTGTGCAAAGCATGTTCCAGGTTGATTTTGTTAAAATTTGGGGGTTGCAATTGATAAATCTATGATACATATTACAACCGTGATAAGCTTCCCAGCGTGAATTTTCTGTGCCAAATCTTGAGGGATGGTGAAGATGATGACGTCGATTCATTGGGAGAGGTGCTGCCCTTGCCCCGCTTCACCTCGAACTTGTGTCGGGTTTGAGTTGACATCTTGGATCCCAAAAAACCACCTTGAGACTCACGTGAGGTGTTTTTCTCCGGATGTTTTTTAGATGGCGTGCACCTTCTAAATCCAAGGTTGACCGAAGTTCTACAATCACCATTTTTTTTGTTCGCAAATCTTCATCTCACTGACACATCATTTGCCACTTCAAATATCTTGGGATCCTCAGACCTGGTCATCCTGGTTGGCATCGGCATGGGGGGAATACACCGGCATCGTTGGCAAGCCGCCAGGTCTTCTTGAAGTTGGGCAAGAAATGTTGGCATCCACAAGGTTGGGCGACCAACGCACAGAAAGTAGTGATGAGAGATCCTAAAATTATTGGTGACCCCACCTCCGCACCCCCCAAAAAAACAGGTCAGTTGTTTCATTCGAATATGAATTAGCTCGTTACTATATTTTTACTATTATTTGTTTTTTAAATTTGCTGGAAAGGAACACCGTGAGGACCGTGAAGTCATCACCGTACGATTCTGTTGTGCTGGCCCCGCGGACAAGCTTCAAAGCCAACAAGGAATCCTCGATGTCTATTTATCTGGGTTCAAGAAGGGCCTGTTAGTGCTGGAACTATTTAGTCCTAAACAGCCAGAGACACCACTATTGTTTTATCAGCAATGTGACTTGTACATTTGAGTAATTAGTAATACAATAAATACATGAGTAATGCGAGTTTTAAAAAGTCAGCAAGACACAGACAGCACAAGGGCAACATACCTATGAAAAACTCCAACTCAACGCAAATATCATGTACTACACACATGCATGCATGACCACATTACAGGCCAGACAATGTGCGGATTGCAAAGATTTCCTGAATGTCATATCAGATCGTACTATACATGAAATGTCAACTCTTGTGGGTGATTTGTACAAACGGTTTCACCAGGTGATGAAGATGAAGAGACGGCCCCTGCGGAACCCAGATTGATATTTGGAGATTGTTACCAGCCTGTGGTGGTTCAATGGGGTGGATTGGGGCCAGTCGATGCCGTCTAAAAAGAGTCTAGCCATTGGAGAAGGGCTGGACAAGTCGAAATTATGCGTACTATTTCTTGAATGTGCTTTGAGTATCCTACTTCATATTTAATGGGCATAAGGTTTCCTATGCTCATTTTGTATCAGAGGAAAACTAAAACCGAAGGTGTCTTGTGTAGTTTCATAAGGATAGATACCTAGCCACAGACCGTCATGGCGGGGATTGTTTGGGGTGCTCTAGCCGTCTAACATTCTTGGATAAGTATACACGAGGATGGGTACACCCGAAGAAAAGATCTATACCTTCTTTCTGGACCCTCCTTCACCTTTTGCATTCTTCTTTGTGTGCATCATGGTTGTTTGTTTATATAAAACTAGCAGTTTCTTTTTAAACAATGACCTGGACAACTCCCGACTAGTGAAACATATTTGTTAACTTGTTTTGGATAGCCACCTAATATAGATCCTGTTGCCCCAGGTTCTTCCAAACATAGCTTCGTCTTCAAGCGCTTGAAGGTCCGCCGTTCCCTTTACACTGCCAAGGGAATGAAGCGGGAAGAGAGATCTCAATGACAATCTGACTTTTGTTTGGAGGGTTCTAAGTTGAGGGGAGGTAAATATGGGAATATATATAATGGAATATATATATATATATATATATGTTTACACACGTTTTCAATCATTAGAATTTCATGTTTCTTATGTGTTTGATTGTATTTGTTTGGCAGGATTTTGCCACCTTCGTTTTTAAAGTAATTTAGAGCAGCACATAGCGGCATGCTTGGGCTGATCCAAAAAAAGCCATCAGGACATGAGAAGTGATTGTTAGAGGGATTGACAGTCAGTTTGTTTGTTGTGTCTTAGTTTCAGTGTGGTAGACTTCGCAAGATCCACAGAATGAGGGGGGTTCAGCAATTGTTGACCCGCGGGTAGTATGGATATGTATGGACGTGCAGGAAAGATCTTTTCTCGTTTGATCGATTCTAGCTGTGAATTATTTAGTAAACCAACTGGAATGAATGATCTTACCACAAAGAAGCAACCGCAGGTTCAAGTGATAGGTTTTGGGCCCTAGGCTATCACCAGTTGGAACAAGACTCCTTGCATGAAGGGTTCATATCTAGGTTGCTGGAAGATGCACTTGGAGCACCTTCCGAATTCGCGGTAAACTTGCTTGCAACATTTGATTTCCCGTAATGACGTTGAATTTTCACGTTTTCCTCGCATCCAGCATTTTGGTAGGCAGAGCGGACTGGATCCTTCGTTTTGGAACATAAAGGGTCCAGGTGCCACGGCTTCTGCAATGGTTTCCTTCAGGTTTTCGCCTTTGACATATAAAAACACCTGGGGAACTATATAGCCCTAGGCTCCTTTGAGGTTGCCCCCGACGGTGACAGTGAATCTTCCAAAACAAAATGTTTGGGTAACTGGACCAGGCCTGTCTGCATTGAATGTAGTCTAATGTTGAATATATACATTAATCATCATTAATCATCATTAATCATCATTAATCATCATTAATCATATACATAGATTTCCTGTATTTTCTGAGAAACATCTATAGTTTTGTTTTCTGGTTTATCATTTGTACCTACTTCTTTCTAGGAGTTTTTGGTAGGTAAATGGAAGCCCTGGGGAAGTACTGCATGGGCTCTTGGTTTGGCCAGCAAGTGGGTCACTTCTTTGGTTTGCACGTTTGGCTGATGTTTGTTCCTGACCTAAAACTATTACTACTACTATTACTACTACTATTCCTACTACTACTGCTCCTCCTACTACTACTACTACTACTACTGTTACTACTTTACAACTCATTTTCCAATCGCATCATAGTCTCTTTCCTTTCTGCTCCTTGGATCCTGGACCTCCAGGCCGCAGCAGGAAATTGGTTATGGTTGTACCCAAAAACGACACCTTTTTCAGCGCCAGGAGATGTGTGCACCCATTTGAGGGGCAAGAACAGCCACGGGAAGGCACCGAACTTCTATTGCATGCTGAGTCTTGTCTTGGCGTTTCTGCACGCAAATTGTGAGTTGCAGGAGGTTTTTTTTGCTGAAGACCCAGCATCAGTGATGTTACCGAGGACTGCAGTACTGGACGAAAAGCCTTGGCATTTGAAGCCGAGAAAGGAGTCAAAGTGACTGAGGCTGTTGAGGAGATTTGGTGTTTGGGGCGAAGATAGGGGTAGTTAGAACGGGTCGATTTATCAACCATATCCGAAAACTGTGTAGGTAATTCAGGTGCGGTAGCGTTACAAATAAAACACTGGGTAGCTGGAAGGGGGAAGGGATACATGTTACATGTAGGTCAATACAAACCCATACTATGCAAGAATATAGCTTGAGTTTTTGGGATGCATAAATTAAAAGCACCGTTCTTTGCCAGTTGACAATTTGACCACGAGTTGTTGCGAACTTGGGAGATTGCCGTGTTGATTTGAAAAAATAATTGGCTGATGGCAGTCTTTATCAGATTTCCTGGTGGTAGTTGATGGTAATTGTCCGGGCCAAAATGATTGCATTGTTCGACTCAACCTGTTCGTACCAAACCTTATATACCTATATAAGCGACCAATATGAAGATTTGACCCATAAAATGGAAGGTCAATCCCCCCAAAAGGGGGTCGCAGCCATTCAGAAAGCATTGTTTTCCATTGTTTTCCAATGTGGAATAGCTGCAGCTGCAACTTCTTATTTGGGGTGCTTCCCCTTCCAGGAAAATAGTGGCAAATTGAATGTTTATAGGGATACCCTACTATTTTTTTATGTTTATAAGAATCCTGGTGGTGACTGTTACTGGGAGGGGAAGCATCCCAGCTTCTTGTTTTGTGCCACTTAGTTGTGCGTGAGTTTTTTCCCACCCCGAGGAAAGAGTATTTGCCAACCTTTTCACAAGTCTTGAAACCATTAGTTTCAGAGAGAATACACCAGGGTAAAGTACTCTCCAGGGAACTAACATATCCCCCTGATGATGATTTCCTTTTCTCAAGGTGGGATATTTTAGTTTCCTGGAGGACGGTGCATTTTGCATTTGTTTACCAGATGCATTTTAGGATGAATTTTGCCCAATGAAGAATTGCGATCCTTTACCCCACCCAGCCCACCTTGGACACACCTTGATAGGCTGCTGGGCCGCCCACAGAGAAGCCATTGGCACTGACCGTGACTCATCGAAAAATTAGAATCAACTACAACCTGTGGCAGTTAAAGGAAACACATGGAAAACAAAATGCCGGTGTTGAGGTACTTTCCAAGCAAAATTGATCAACAATGCGTATTCAATTAAACATGATTATACCATTTTTGTCCAGCCTTGCCCAAGTGAATTGAATCGTTTAATCTTCTGTCATAATGTGGAGATGGTTCGGAGGTACCATTATACTAATAGGTTCTGAACCATATCTTTGGAAGATACTTTTGGATTTTTTCCAAATGCACTTGACCAGAGTTGATGGCTTTGTCCGTAATGATTGGAAAGATATAAGATGTGTTTGTATTGCTACTGTTCATGGAGAAAATTCGTTGTTTTTTTGCATGGTGTAATCTCATGCCTGGTTCATTCAGGATCATATGTCCCACTGAAAAGTTGTTAAAAATCCAACTTTTGGGTCTTTTTGTTGCGAAAAGCAAAGAAAAATGGCCGAGAGTCGAGAGTCTTTGTGCTAAGAAATTGAAATCTTGAGGTGAAACTTGATATACCATATACAATATATGCACACACACATATATATATATATATATTTATATATACTAATACAATAGATTTTCTTGTGTGGGGTCACTTCAGGTTTTGACAACTCATATATGGTTTGAGTGATTCAAACAAACTCATCTTTTGAAGACAAGTCTTCGAGATATTGAAGACTTCGCAAGTCTTTCCACAAGCGGTGAGGACAGGATGGAGTGGTGCAAACTAATCTATGTAGAGGTGACTCTTCACTACCGAAAAAGAATCACATATAAAGTTTTCCCGTCCTTGTTGCAACCCCTTTTGCAAAGGTATAGTAACTATATCCACCTTTGCTTTTTGATTATCGTGATTATCAGGAATGGTCACTTGAGCCACGACAAAAAACAACTCTTACTTTCCCTTTTACCGGTTGTTTTATTGGGATCCTTGCAATGGTTTATTTTTAATCACCACTGGGTAGTATATATCCCCTGTACACCCTAAACACGAAACACATGGCAGTATATATCCCCTGTACACCTGCTTGTATTTCCTTGTTGAAACCCCTTTTAACGGTAAACTAGCTACACCTTTGTTTATTGATTATCGGGAAGTGCTAAAACTTGAGGTACCTCAACAAGAAGCTTGTCATTACATGAAGGGAAGTCCTCAAAGTTCGCGTCCTGGAAAGCCTTGTTCCTCGGTGCTTCCGGCCTTGGGGTCTGGGGTCAACGGCCAGGGTGCGGCCGGGATTACTGGAAGTTGTTTGTTTAAAACAATCTGGAAGGTTAATAGCATCTAAATAGCATCTATTTAGCCAATTACTGGGCAATTGTTTTTTTTAGAAGTGTTGTTTCTTTACATGAAATCCAGTGATGCATGCGATGTTCATGCAAGTGAGAAGGAATGTGTGAGGGCAAAATGATGTTAGGACCTTACAGTGTTTGGAACCTCCAAAGTGACAGAAAGTGTTTGGTTGGTGAAGTGTCATGAGCCAGACTCTTGAAACCTCAGACATAGCAGCGGTGCAGTTGTTAGATTTTTGATATGCGGCACATATGTCGTTGACAACGGTGACAACTGAGAGTTGCTTGAAAGTGTTTTGAAGTGGGAGACCGGGCAAGATCCACTAAGGTTTCTCCATTTCCACAAAAAAATATTGTACATATGCTGAATGTTACATTCATGAATGTTGGACACTTTGTACTTGCATGTAAACATTGCAGATACGCGGGAGTTGGTAGTTTGACCCAACCACTTCAAGCCTCGGATGGTGGAGGAAGCCAGGAAGCATCTACAGCTTCTAGATTCTAGATGGTTTTCTTATCCCTCTCAGTTTGAGGGATATACATTCACGGAAATACAAAGAACCAAATCAAAAAATAACCATACATATGAAAAATATGGATCTAGTATTATAAATGTGTACATATCACATTTCATCCTAAGAGTGGTAAAAAGCCTCCCAACCTCTTGGTAGTATCAATATGTGTTTTTTTTAGTTGCTATTTCAAAAAGAGTTGTTGTTTTTTGAGCTTCGAGGTTTACCACCTGCAAAGTCTTGGCCATACAAGGTGCAACTGGGTTTTGCCGTGAATCTGGTTGAATGAAGTGTCTATATTAGCTGACGTTGACATGCAACGCAGGGTTCCAACAAAAATACTTTGAATGAATTGTATCTCTTATTTCATGGGCGTCAAGGTTGGTATATGATTTTTGTTCAGCCAGATAAAAAATACATTGGATTGCAACTGAAGTTCCAAAGTAATCAACAGATTTTCATGAGTTTCACTGAGAAACTATTTACATAGAATCCACATATTATCTAGATACATGTATAAAGATATGTATAATTGTATACAGTACATATATCTATATATATATATGTATGTGTGTGTGTTTTCTTTGTAGAATTTATCTTTTTGTATTCAATCAGTGGGATTTTCAGGGACCCCTAAAGAAATGGGACCTCCTTATGGTAAGCTTCCCATACTATTCCCTAATCCCACTCGCAGTCCAGAATCCCTAAAGATATGGGTCCCGCTTGTATGGGAACTAGGTTGTGGTTTCATTAAAAAAATTGGGAACCGAATGTTTGGGAAAATGATCCTAACTTGACGAGCATATTTTTTCAGATGGGTTGGTTCAACCACCAACTAGGGAAGCTTTCCTATTATTGGGGTTCCCATGTCCTTGCGGGTCCCTGGAATCACCCTTCATTCAACGGGGCTCCAGGTGAAAACCCAATGGCGGATGGACTTGGGTGAGCGCATCTTAGCACCTTGGGATTTTTCAGGGGGATGAGATTTTCCCGAGGTTTTGTGTTGGTGACCCCAGAGTTGTTGTTGTTGTTGTTGTTGTTGCTGTTGCTGTTGCTGTTGCTGTTGCTGTTGTTGTTGTTGTTGTTGTTGCTGTTGCTGTTGCTGTTGCTGTTGCTGTTGTTGTTGTTGTTGTTGCCGTTGTTGTTGTTGTTGTTGTTGTTGTTGTTGTTGTTGTTGTTGTTGTTGTTGTTCAATGATCTGAAACGGGAAATTATCCGAAAGATGTGTGAAACGTTCGATATTAAAATACAATTAAGCTATGTGAGAGTACAGGAGGTTGGCTATACATCAAATTTCTGATATTTCTGTTTGGGAAAGGAAATTCGCACTGGTTAGGTCCAGCCAGTCAACAAAAAGAAGCACTCAACACCTGAGGGTCAATTCAACAAAACGGCGGTCCACAGACATGCCAAAGCATAGCAAAGTTGCGATGGCCCAGGAGAGGCTGCTTGTAGTTCAAGAATATTTTTTAATTTTTCCGCCTGGTAAACCATAATTGACCCAATTGAGCAGTAAACTCCCCTTGGCTGCCAAAATGTACGTCCAAACACTTCACTATCATGTTTTTTTGCATCCGATCCGTTCTGCAAAGCTCATTATGGGAATTTCGGAATCCCTCTTAAAGAACTTGTCGGTGATAAAGAATAGTGTATGACTCTCAGATGTTGAAACTTATCCTGTTCTGATTGATGCTTATCGTCATTAACTTTCTACCAAGGCAGCAGTCACTCCAACTATCAAAGAAGAAATGTGCGAAGGTCTCTGGGCGAATTTTTGGGTCCATGGATTTCCAGCTTGTGATGAGTTGAGTAGGTGGATTTGACATGATTTGACTTTTTGGTTTTCCTTCAAGCAATCCAGGTATGAACATTTGTTTTTCTCCGGCTGGCTTTGAATTTAACGGCGACGACACCAGGAGGTCCTCATTTCTACCTTTTTTTCGGTGAATTTCTAAGAAGGGTATCTGGGGTTTAGGTGAATGAAGAGATGCCATGAACTTGTTTTAAAGTTCATGGTTTCTGTGCTTTTTGCTTATTCGAGACCAGTTTTCGAAATGATATCTCGAATGTTGTAGAGGTGATATATAATATATACTTGACATGTATAAGTTTAATCAATGTATGAAGAGGTAGTGTATTTTTGGTCGCTGTTTGCAGTCTTTTATATTCACAATGCAGTATGTTTTGTCGAACAAGTCTTGAAACGTCATGGCGTCATCCTGTATAGACAAGCTAGGACGATGGCTGGTTGTGGTGTTAAGTGTGTTGGTCATGATGTTGATGGATTGAATACAACCACATTGGAAAGAATGAATCAGTTTAGATCATGTACTGGTATGATTAAGGCATGGATTAAGCCTCTGCTTTTTTTCTTGTCAGGCATCCAGGCAGCATGTTGTTTGGCAACATGTTGGATTTGGCATTTGCCCGCCAGCACGACATATCTTGTTTGCGTCACCAGGTTTTTACCTCTTCGGTGACGTCACCTGGTGTACTCGTGCCTTTACAGCTGCGCCAGTTGCCCTGGTGGCTTTGTCTTATGGCATCGAAGAACGGGATATTTGGAGTGAACTCATGGCACAGATTCATGTCTGCAAAACGTGTTTTTTTTGGTTGGCAGCCAGGAAGGGAAGGGGAAGCAGAGAATGTTGTGGTGTGGATAGGTCGATAGGTCTCGGTGATGAATATGGTGGACTTCTTTGATCATGGGGAGGTTGAGGGTAAGAAAGGTATGCCAATGACTATAATGATGGAGATTTGAGTTAAAGCAGAGGTACTTTCCGACTGGCACCGAGAAGGTGTCATTGGAATTGGGTTATGTTCTGTATTTTGTTGATTTCCTTGACCTTTGGCAGAGCAAAGGAGCTATAGTAGCATCCTGGTTTTTGGAAGTACGCCACCTAGACAGTCCCCAGATTCCATTGAAGCAATGGTTACCCTCCGTGAAACTAACATCTCGCACCTGAAAATTGGTGGTTGAAAGACTATATACTGTCCTCTTGGGGCGTTCAGGCCTATTTGCAGAACGAACTGTTAGTTTTAGGGACTTTTTACTTCTCGGTTTTTGTCATAGGAATCATCGCTAGGATCGGCCCAGGAGATGGGGACAACTTTTTCTCATGACATCTCTGCCCTGAGGAAAGGCTTTCCAACAAAGTTGTAACTTGGTGGTTTTGGCTTGTGGGATAGGACCATGGTCCCGTTGGTTCAGAAAATCAATCTTTGATGTCTCGGTCTTTTGTGATTTGCCTTGTTCTGAAAAACCAGTGTTAGTTATCAACTTGCAGCCGTTCATTGCAAGCATATAAAGATGATTTACAACATTTGATCCACGGATTGTTCTTGGAAACATTTCACGAGATTTCATGAGATTTCGTGATTCATGACCACAGAAGCTTTAAATTTCATTAGCCACTGAATAGATTGGTAAGTAGTCGGAGATGATTGGAGTTGTACCAACATGACATGTGAGGACGCTACGAGTAGCCCTATGAGAGTCATTTCCATCCCTTGAGAAGAGGTCAATCTTGTATTAGCTGGTGATGGATAGATTGAATTGGATGAGGATAGACTTTGATGTTACGGATATGTGTCCATATACATCAATGAGATGGTGTAGTGAGATTCCCTTTTGTTTATCATCGTTGTTATCATTTGATCCTTTTTGTTGCGATTTTTCAAGTGTACACTCCCTGATACTAACAGTTCGCACCTGAAAATAGGCCATCCCAAACTGAAAATAGGCCCAAACGCCCCAAAAGGAAACAATCACATCTTCCTTTGCCATCCATTTTCAGGGGTAAACTTGCTGTTATAGTTTCAGGGAGGCTAGATTCGTCAGATTTGATACACCTCTCCTTTACCTCCATCACTGGAAAACTACGCCGTGAAGCGACTCAAGGTATGATTGTTTTATCCCCCCGGAACGATCCACACCGATGAGTGGCAAGGCGCCAAATGGCACCAAACGTTGTAAAGGTATCTTGGTGATTGGTGGAAAACCCTGAGAAATTGGCAATGAATAACTGAGGGTGAAGTATTTAACCCTAGAAAATTTAATGTGGAACCCAATAAAATCAACCAAATGTAGGTAAATATACCATACATGGATCCTAGGGGTATGGGGCAATGCTTCCTTTGGAGTTCCATGTTGTGGTTGGAGGGTCACGAGTTGACAGCTTCCAGCTGGCCGCCGAGAACACCCTGCCATTGAGGTGTGGAGAAGAATCCATGTCACTTGGGCAAGAATTTGGTGCAGAGAGGCACTGCCATGACACCAGTAGGATTTCCAGGGGCCCCAAGAATGGGACCCCTTACCACCATAAGAATCCCTAAAGATATGGGACTGGGATTAGGGAATCGTATGGGAAGCTTACTATAAGGGGGTCCCATTATTGGGGGTCCCTGAAAATCCCACTGATGACATGCAGGTACATGTGATATCATGTTGGTGGGGAATCAAAACTACTGGCTGGTGAATAGTAAGGAATGAAGTCTTCTATTTGCCAATGAGCCTTCGTGCGGGTATAAGGATTCAATGCCTAATTCCATGCCAATCGCATCATCCAGACTAGTGACCCCAGTAAGAGTCATCAACCTTTTTCAATCACAGGAGGCCTTGCAAAGGTGTATTGGAAATCTATCCAGGGGATCTCCTTTGTGGCAAGGGAAATTCCATAGACCCCCAGTAGTGGGACTCCCATTCCTGTAGTAGTTACTCCCATGCCACTCCCACATAAGAGACCCCTGAAGTATGGGGAATGATAGTATTGGAAGCTTATGGGAAGGTTGGGGTTCCCTGGGAATTTCCTTATTGTCCGTCTTCAGCTGCACAGCTGCTTGAACAAAAGCTCCTGAGGTTACTCGTCAAAGTACGAGAGCTACAGGATGCAATTTGGGGGGCGGAGATGACGACCATGGTGTCAGTTATAATCCAAAAAACACGGAGACCTGATTTGTATATTTGATAATTAGGAAGACGTGGGGGTTTCATTTAGAATCCCCAAATCCCATCCATTTCAGCGGCTGGCGACAATGGCCACCTTTGGAAGGATATGCCTGGGTGCGGAGAAGAAGCTGGAGGAAGGTCGCCGTTTCGAGACGTTGCTTCCACATTTGCATCTTGGACCTTGGAAAAAACGAAAGAACAGGCCCAAAAGTTGTGATGTTCGTATCACAAGCAGTCCATTTTCCCGTGAAGGTTTTTTGTTTGCTGCAAGTACCTCAGAGGATATGACCCCCGTATGAGATAAATCTGTTGTAGCATTTGCATCACTTTTCTATAGTACTGTGTTGTGATCCTTTTGTTTTCAAACTGATTCATACAAGTTTATTTTTATATTTATATATATACATAACTTGTTCTATCTTGACATGACTTGCTCTACATGGGTGTCGTCCTTTGAAACGGTGTCACTGTTTTCCTAAGGGCTGGCTATCCACCGCTATCCGTACACTTGAAGCGCCTTGAGACTGGATTTGTGGATGGCTTTTTGTTACATATGTTTATGCGCACACCTATTCTGAATTGAATGTATACTGTATACATGCATCATTCACATGTACATATGTAAAAATATATGTATATAACTCTATGTATCTAAATATATATATATATATTTGTATTTGTATATATGATTGTATTTATTTGAGATTGCGCACATACATACATATTTGCCTACACACTATATTTCTGCAATATTTATATATCAGTGTTTATTTTTTGGTCATCTATTATAGAAATTATGATATCCCCTACTCAGTAACAGTCAAGTACCATTTTATTTGAACATTGTTCACGGTCCCTTACCAATTGTCAGTATCCGAATCCACTGTCCACTATGACCCGAAGATGCTGCATGTCTAGTGGCATATTATGTATTGTAGTTAGGATCTTGTGCATCATAGGTCGTTTTCTCTTGCTGTTGTTGTTGCTGCTTTTATTGTTGTCGTCATGATGGACTTTATCATATTCATCGTCTTTATCGTGTTCACCTGGACCATGCGCCACTACTGCTGCCATTGTTATTGCCGTACATGGTTTAATCATAGAGACCTCACAGCACCTCACCCAGATATGTGGTAGTTCAAATTTGAGACAGTCTGAATGTGAGATAGGAGTGCCGTTTGTTTTTGTAAAGTATTGATGCTGTCCCCCTCATTGGATGTCTTTTGTCCAACACATCAGGAGCTTAACAGTTTGCCCCTGACGAGTTATAGCCGCGGTTAGCCATCGCTTTTAGGGGCAGAAGGCTATGTTCGTTTTCACAGGCTGAAAGTTGTAGGCAGCAAAAAAAATGAAGTGCTAGGTGCAATTGGCTCCTTTTGATATATCTATAGAGGCTGTAGACATTTGTTCAAATGCCACAATGCCTGCGCGACGACACCAAAACTGAATCTGCAATACAGGCTAGCCTATATTCATGCTTTGATGCTACAATGTCTGTGATCTCTCTTCATAGACTTTGCTACAAACTAGCAAACATGCATTCAAACCACATACTGTAAACATATGATATGGTTTGTTTTTGGTACACCCCCCTCCCCTCAAACAGCATTTCACTTGTGAGTCGTGATCACCATCTTTACCCAGGATTGATACCGAAGGATCGGAATGGACAGTACTGGAGCAACTGATGAATAGTCCAGAGGATAGGAGAAAGATCAGGACTGACTACAACCGATTTTAGGGAATTTTGGAGAAAATTGGCAGCTTCTTGGAGCTTTAACATTGCAGGTAGACGACTCTACCTGTTAAAATTATGTATTGTTCTAATCTGTGGTTAATTTATTGGATGTTTTCTTATTTCTTGGTTGGAAAACATGGGCGATATGATATTTTTTATTGCTGCCTTAGAGGAGCGCACCCTGAAGCATGTTTTTTTTCGAACAGCTCTGGAACTCCCACATCACCATGTACCCGGACGTAGGGACGACATATCCGACCCATCCTCCAACCATGCGCATGGCTTTGGTGGAAGATAGTTCGCAAACCCATGATGAGAATTTGTTTGTTTCAATGCACAATTTGGTTTCATTAAAGCGTTCACTTATGGGAGTGTTTTTTTTTTAGATTTCAGTTGCCAAACTGAATTTTGGGCGAAATGGTTTGGGGAATCCGCATATTTTCCGGACATGTTTTTCCCACCTTTGTGCTGGCAATATGGTGTGTAAAATTCATATGCTGGATTCTTGTACTCCCCCTGAAATTTAACATTAGCACCTGAAACTAGGGTTTTTTTCCTTCTGAAAAGCCTCAATTTCAAGTTCCAGCCCTTTGTGTTACGGGGTACCGGTGGTGTTTTTGCGGGATGTTTTGGTTGCAAGGACATTGGATATGGAGGTGCATTTTGGCTGGCAGAATCAAGGGAACTATGCAGAATCCAAGACGCTTGGAACGTTGGAAAAATTGGCAAGGCAAAATGCGATTGATGTGGAAACAGCATCATCTACATCCGAACCAGGTAAAGATGCATGTACCTGTGGAGAAATATGTGCTTTTCTTCATTTATATTTATGGCATTATATGCCATATATATACGTACAGTTATCTTAGATGCTGTATGTGTATGATTAATAAAGTATTTGCCTCAGATTGAAAACACGCATTGACGTCATAGAAACTCTGGTGCTGGAACGTTTGTGTCGGGAATTTCTCCATATTTTGTGTGGTTGGTGATAAGCGGTGGACCATCATTTGCTCAAGAAATTGACCGGAGTCCACTCAAAGGAGTGGCATGCAGAAGCAGTTTCTGAGGGAAAGTTACATATTTCATATGTGCATAGGGACGGCTGTATATAAGATGAAAGGAAATTGACTAGTGACTAATGTGTTTCTGTGTGACGATGTGTATGTATGTATATTACATATATGTGTATGAACAAAGCAGAGTAGTATATGGTGGAAAGACAGCTGTAGTCCTGCATCAAGATCCAACCAATTGACCATCCATTTTGAAGGCATTCAGATTTGATGAAAATTCCCTCACTTTCAAGGCCTTCCGGTGGATCACTGAAGATATCAATGATATACTTGGATGTTGCACCAGGGACCGGAAGTAGTTGCCACAACTCCCAAAAAGTACTGGGGGGCAAGGGACGCACATAAACCAATACAATCCAAGACCGAGCCCTTTTGAATAAGACCATCTACTTTCCAGGTTGGGTGTAACTTTTGCATGTGATCCTCTCCTTTTTGTCGCACTTGCGCTAGTTTTCAGCCCCACACAGTCAAAGGATGGCGTTTTCAGAGGTTTTTTGTTGGATGTCTCGGGAAGATGTTGACCCTCTGATGTCACAAGTTGCCGTTGCCGCACGTCACAACCTCCTAAGGAAGATGCCCAAAAAGGAACTTCTGACATCACACGTGGCAATCATGGAACGCCTCTCAGAAGAGTTTGCTTGTACAGGTGGGGTCGCATGGGTGGCCAAAGCTGCTGTGTATGTTTTTCACTAGTTGTCCTTGATTTCTTGCCCTAGGCATCCAGTCATGTTCTCAGCTGATGGTTGGGGTGTCCAATCACCTCCTCAACATGGTATTTAGGTTCCATTACCATTCTCAGAAGGTGATTGGATCCCTAGGGTTGACAAGTCAATGGTTTTTCCTTTCAAAGTTTGGTTGTATTTGTTCGATGTTTAATGTGTGATTCAGCATCTAGAGATTTATCAATGGAAAATCAAGAGAGGCTCATGATTGGCAGGGGGTCGCGATCACATAGCACCCTAGAAGTCAAGGACTAATTCCCTTGCGTAAATGTCCTGTGTATCTAGTTTGTTTTGGGGAGACTGTGGGTCATCAACAAAAGGTACTGGTACAGATCTAAAAGATTCTGAAAGTTCCATTTGGGTGGAAATCAATCGACTCAGATTCTTAAATTGGAAGTGGGTAGATCAGTTATTGATGGGAATATACTTACATAGCAGATAAGATATATAGCTTTTACTAGGTAAGGCGCTAGTGGTATTGTCATACTATGACGGGACTGGAGGAAAAGGATTGTTGAACCTGTTTTTTTCCTCAAAGTTTCAGTATCTCCAACGCATCTCGTGTCCCTTTTCTTTGTGTGCTTTTTGTCCCTGGAGGTCTTTGTGTGTTTGGGAAGATTTTGGGAAAGACACTGCGCAGACTGGAACAAATTAGATTCTAATTCGATACTTCTGGTGACTTTGAGACGCCATGGGCCATGGGCGTAGATTATTTCAGTGACAAAAATACATATCTCTAAAACGGTGGATGGTTTAAACGATCGCAACTGGTTTTTCCAAGTCAAAATAACTCAAAATAAGATTGCGCCCGGTTACTTTCCAGCTTTTCAGTTCATTCATTCCTGAAATGCTTTTTTTTAACCTTCCACAAGTAACCGCCACAAACACGACGTCGTGGCTTAGCCGCTTCCTTGGGTAGGTTCAACCTTGGAAGTGTATCGTGAAGGTTGGAACCCCTTGGACCGATGGGAGAAAAAAGGGGGTGCAAAGAGCATGAAACAAATCATTCAAACAAACATTTCAATACATCGATGTCATCCAGTCATCACGTATTTTTGTTAAACAAACATGATGATGTCTTGGTGTTCAATGAAAAACGTAGTTTGAATCCAGTTTCAATAAGTTGCCCAACCACCAGCCAGGCAACGCTGTTTGTTTTCTTGGTTGCTTTCCTCAAAATGATCCCCAAAAGTCACTTGTCCACCTTTCTTTTTTTTCACAAGTGATACTGTTTCAAATGGTAGGTGGAAGTGACCCTAGTTTTTGTTTTACGTTTTCCACGTTTGTTCAGTTCACTTTTTTTGTAAGGGGGCCACATTTATGCATCAGTTCATATGGTGATGATTCTTGTATCCCAACTGCCTAGCAGGATATTGTTCATCAGCAGTATCATTACCCATTTGGTAAACTAACATGGCAATGAAAAGTGGACATGTTGAAGATGTGTCCATTGAAATTGGGGGATTTTTCATTGCCATGTTAGATTACTGGAGTGTATAAACCTGCAGAAAACGAAACAGATGAAATGGATGGCCCGCAGGATTGTCCCAAGCAAATCTGTCCCGAACCACCCGTATATCTTCCTGGAGGTTTCTCTGTTTCTAGGCTGCAAAAAATCAGATTTGAAGCCATAGAATCTCCTGCAAGATGATGATCTCAGAAGCTATCCCAATCTTCGAGGTAGAGATGTTTGCAGTGAGCTTTGTGAACAAAGCCATGTTGAAGTCCTGATGGCTACCAACAAAAAGGGGAGGGACCGCGGTTTGGATGACGTGGGATGGTCCGAGGACAAGGGTCATCAGACACCTTTGTTTACACATATTGATAAGTGTTTCGCGTGTTGGGCTGCCCAACACCGGGTGACAGAAAAAAACATCAAATGCAAAAAATATGCAAAAGTTGTGCCATGCCAATTTCCGGGAGCTCCATTCACCTTCCTGGAAGTGCCTGGGGATGGAGTTTTGTTCCCAGCCCCATTCAAAACGGCTTCGTTTTTTTTTTCTCCAAGGGAATTTCGAGGTTGCTGAAAAAGCATGTCATCCACCGAGATAATACTCAAATTAGTTGGCAACATTGGTGGGATGCGTTTCTGAAAGGCACGAAAATCCAATATGGATAGCCAAGAATACGATACTTTGCAAAAGGTAGCTCATTTGAAATACAGCCATTCAGGATACTTCAAACATATCGATTCGGATTTCCGAAATCGACCCTTTGGAACATACCAACAGCTGGACCGCCGAAGTGTGGTCCAAGATGCCCCCCAACCGCAGGCCGGTTTGCTGGGTCATTGGTTTGCTTCGGTGTCCAAGTGGTGTCAGGACATGAGCTGCGCAGTCGAATTTAACCCAAACATGGCATGGCATGATGGAACCTGGACATCTCGTGTAAATGTGAATACTAGTTGGTGGTTTCAAATAGTTGTTAATCGTTAATTTCACCACTATTTGGGGAAGTGATCCAAATTCACTAATATTTTTCAAATGGACCACCAACTAGAAATAGTCCTTCATAATCTTTTAGCATATCTTGAGCTACGCAATTTTGCACTTGAAACTAACTGCCGTTTTCATCTTCTCCCACATCCCAAAATGTAGAGCTCGTACCGGAACCAAGCTTTGGAAAACATCAGAACCCGTGGGCCGTGGAACCAGGATGTTTGGAACGGCATTGGTGCCAATCATGCACCTGGCATTGGTGGCATCGTTGAGGTTGAACCCTTAAGATTGACAGCATGCAACCACCAAAACCACATGCAGGATGGAACCCAAATGGTGAAAACAAAACAAAGATATACAAAAATAACATGAATGGAGAGTTACGCAACAAAATTCCTTCAGGTTGTTGTTTAAATTGCTGGATTTGATGTTGTGTTTTTGTGTGTGTTTGCTGAAGCTTGGGTAAATTTCACTTCGCTTTGAACGTTGATTTCTTATGGACCCCAGGATAGTTTTATGGGACTCCTTGCCGCTGTGCCCTGGGAGGGGGGAAGGGGTTGGAAGGTCAGCATATAGGAAGAAAGATACAGCCATGCTCCCGAAAAAAAGGGACCATCCCAAAAAAAGGGAAGCAATCTTCCTCCCCAATCATTTTCCAGAGGCAAACACCCCAGAAAGCCGTTGGTTTTCGTGGGTGTGTTGGTGTTTGAGCCTGTATGCATCCATTCTCAGCTATAAATTCTCAGCCGGTTCTTATGGCGGGAACCTATCAAAGAGCCGTGGTTTCTGACACAAATCATTTTTCCCGGAAATACAGAGACGTGCTACTACTGTTAATGCGATAATTTGGGTTTTACTTCGGGGGATGATAGTAGCTTGAATATTCCCTTCCCCCAAAGTGAAAAAGGTAGGTTGCAAGGCCAAAACCTGGGAAAGTGGCAGTTGAAAACCCCGCAACTGGTGATGTTTTCATCCCTAAAATTAACAGCTCGCCCTGGTAATTTTGGTTGGAACATGACTTTCATTCCAGTAAAAAATTGCGTTTTTGTCCCTGAAACTAGTGGATGGTTTGACAATATGCGGGATCTGAGAATGAAAGAATCATTGTTCCAAAAAAGAAGTGTTGTTGTTTGTCAATGTTTGTCATACTTGTATTGCAACGGCTTGGTGTCGATTCGGTGCAATTCTTGAAACTGTTAATGAAAAAAAACACCTGCTGCAATTTGTGCATCAAATGTCAATACAAAAACGGACAACCAAAGAAAAACGTTATACTGCGATGAATTTCCAAGCCCACTGACAGTTCATGTAGGATTTTTGTTCTTGAAATTTATGGAGGGGATCATTTCCAGATGGTTATGCCAATTTGCAGCTGAATCGGAACCCATCCAAACTCCACAGAACCCGCTGTTGCTGCGTTTTTTTTGTTCCGTCAGGTATCACTTTTCTCGCTCTTCCAGATGGCATTCCTAAAGCGAAAATCCAATTCCTTCAGCCTCTAGGCAGAAAAGAGGGGCCATCCAATATGACTCAAAAACGGTAGTATTAACGAAGAGAATCACACCATTGGAATTGTATAGATACAGAGAAATTGCGTGGCACATGTTTTTTTTTTCGGCGCCGTTGGTCACCTAAGGCGGCTTGATGCATACAGCGCCCTTGCCTCAGCGATGGTTTAGTATGCTTTAATCTCACCCGAAGAAGTTGAAAGAAGTTGTTTGCACTTTACATACATGTCTAACCATCGCCTTGGGTGATGCATCATTTGCAGATACCAACAGTCTCAGTATAGTAGTTTAGCCTAGCAATGAAGTATGTTATGAAACTCTCCCACATGTTGAACCATCAGTCATGTACTCATATATACATAGATTAATTGACTTTTTGCATATATATCATGTGCTAAATGTTTATAGATGTTTATAGCCTTCAAACTTAACTGGTGATCAGTTGCCATGTTGCCAGGACCGGAGCCATGCAGATTGGAATTGTGCTGTATGCCATCATTGAGGACATCCATTTTTTCAAAGTGACAGGAGACAACAAAACTGTAGCAAAATAATGCCTGAATAAAGATGTGTCTGTATATGTACATATATTTGTACATATGTTCATGATGCAGTTTTTTGGATACGTGAGATGGATATGTATATTTAATAAATATATGTATATATATAAATATATCAAGAGAGAGAGAAAGTGACTTCGATATGGATATGGATTTACCCACCCTATTGAAAACACACGTAGGCAGCTGAAATTTAGATTGTTTCCTTCCAATTGCTATGTTAGTTTCAGGCGAGTGAACAAATACCTTCCCATATGATTTAAGTTGAAAATGACCCTGTTGTAAAGGAAACTAGTATCTAGTCTTGGAGGTACCCAGGCTACCCATGTTCCACTGAGATAGATTTGGTGGTCATCCGCTGAAAGGGTGGTCAGCGGCGAACTCAAACTCCAAGCCAAATTCCAGCCTTGGAATCCCTCCAACGTTTTACTTTCAGAATGCTTCTGAAAATGATGAAAGACTTGAAATCCTGGGGTTTTGTTGATAAGGAATGATAAGGCACAAAAAAAGCATCTCTAATCCCTTTCTTCTTTCACATGGATATTAATATACACTTGTTGCGATTTGAGGAATTCTGCATTTGTTAGGGCCTTCAATGCCACAATGTGTTGTTTACAGACCTTTCTACCTGCCCATAGAATCGCTAACGCTTCATCTTCAAGGCACGCATACATGACATGTGTCCCAACCACCCACGGTTGATACAGAAAGGAGCGATGTTTGCGCGAGTCGCCAGGCGAGGAAAAAAGCAAAAGCAAAAACAAAAACACTCTCAAATGACTGGATAGTCAGACCAATTGTTTCATGTCTCGTTCTTTGTTTGCATCATTTGCATCATAGACCTTCATTTGAAATGGATGATGGCCACATGGCGTCCTGAGCGATGCTTTGGCCGCGGAACCAGGGCAAAACCAAATTCATGCAAAATTCATCCAAATTCATCAAACGGGATGGAAACACCATCCAAAATCAGCTCAAAAACCACGTTTTTCCTTCCCAGTGCGGCGGGTTCATGTATTTTTCTCTCCATCAACTAACAGCTTCAGCTGGTCCATTTGAAAAAGCAAAACATATGGGGACACTGCCTCCTTCAACAAAGAAAACTAAATTAAACAAGCATCGAATTTTGCACCTAGGTTCCCTGGGGCACATTTGAACATTTGGGCAGCCAAAAAACAAACGCAGTTAAAGGATTCTAAATATTGATGATTGATTGATCATTTTTTCACTCCTAGGAGGTTCCAAGACTTTTAGGAATGGAACAATTCCCTCTAAACTGTGGGTTTAAAGTATTGTTGAGGTCGAGAAGCCAGAATTTTAAATCATGTTTGTTCAGATTCCTTCAAGATTTTTGTCCCATAGATCCATGAAAAGACTAATGCGAACCACTTCTACTGTTACTTTGGACGATGTCGTTTGCTCCATGTTTTTTCCATTGGCAGGTGTGCTTTGGGCAGTTTCCACTTGGATCATTTTCATGGCACCTTGGTGGCGTGTGGGTTTACATATCAGGTGAGGGTGAAAGTGTCCTCAAAAGTGGTGACAGTAGGGCAGGTGAAGTAGGATCCTTGACGTTTTCTTTTGGCACAAGGAGAGTCGTCATGATGACCATTCAAGACCAGTGATCTTGGGAAAGGATCTTCCAGTCATTATTCCCAATGAACCGAATGGGGAGCCAACGTGCATATACCTCAATGACCATGAAGTCATCACAATTGTACATCCCCTGCTTCACAGATTAAACTTTCAAATATATACGCTTGAGATTTGGAAGGTTGATCACCCTATCCATTTCAGGGCATTTGGTTTCCAGGCCTTTTTTTTTCCGGTGGTCCTTTAAGGTGAACAACATCACCATGTGGCCCTTGTTGAAGTATTTCCGTGGACCAGAGGCGCTTTGCGGCGGCGTGTTTTTTTTTTGCGAAAAAAGGTTCAGGAATCTTCCTGAGCTGGAAATTGTGAGACAAAAATGAGAGTTGGAGATGATAATATATAGGCGAATCAAGGTGAACATAAAGTTTGCTACGTGAATATATTGATATATTATTAAGTGACGATTTTGCATAGACACTGAAGTACAGATACGATTCGGTCGGAAAGATACATATAGATGCATGTTGATTTGCAGCACATGCGTATGCTGTTTGTCCTGCAATCCTGAGGGGTATATAAGACAACTGTTTATGTTGATAGGGAGCTTTCAAACCCCATCCAGTTTTCACTCACACATACATGAAGTAATCGATGTGTAGATACCGTATTTTCAATTGTTTGTGTAAGTGTTCTTGTGGAATCATGATGCATCATTCAAAATTTTACCAGCATGACTGGCATTGGCATCTTTTTTTTATTACCCAAACTTTGGACAGACAAAAACAATCTCCGGGATTTGATTGAAGCAAACACTTGTCAGGTGCAGCGGGTTCTTTTCAAGTTGGCCTATTCCTTCATCATTTCCTTCCAGGGCATCCATGCTGTTGTTCGGTCGACTCAGGGTAGAAAAAATATCACGCAGCTGAGGACGGATAGGATAAGAAGTGCGAGGTAAAGGATGTGAAGCATAAGAGGTCTTCGGTTGGGAACATCGAAAGCAGATATATTAAGATTAATTCCATGTCCAGTCATTCCAGTTGAGTGGTATATTGAGTATGATTGTCACCACCGCTTTTGTCAGTACTTCAACATAGCCCCTGTAGGCACCTCACCCATTTCCTGATGTTTGTTGTGCAAAAATGTAAAATCAAACGTACAGATGAATGTGTACACATAGGTTTGTTTTTTAATATTTACATATACGTATACTTAGTTACTACGTGTTTAAGCATGTAGTATGTTTACACATGTATACGTCATCTATGTTTCATTTGTTTTGTGCGCACGTATAGCACAACCCTCCACGGGGAAACCATCATTTAGGATCAAGCATTGTTTGTAGGACTCTGTTTCAAACTGGTGCGAAATACCATTTCTCATTTCCATCAAAGAATGATTTATGATACCTCTTGTGGTTAATCTTTAGCAACGGTTCCATTCCTACTGTTGATGCCGTTGATGCCTGAAATCCTGCACCAGTTGAGGTTGGTAGTTTGTCCCATTATTTACAAGATTTTAGCACCATCCCAGGTGGTTGTTTGGGATTTCTTCCATCAACGGTAGTCTAGTCTAGTCACTGCTTGTTTGCTTATTTGCCATTGAGATGTCACCCCAGGCCTGGTCATATCAGTATCCATGGCTCTACTGGGTGGTCTCTTGCCGGCATCGAAGTTGTTGGCTTGAAACCATATGTTTGTGTGTTTTTTAGTATTTGGGGAGATCATTCAATTTGACAAGGATTCTTTTTCAACTGGGTTGAAAACACTGCCAATATATAAATATATAAATATAAAAATATAGGATAATTGTCGTGTTGTTTTCTCTTTTGTGCCTGCTCAAAGAAACAGAGAGATAGAATGAGATAGATAGATAGTTACTGTAGATAGAGTGTTTTAGTCATTGCTCCCTTGGGTTCTGCAAGTCTTTTGTCCATAGGATGAATCCAGGGTCAATGCGGGTTTGTAGGGTCTAGGATCTAGTCATGTTCGTTCTTCAACAAGTGAAATCTCAATAGTGTATAAAACCCTGGGCATTTTCCTAACGTTGTTTTCCTTTTGCATCCTTTAAAGATCCGAGTTTTAGATATTGCAGGTGTAACTCCCCCCCCAACAAAAACCACATCCCAAATTCAAAATGGCGGGACCCAAACTTTGCCTCGAAGATTTTTCTCCAGATCTGAGGTGATGCCCTATTGGTTCTGGAGTGTCAAGAAGCTCTTCGAAAGTTACCTGGCCAACCTTTCTCGAGAGTGTCATGGAGCAGTTGAACTGCAGGTTTGCCCTTTTGGAAGGGTGGGAAATAACCCACGTTCTGAAGCATATAAATATGTTGATAAAGAGATGGCATTTGCGTACTGTACGGTGTATTTATATGTATTTATCATGTATTTATATGTATTTATCGTATATGCTTGCTGACATTGGATGTCAATTTGTGTAGTTCGGGGGGGGTGAATGTAGGCAAAATATATATCGCAAAGTGAGCATTTGCAAAAGGCCACCAGAGACCTCCAAAGTTGTGACTTTCCAGAATTGGATATATTGGATGATGACATAGACTTCGTGACTGCTTTGAATTCCACAAGAAAAATCAACCCCGGGCCCCTGGCATTCGCAACGCATGCACTCCCACGGTCCCATGGGCCTTTGAAACCAACAAAAAGATGACCTCAAACCACTGCAACGGTCCCATGGTTTGTAAACATGGATTCCATGAAAATCCAAAGAAAATGGAGATGGGGAAACATTTTGGGATGATGATTGTATACTGTTCCGGGGGTTCTGTTGGTCAGCTTACAACTTTGACTTAAATATGAATCTAGATATTAGACATGTTTTTGTCTCCAAGATCAGTCAGCAGTCCATTATTGGCATGAGGCGACGCTTCATTTCAAGGGCACCAGAAATGAAACATTGGAACACGGGGAAGATTCTCTGGTGGGCTTCATATTTTTCAATTCGGCGCCTTTGTACTGCACGTCCGGGGCGGCAAGAAGACTGCCCCCGTGCCATCCGACGTTTTTTGCTGCAGCATACTGGTACTGGGTCACATCATGATCTTGCTGAAAAGTCATAATGCAAGAATAGGAACGAATTTTGTTTCAACACGGCACCTCTTGGAAAGTGAAGATACCTGAGTTGCAGAGTATCCAGTTTGGAGGGTCACATACTTGTTTTTGCAGGAGCATACATACTGAGCCACATGGCCAAACGATTTCACCATTTTTGGTGGCCAAACTCAGAATGCACATTGGACAACACAAGTGCCATTGATCTCCGCAACACCGCTCTTCGCTGCGGAGAAACCCTCCAGGACGCCATGCAGGCAAGGGACATCTGATGTTTTTTCATCGTTGATTTTGATGAACCATCGATCATGTGGATTTTCAACAAAAGGATGTAATGGTTTCAGACGAGTCCGGCAAATGATATCGGATATCAACCACTAGGTCCAGGGGTTGGGATCAACATCACAATTGGTCCAGGTTTGTTGATTTCGAATAGTATCGAATATGTTTTCCCATTTCGGACCCGGATTTGAGGAGTAAGTTATTCTTGGAATGGAATCTATTCAGTCTATTCTTGAACCAAGTATGGAGAGTCCATTGTGTAAACAGTCTTTACCCGCCAATTCACTGTGACCAGTTTTTTTTTGGATGGTCAAGTGACCTTTTTGGCAAAGGTTGACCCCCAACTGGAGGATCATGTTGTTGTTGTTGTTGTTGTTGTTGTTGTTGTTGTTGTTGTTGTTGTTGATCACCTTTTAAAAAGGCACCCTTTTGGCGAGAGTAGCTTAAGAGTTGTTGTTCTTCAGGGTTTTGGTGTGGCCCCAAACATCACACGTTCAACCAAAACGTGGTTGTTTTAATCAAGGCATCCTTCCCAAACTGCCCTTCAGGTTGGTGAAGGGAATTGCATTTCTGCAGTTTCAGCCTGATTTCGGATCCTGTTTCGCCATGATCCCCTAAAAATCACATCATGCTGTCGGCTTCCAGCCGTTTAGCTTTCATATACGACATTGGGATACATTGGCATCATCCACCCGTCGGATTTCCGGGAAGTTTTTCAATCAACCAAACCGAAGGGTTGTTATGTACCGGTCTGAAATTTCGGCCCCGAAACCAGACCGAAACCAGGGAAATTTGACACCCTTGGAGGGTCTAGGTAGGTATTGTAGTTGATTGTAGTTGGAAGATCTTTTGTCATGTTTCTTCGGGGAAGCTACTTTTATCATGTGTTACGGGGTCGGAATGTGGAAACCCCATTTCCATCCTTCCAAGAACACTGTGCATTTCGCTGTGTCCCTCAATCACTAGGCTTGTCGCAGCATGATCCACGGCATTTTAAAACTGCTTGGGGCACCACCAGCTATTGAAAAGCAAGTGAAATGGTGCCTTAGCAGAAATGTGAGAGACGTCGAGGTGGGATGATTACTCCACTGCAAAGCTTTCTAGCAATCATGCTTGGACTTGGACTTGGATGATCACGTATGTCCTATAGATGTACAATGAGAGTGTTTTGGAAGGTTTAGTCGTACATTGTTTCTTGGTGTTGATTTGCAAATATTTGACTTAAATTTGGTTTGTATTCACACCTTCATCTGATTCTTTCCCAAGCTGCTATCTTCAGAAGTTTCTTTGGATGATGATTCACAGCTAGCAGCTATGGTATCTATGGTGGCCCCATCAAGGGTTGGCAAGCTTTTCTAAACTACCGGTGACACAGGGAGGTGGAGGTGGTCGTGTTTCTGTTTTGCATATATCTTGAAGGCCGGTTTTTCTTCCTGGTATAATCAATCGAGCATCGTCATTTAAACACAGCGAGGCTGACACCCTTGAAGATGAAGGGCGACAAAAGACAGCAGGAAGAGGAGGTGCACTTGGTTGGGGAGGAGTTGGTGGAAGTGATTTTTGGTTAACGTAAAAAGTGAGGCAGGGTGATTCGTATGTGATCCTCGTTGCTTCGTCACCTTTTCACCTTCATGTTGCTAGTCTGCCAGTGCTGGCTATCTTCCCCAATGAGCCCTGCCAGCAGGGCTTTGACTTCAAGATCACAAACTTTGGGGGTTGCCGAAATCCTGCAATAGTTGGTATAAATCATCTATTCACTATTCATGTATATACAGGGAACCCAACCTTAACCTTCATGATCCACTATTTCAGTGCTTTGGGTTTGGACCCAACCCCAAACCCCTTGGGTCCCACGCCAGCCTTGTTGGGTCACCTGCTTGCAGATGAAGGGCACTTTGCCACATCGGGTTGCTTGGTTCAAATATACCTTCCACCCGATGAAGGTTGAGATGTGCATTTCAATAATGGTGATTACCCTCCCTGAAACTCACATAGCCCCTGAAAATTGATGGTTGGAATACTAGTTTCATTATGAGAAGGCCCATTTTCAGGGGCTATGTTAGTTTCAGGGAGGGTATGGTCCAGCATGATATCTCACTTGGCTGAACTGTTCTAGGAAAAAAACGCATTTAGAAGTAGAAACTATGCGCAGGAAATTGTGGGTTGGAAAAGGGTCAATTCGTTGAGAGTAAAACATGGCCGGCAGTTTCATTTTGGCAACTGAGCAGGTGGCATTAACATTCGGCTGGTAGGTGGTCCCCCCAGACATGCGTTGTAAACAAAGGCATTTTTTCGTGATGTTTGTGTCCGGTCAACAAGCGGTGAATATTACTATATAGATTCTATAGATAATTCCTTGCATGTGAGGAGATAGTGATTTCAACCACTTCTTTCATGTGGAACCCCAAAAAAATGGGTTCAGATGATTTTCCTTTTCAACTACTGTAGGTGATTGTTTGGTTCAACATGTGTATATACAGAATGTCTTTCTCACCCTTCGGTTTGGCTCCAACTTGCCTTGCCTGAGGCAGTTGCCTTGGCGTCAGAAGCTTCTTCTGCATGGCAGTTTTGTTGCGATCCCAAAATTTGTTCAGATGCCAACTGGATAGACCCCGGCAAATTATACATTGGACCTTTTGCCTCCATACGCACTTTGGGGCCATGATTGCTTTTGGCTCAAAATGATTGGACTTCAGCAAGCTTGGGTGAGATCAGGTAGGCCCAAGTAGTCAAAACCCACCAATGGAAAAAGGAGTACAGTCATATTTGGTAGGCAAACCGGTTTTTGTGAGTTTAGATTTTAGATGTGAGACGACATACCCATATTACAGTTTTGATCAAGAACTGTCAGTGTTTCAGAACTTGAACCTCGACCATTTCCCATTTATTCTGGAAGAAATGAACCTAGAAATTCTACATGGATTTTTCAGGTGCATTTCACATCCAACAAAACCCTGTATTCTTGCTGAAATTACCATATCAGGTTACAGGTGATATTGCTGGTTGTAGTTTAAACACATTTATTTCGCTGGATTTGTGACGGATTTTTGTTTCTCTCCAAGGAAGCAAATGCAGAAGAACTGACTTTGAAACTCTACTGGGAGGGCCCAGGACATTGTGGGGCAAGTGAGTACTGGCTGATAAAAGAAACAGCTTCCTTTAACGAACATGGACGTGTGTAGCTTTAAAAGACACATTTTGTTCAACTGAAGTTACTCCCCTGAAATTCACATATCCCCTGAAGATTGCTGCTTGGAAAATGATTCTTCTTTTTTCAATGGTCCCCTTTTCAGGATTTAGTAATATGTCCATGTTCGGAGGGTATTGTTTTGCTTCAGGGCAAGGGTCGTGTCCAATACTTGGGGTTTTCGGAGCCTGGATCGAGTTTGGGCGTCGCGCTGCAACACCCAGAGATGTTCGAATGGTCTGATGTTTGATCGATTGCCGAATCATGACCTGATTATAGTTGCAAGCAGCTTGTTTTTTGTTTGCATATTTCTGCCACTTAGTGTTAGTGCATATATATATATATTTACTATATTTGCATTTTTACATACATGCATCATGTCTATGTATATATATATGTATGTGTGTATTTATAAGTATATAATCTATATGAATAAATTTATATGTATTTGTATAGATATAGTGCCAACGTGCCAAGCATTCTCCATTCAGCCTTTGGCATCATGAAATTATCATGTTGATGCAGAATTTATGCAGCAAACCAGTTGGGATGGTTCAAGTGGTTGAATCACTGGTCAATTTATTTCCGGCTGGTCACCCAATCCCATTGGTTTCCCTTACTAAGGCCTTATATTTAACCCTCATTTCTGGGCGGTGTACGTTAGGGGGGGTTGGTTAATTAGCCATGATTTATGTTCCACCTTCAGGATATATGATTAGTGATTAGAGCTTGCTGACTGCCCATTACCAGGACACGTGAGGCTTGTGTGTATGCTTTACAGCAGAGATGGCACGCTCCTGCACACAGTCTGGGAAGGTGTGGTTGGGTGGGTTGGAAAAGAGAGCGAACACTTCTATGTTGGGGGCGCCTTGAATTACGAATCATTTCGAGACATGGTTTGTGTAGTGATTAGAGACAACTTTTGGTATGTGAACCATTTGAGTCCTTTTGTCGTTTGACAACAATGTGGTTCTCATTTTTAGTCTACATGTTATTTCTGGCCATGGCAAAATATGTGAAGAAGGCCACTTCCAATACCCATAATAGGATCCATGGAACTAGTATATTTCCCTACTTTTAACCATGGAAATCAACCATTCAGTAGGTAAATAATACCATACAAATCCATACATCTTATGAAATCGTGGCTGGTCAACCCGCACGTTACTAACGTACCACCCCCAGAAATAAGGGCTTAAGAAGGCCTGATTAAGGGAGACCTTAATGATTGATATCATGGGAATCTAAGGGTACTCCAAGAAATAAGGTGCAAGTTAATGGTCTACTAACCACCATGATCCCTTGAGAATCCCTTATTGGGGGGGTGGGCCCCTTAGATTCCCATGATAATAAGCCATAATGAAACATATTTTGGGCACACTTTCTTCGGAAACGGTTTCGTTTTGTCACCCTTTGAGGTGATAAACGAAGGCCTGGCATTCAATATTGCAGTCGAGATCCCGACTTCGAGGAGTGAGCGTGAAACGTCAATGATGTCCTAAGGTCACAGGGTGGTCTTCTTAAAGATCCCGTTTTGAAGTCAAGGATTTTGTTGATTTTTGTTTGGACAAAAATTATCAAAACATATTTAAGCAAAGATAGTCCTTGGGAGCTAAAGAGTTTATTCTTGGAAAAAATTGGTGAAACCAGTTTTTGATGATGGCTATATTTTAATCTCTCGCTCTCTCTCTCTCTCTCTTTATATATGTATATATATGTATATATATATATAGATATAGGGTTTAGGTTTACCGTGTATTAGCCTTCTGGAGCTTGTGCAGATGATTTTTGGACTTCAATTTTTCGATATGTGCTCCTTTAAAGGCATATCGAGAGAGCGAGAAATAGAGAAAGAGAAAACATAATGGCCTGAGCAGCTGCTGGATGGATTATAGCTACACTATTATAGCAAGGGAGCCTCTCCTGGCATTTCAGGGCCACGGATAGTGGGTGAAAGTATATGTGAGCCTATGTTATATATATATATTTATTTATATTTGCGGCACATTTATATATTTATATATATATAGATCTTCAACTCTTTGAAAATTGTGTTCCATGTGGTTTGGACTGCCTCATGCTCTGATCAATGACAACTGAGACTACAACGGTTGGTCCCCAAGACACTTGGATTTAGTTGCTTCCTGATTTCCCTTCACTCGGAATTTTGTTGAAACCAATCCTGTAGAAGTCATTGTAAATCCCCATAAAGTCATACAAATTCAGGACAATTCAGTTGCGAACCTTTGGCATATTCAATAGTTGTTTCTGTTTCCAGTACCAGATACTATAGGTGATATATAATCAACCAATTGGCAGTATATACCACTTATATACCACATATATATATATATTGCCTTCTGGGGGGTTATTATGCTACCTACCACCTTTTATTTTGGGAACAATCGAAACAACAAAAAATTGGCAGATCCAAAACCTTGCTGCGTTTTTTAGCTTCAGGATGCCGATGACGAAGAGGTTCGGAGATAACAGAAAAACCGTTGCACCTTGTAGCTAGGCTCCCATACAATCCATGAATGTATGGTATATTTACTACCTATCTACATGAATGGTTGATAAAAATTCAAAAATTCATGTAGGTAAATATAATATACCATACATTCATGGATTGTATGGGAGTGGATTGCTGTAAATGGATTGACACTTCCCCCGGAACTGTCGAGGATCTTCAGTGAATTGATGATCCAAGTTTTTCTTAAAATGAAGCGCAAGGAAAGCTAGTGGTTTTACTGTTCTTTTTAAGAAGGAGTTCCAGTTCCTGTGGGAAAATGCTGGGCCAAAAAATTGGAAGACCTATGTAAACCTTTTATGTCATCAGGGTGATTATGTATGGTTACAAGGCTAGTGATGGAATTAATCCTGCACCATGTAGGATAATGGTACTTATCTCATCTTATCTCATGATTTCATTGCATTATATATCAGTCCGAGAATACTAATACTGTACCTACTCATATGTACTGTAAGTCTGACTAATTCATAGTGTGTTTGCTAAGCCTTAGGAGCACACAATGCTTCCTTTGAGACAACGCTGATTTAGAGGAGACATGATAGATGCATGGGGTTCCATTCAGTTTACACAAGATACAGCCACTTTGGCGGGTCACTATGGTTTTTGCACCTATTTGCAGGTCTCCTATGTCTTGGTAGGTGACATAGTGCACCTGCGCCTTAACCAACTTCCATCCGATACCTTTGCCGTTGCCATTGCCGTGGTCCGGGAGAACCCATTCAGGGGTTGGGAGTGTTGGTGTCCTTGGGGGAGCTTTGGAATGGTTGAGTTGAGCACTAAACTTCAAGTTTTAGGTTTGGAAATGCTGCAACTGAAATAGATTCAGACCTGCTATTGAAAGCCTGATCCCTACCTTTTTTTTGTTGAAACATATGGTTCAACAGTGTAGCCGTACTACTGAAATGATATACTGTATATATATATATACCTGAAGTTATTTGAATGAATGAACAACATGATGTTCATTGTTTGTTATTTAGATTTATATGTTTTGCCCAAATCTTTTCCCCCACTTTCCCCAGGATGGACCACTTCCCAAATACCCCAACAGCTCCCACCCCTGCACCAAAACAAACAAAAAGAAAGGTGGCCACTGAGAACGGTGCCCCTTGGGCGTCTCAGCAAACCATGAGCAATTGGAAGGAGCCCAGGGACTGAATCTATGCCCACCACGACTTTGAGATGGCATACGTTAGATCATCATATAATCCACCCTTGTTTGCTGGAAAGGGTGAGCTTGTGAGGCGAAGATTCTTATGAAACATCTGAGATCTATTGAAGTCTTGTAGGAACTGGATATAGCAAGAGGTCCCGGTACCACATCCACCAGCCCCTAAAATAGACAGAGCCATGGCTTTAAAAAGCCAGGGTAGTTTTACTGGGGTTGGTTTGAAACAACATGGAATATTTGTTTTACATAGTCAATCTGTGTGTATTTGTTTTGTACTAGTTGAGTTTTTAAAGATGAGTTTGATCTATGTAAAGTTGGCTGGGCTAGACATATGAGTCATATGTGTTGTGAATTTTCCTCCCTCCAAGCAAGGGGATTCGAGTGCACTGACTGCACCTGCTTACACTTGGAAATGAGGCTCCACAAGGTTAGTTATTGGGAAGGACATTGTATACAGATTGACTGTGTCGCTGTGACGATTGTAATGGAAGACCTGTTGCTTCTCGATTAATTTCAACTTCCACATGTGGCACCAATCTAGCAGCAAAACGGGAGTGCCTTCCAACATGAAACGCGAGTATGCTGAAACTTTGGGGCTTCTTGTGGTCACAAATGGTTATGACAATGTCCATCATGTTTTCCCAGCTCCAAGCAGCAATCCTTGTCCTCATTGCTGAGCAAACTCCAAAGGAGATGGCGATATCTTTATGCTTCAAGCAGCAGTGTTTGTGGAAATATCGTCAGGCCAATCCTGGCCATCGTCACCTGGAACAATTGAAGAACCACAGTAACCACAGCCCGCTTTAATAGAAGGTTTGGGAGGTGCATATGATTCGTTTTAGATGAAACATTGACGCATACTGAAGTCGGGAATCCCTTATGCAGATCGGCACGTTACATACATGGTACATGTATGATGTGGGGTTATTTTAGTATCAATCTACGTATTTAATTTATAGTATTTTATAGTGGTGTATTTTCCCATGTCCATGTGGTTATCATATCTAGATTGACTCGTAATAACGTTCACAGAAGGAGGTATTGCTTTGGAAACATCACACTTGACCAACTATGACCAACTATACAAGACCCAATGTGACCTGCATGGCCCCGATGACATACAATTTTCAAGTGGGATCGGAGTGAATTGATGAGAATATAGCGAACCCCTATACCCAGTGCATACTACCACAAATGAAGTGTAAAACTTTTGTTACATATTACATATTACAAAAAAAACACGAAAAGATGCTCAGAAGTTGTCACCTCTGCTCCAAAAAAAACTCTTACTGTTTTTTTGGTGTGCCCAGGTGATGAGCATGAATTGAACGTTTGCTGCACATGTTGTATCTATCGTGGTCCAAACAACACCTGGCGGATGGAACCCATGAATTTACCATTGACGCCTGGCATTCAAACTCATCTTGAAAGGTTCGTTGAGAGTTGGGGATGGATGGTATGGTTTTCCAGTTTTACCTACATGAATGGTTGATTTTTATGGAAATGTAGGTAAATATGCCATACATGGACCCTATAGGGTTTACTCTCCCTGAAAACTATCTATTCCAACCCTAAAACTCAATTTTTTTTGGTTCGATGAGTACTTTCCTTTTGAGGGCAAAAGGCCTTTTTCAGTGGTGAACTGTGAGTTTCAGTAAGGATATCTTTCTTTCCGATGCAAAAAATCCCCAAAATCTTTGAGTATTTCATGCCTACAAGTTTCTTTCGGTCCAGGTGGCACCCCCCCATGACTCGAAGCTGAAAAGTGGTGGCCAGCTCCAAAAAGGAGAGGTCAGCCTTTGATTTCATTTTTTTCAGGTAACTGTTGTCGTTTCTCCATGGATCACTACAAAACAACCAAGGATGATGATGCATTTGGATAAGGCTGGAATCCCAGAACTTTTGGGGTTGGGGTTTGATTTGTGGGATTTCTTTTTGTGTGGCAGTTTTGGGGGGCTCCTAAAACGCTGGGGGTTTGTTTGTTCCAAACAAACATGCCAAGACTGGGCTCCAAAAGAACATGGTACCTGAAAATAGTAGATTCCCGTTGGAAACCATCTCACTTCCTAAATTCCATGTGTTCCACCCCCCGAAAACTAACATAAATAACACAAAACTTCCAAAAAACTGATGGATTTCCAACATCGGAATCTCCTTTTCCATGGGGGGCCCGTTGCCAGCCTGTTTGCGCCGCAGGTGGAAGTCCCTCCTACCGTCGCTGCCTCGGAGATTGCGCGAGTTATGACGGTGAAGTTGGCATGGATGATTCAGGCCACCAGAAAATTGCACGAATTTCCCCGAAAAAGGAACCATTTAAATCTTCCAAACCATCAATTTTCAGGAAAACACGTTTTCGATCGTTTTCATGGGGGTAAGATGTGTTGAAAGTTGAAAGGTAAGTGATCAACAAAAAAGCGAAGCTCACGAGACTTATATAGGCAGATGTTACTAGCGCCATTCGTAGGCATGTTGGAGAGTCAACCTGGCTACCACCCTACAAGGTATCGCAAAATATGGAAACAGTACCTGGATGGCTATGTGTCTCATACACACACGCCGCTTGATAGGTATAGTTTATTCCGAAATGGGGTATCCGCAATTTCCAGCTTCAAGTCCTTCAGAGGCTTTCACAATTTTCGACCTTCTTAGGGTATGGTTCCTTTGAAGCTGGGTCTGAAGGAACCTGTTTTGAGAACTCGGGCCCCAGATGGAATCCCCATGTCTTTCTGCCAACTTGTTTCGCTCATGGAACCTGAAGTGTCAACGTATGGTTGTTTATGGTGGTTTGCACGGAGCATCTGACCTTTTCTTGGATGGTTTGCTTGGACAAATCATAGCCCGTGCTTGTTCACCCCTGACCTGAAGACGGGAGGGAGAGGACCATGCAAGGTCCACTCCCGAAAGCAAACACCTCCTAAAAAATGAATTGTAAAAGTAAAGGTCTCAAAATTTGAAGTTATTTTCATGGTATTTTCCAGATTCCACCATTTTTTGTGTTTTTTTTTTGTAGGAATGTTCTGTTTTGCATATGTTTCAGCTTCATGAATCTTGTATCTATGGATTTTGGCGCCATGAACCTGTGAAAACACGGACAGGATCGCTGTTGGACAACCTGCAAAGAGGAAAGAGGACACTTGCGCTGATTTTTTGGGGCATGAATTGGCTGCATATGTTTTCAATCACCATGGTATCAAACTAACAGGTATCTTTTTTTGGCGTTGGACCACCTTAATGTAGATTCTACGTATTAGCAAATTTGATTTCACATGTTTTCATTAAATCCGGTCGTTGTCCTGTTAGAGCATGCACATCCAAGATGTAGCGTCTTGAGATGTTGATGAGTTCTTCTTTAGTCTCAAACCACACTGAGCGATAGGGCATACTTCAATCCTATGACGTACTGGAGGTTCTTATCCAACTTTTTTCTCTTGGCGACCAACATCTCAGGTGGTGCAGAATTTCAGCTATTAAACAATGTGATACATCCATTTTGGTAATGGATGATTTTGATCGATTTTGTATATAGGTTATCTAACTTGCAGCTTAATGTAAAAACATAACCAGACACTTCCACCATCCATGACTACGACCCTCAAGAGTCCCTGGTATCCAAGGCCTTCAAGTTGCGGACTGATGCAAAAATCTGTGTGAAACTTCACAGACTGGCCGTACTTGAGCTTGGCGAAGTGTTGATAGATGTGATTTGATGTTCGACTTGCTCAGCACAGTACAAATACCAGTTTGATATGTTGCAAGGATCATATCAAACACCATACTACAATTATAGCATGCAATAAACTGCAAAATGTGTATATAGTATATAATATGGCGTAAAGCAAATTGCAATTGTTCCCTGCTACACAACCAATAGGCAGATACATCCGATTTACCTGCCCTTTCTGGTTGGTCACTTGCACCCCTCGGTTTCTTGCAGCGACGGGTGAGTCACAACGGCTCCAACGTTGACCTGATGTTTAGGGCTGCACGGTGAGGAGCATGGCTGAAGTTAGGTGAAATCGTGGAACTGAAAAGAAGGACCTCAATGCGGGATGTCCTGGTAAAGTTAATGATAGTTAATGACTTGGTGTAGCAAATGGGTCGACAAGCCCAAACCCAAAATTCTTGCTCTTTCTCCTTTTACATCTTTTACTGTATATACATTTTTATAAAGGAAGTTGCTAAGGACTGATTTTATGTTCCTGGAAAGTCCCCGGTATTATTCTCATCTCTTGGAGAAGTAAAGCAGTTTGCTGTACAAACGTTTCATCTCCGAGGTTCCGACAACATCTTAGCGCTTGTGCCTGAAGGTACCGTTCCGAGCGTGTAGGGAAGCTCAAAGGGATGTTTTTTTGCAGGAAAGCATTAAAGCAATGCTCGGGTTTCGATGTGACTGCTTGCATAGTAACATAGAATCATCTCAGCATTAGGATCATTTAGGGCATATATAGATGCATTTTTGGATTTTGATTTGCATTCTATCGATGAACGTACCTATTTACAGTTACATGCACTTACTGTCACGTATTGCATGTATGATTTGTGCTCCTATTGTTAAGAGCGGCATCCTGAAGTTGACGATGACTTCTAATGGTCGCCTGGATGGTGTTGTTCAGCATGGCTGTGTACTGTACCATGGCAGCGTTCCCGAGATTTCTTATCAATTCTTATCGTATGTTTTTATCACAACATTGGGCATGGCAGATTTAATCTTGTGACATCTTGTTCACTTGTTTTGCATTGTTTCAGGATGCCTATAGTCGACACATGATGTGGTAAAACATGTATATACTAAAGCCACTTTGCAGTTGCTAAATCTGTAATAAAGACTCATACCTTCCATGAGACTTTTTTTTTACCTACATGACTGAATAGTTGATTCTTGTGGGATTAATGTAGGTCAAACAAAAACATACATGGATGCTATGGGAAACAAAACTTTCCAAAACTAAGAATCGTGGGATCTCAAAACTAGTGGTTTGGAGATCCCAGAACCCTGCTGTACAAATCCAAACCGCTCTATAGGAGGGTCCAAGGTTTCTTCAGGAAGAAAAACACCTTCCAAAATTGAATGTTTTCAGTTCAGCAACTTGGAACCATCCATACCTGGTGTGCCTTGGCAGGATACAAGATGCTGCCAAGCGACGAGCGAGAATCTGAGAAAAACCGGGAGTCATGAGTCATGAGTTGAAGTGGATGAAAACCTACCAGTTGTGGTGAGCAACACATCGTAAAACAAAGAAACAACGTAGTTGGTGGTTGATTATGGTGTAAAGGTAACATGTAGCATAGTAATGTACAGTAGTTGATGTTGACAATTAGATGATATATATATATATTTACATATATATATATACATGCATATTTTGGGTTGGTAACAAATATGTACATGTGACATGTGTTCACTAGGTGACAAGGCCTTCCTTTTTACTCCCTACCGGCTCTTTCGACGAATGCCGTTTGAGTCATGTTTAGAGGGCGTCTCTGTGAGACGGCAAGGAGCCAAGCCCGACAGAGAGAGAGAGAGAGAAGGCCGCTAGGCCCATGATGAGGTTGATAACCGTATAACTTAACCAAGCAAAATGTAGAAGTTTGTGAAATCTGTTGATTTTTGATTTCTCTCATGAGGTTGGACTCACTGCAGTTCTTCTTGGTTGAATTGTTCATCATGTTTGACCTATTGGCATCGAAATTCACATATGCTCCTTAGGGCAGCCATGGATTTCCAGCATTTTTTCAGGTGTTGTTTCATGATGCATGTGCGGTTTGAAAAATATGGATCCTGAAAATGAACAATTAATGATATCTTCTACAAAAAGCTGGTAGCGTCTGTTTTGGGAGCAACCCCACATTTTCCCCATTTTCAGGTTGCGAATCTTGTTTTTCAGTGCGTTTTTTTCTAAACATTCCAAGCTTACAGTTGGGTTTTCAGTGCCTTCAACGGAGCCTTTTTGCCTTGTTTTTTTCCCACAACAAGTGCGGGAGCCCCAATTCTGCCATTCCTTTACAAGGTGAAAGGCATTCAGAATGATACACCAACTGCTTGGGAAGCCTAGTTTGGGCATGGGCCAGACATGGATGACGCAAGCCAAAAGCCCATTGGCAACATACTCTTCGCATAGAACGTGGTAGGTAGAATTGATAGGGGAACCATCGATTATTTGCACTGATTATTTGTCACTGAAACTTATTTCCGCTAGTGTTGAGTGGGATGTAGGTACCATAGTATTAGTATTTATGTGTGAGTGCGTTTGTGCATATATCCATGGCAGTCAATTAAGGTTATACGCCTTTGATGTCGCAATCAAACAGGTGGACACGTGGACAGGTGACCTTGTTAATTTGTTCGAACACCTTTTACCTTCCCAAAATTGAACATGGAACCTGAAAATTTGAAAATGGCACCCTTGGAATAGGAAATTCCTTTTGGAAACCATCACTTTTAGGTTCCATGTTAAACTTGGGGAGTGCAACATTGTAGTACCAAGCAATTACATCACCTAGATGTATGTCTTGTTTTGTTTCAATTCATCGTATGCATTGTGCTCCCTGGACCGTTGGTGCGTTTCACAACTGGTTTTGGCCTAGGCCGAAACCAGTTAGTGACTCAAGTGAGATGAAATGGGATGAATATGCCGTCATTACTTGGAAGGCAGTCCCAAGCTATCCCTCAAACTGCCCAAACTTTTTGAATCTTGAAAGATATCCGCATCCTTCAAGTTTTCCTTCTGGGCCTTGAACGTGATTTTTTGGCCCAGTGGGTCTACTCCATCCTGAACTTTGGTGGTGCGGTCTTCGACAACCTCTACATGGTGTGGCACCCCAACTCCCACCCATTGGCACCCCAACTCCCATCCATTTGACATGTCAATTTGGAAAAGGTATTGTTTTTGGATGTTTTTGGGGATGCATCCTTTTTGCCTCTTAGTAACAGCCATGTTGAAGCAACAATGAGTCTGATCATGTCTGGTCAGTGTTTGATTCCCAAGTCGGCACTCTAGCATAGGACTACGATTCGAAATTGCCATTTATGTCAGTACACTGTGTACCCGGTTCTGGTGGCGGGATAATTCACAACCACACCCAATGGAAGGGCTTAGATTGGAATCTGAATGAAAATGGGATACTTTACACTCTACTCCTTTGCTGTTTTTGCTTTTTTGTTACATTGAAACATGACATACTTTATATACTCGTCTGTAGTGAAATGTGCTTTTATTTATCAATATTACACACATATATATAGCTTGTTCATGAAGTGAAATAGGCTAATGCAGGCACATCAGTTCAGACATCACACTTCACACAGAAAAATCAACCATTTACATCAAGATACCAGATATGACATCGTGAAAGGTTCATTGTTTTAATAGAACATACCCTCCTGGGAACTAACTAGGTGGTGGTTTCAAATATTTTTTATTTCATCCCTACTTGGGGAAGATTCCCATTTTGACTAATATTTTTCAGATAGGTTGAAACTACCAACCAGCTAAGATATCCCTTCCCTTGTTGGCACTTTTGCGTCGATGATTTTCCGGCTCTCAGGCTGTCTATACCTGGCGGGGTCCTTCAGGCTTTTGGGGATGGCGAGAGAGCTCAGGGGAGGAAATCGATGGATGCGGGAGACATCGCGGGGTTTATGATCTATGATATTTGATATACATATAATTTCAAATGTTTAGTGCGGAATGTACAGCATTGTGTGTATACATTTTCATTTTATGTATGGACTATGATGTTTTGATCATTGGTACATTATGACTAAATTACAGAATATTGATTTTTGCTTCGGATGTTGTTGTGCCATACTCTGATGAATATGAATTGACCCCAAAAATATGGACCTTCCCGGATTCCCCAAAGAAATAGTGGGGTGAATCAATCCAAGGTGAACAGTCTTGTTCCATCTGCAATGATCCACCAATCGGCGAAGGGCCAAATGGCAGTAGGATACCTACCATTGAGGTGGTTGAGGCGTCCGAGCTTATGACCCCTAAGACCACAACCCACAGGAATGATATTTGTCCATATTTGTCCTACAAGTCGAAGTCTAGTTACTGTTTTGTACTATTTTAGTTCTTAAAAAAAGCAGCCAGAACTCTGATTTTCCTGGAATAACTTGACCACGAAGCGTTTTGAAAACTTCGTTGCCAGATGATTTTTACAAGTCCATTTTGATCTACTTGATCATACAAGTTTATCCACTTCAGCCATTTTGGCTCCCACTCACTTGAGCTCCCTTGATTTCCTTTCTTTCGCCAGTGCTACCATGGCATCCATCGCTTTTGTGGCACCCACTGGGGTCACCCTGTCCGCGTCAACGGCGCGCACGGTGACGTCGGGCCAGTCTGTCCAGTCTGCCCAGCGTCCGGCGGGAACGATGACGTCCGTGGCTGCTGTGGTCGGTGGTGTCACTCGATTGTATCAGGGGATGGTGCCATCGTGATGTTCGACCTGAGAAGTGGATAGATGTGCAGGTAGCAAGTACAACACGAGAAGAACGAGGAAACAAAAATACCATTGAATAATTACCATAGAAATGACCAGGAGAAACATGGAATGTTACATGTATCATGGTATGATATGCTATCTATATACGTTTATCTATAGGTTAACGTTTTATGTTTGTTTGATTTGCAACTTTGTTTGCACATTGGTACATCGATTGCTCAAGACATAGATACAAACTCAAGTTTTGACATAGTTGCTTCATTACATCACTTGCTGATTCAGAAGTTTGACCTGTAAGTTCCAAAAATCTCCATCGTTGATATCCGCCCACGGCCCCGTTGGAGATTTTTTTTCCACCAAGTGAAGTCCAGGCAGCCTTACTTTGCCGCAGTGTGGGCAAACGCCGGGTGAAGCAAGGGAAAATGGCAAAAGTGCTGCGTCATGCCTCCACACTGGACCAGTTGAAGCAGGTCACCGGGAAGGATAGTACCATCCCATTGGAAAAATACAGGACTGGTGTTGGTGACAGAGCCGTGTCTCAGAGTTCATGCATTTGACTTGCAGGGTTTGGTTGGTGGGCAATGAGCTGTAGCCTTGAAAAGTTTGGCACTCCTGAAGACGTCTTCAAGTCATGATTCTTGAACAAGTCCGTTGTTTTCTTCTTTTTGGATCAGCAGGACTATAGTACTAGTTATAGAAGGAGATTAAGATGTTCCGTGGCTACTTGCTGTATCAAACTGAGATAAACTAAGATATTTGTTTCCTGGAAGCACCATGCGCCGGAGATTTGTGCACCAGCCCAGCTCAAAAACGACCTGTTTTTCAGCGGGGGGTTCACGCTCTCGGTTCCCATCTCCAGGAACATTGGCATCATGGCCCACATTGATGCTGGAAAGACTACAACTACTGAACGTATCTGGGTTAGGAATGTTGGAAATCTACACGGAAACGATGGATTCCAGCAAGACCACTGGTGATCTTACAAAGGTAAGTAAAGTGGGGAATGTTGGGGGGAAGTCTCAATTTTTGGCGAAAAAGTACTTCCCCAGGAAGTAGTGTACTTGGTAAAGAATGATTGGTTGATACCGATTGATACCTATGTTCTTCATTTTGATTTTCTCCTCTGAGTTACACTTACAAAGCTTTGCACTCGTAAGTTGCAAATGATGATTCTGATTCGCCATCGCAAGATCTTGATTATCGATATGTATCTAAGATATATATATATATATATACATAAAGGGCGGCTGGGACATAAACGGGGGGATATAGCAGGAGCATGCAAAGCTGCCACAAAAATGGGAGCTCCCGTCTTTGATTCCAGCTTTTGAATCATACGGATTAGAAGAAGCCCATGGGATCCCATGGGTTTTTGTTGTTTTCTGCAGCATTTGCTGTTCAATGCGACATGTTTTTTCTTCAAGTCACTTGTGTCAGATTGGTGATTGTCACATTTTGTCTCAGCCCGTTATAGATGTTCTCATTGATGTTCTTTCGGTGAAGGTTTTGTCACATACATTATATGTGATGACATTTTAAATAGACATACAATACAGTGATATATAGATTATTTCCGCGATGCCTATATGAATCTCATGAAATAATCCACCAAAAAAACACCCGAAAAGACAACACACACACACAAAATGGGGACATGATATCAGGCATTTTGTACTACACGGGTCGTGAGAAGAAGATTGGTGAAGTTCATGAAGGACAAGCCACTATGGATTGGATGGAACAGGAGCAGGAACGAGGCATCACCATCACCAGTGCAGTGGGGGTGCTCAATGTTTGGCTAAAATTCTTAAGGTACCCCCAAATAAGGGATGGAGGATATGTTTTTGTTTTTTTTGTTGGCGGTGTTACATCGTTTCCATATGTTTCCATATTGTTTTTTTTTTAACTTATCTAAGTTCTAGAAAATAATGCCACACCACCCCCAAAGGATATACTGAACTCAACCTCAACTTGAAGTCAACACACATAGTAGGACGTTCTAGTATGTACATGGACATGTTGCATAGGTTTTGTAGGCATGTGCAATTGCCAATGATAGACCAGATGATTTACAGCTTGAAATTGTACGTGATGTACTGTATTCTTGTACTTTTCAGATTCCAGGTACCTCATGCATAGTGTATGTAGGTACAGTTAGAAAAAATATATATACATAGTTACATAATTATATATATACAGCATACTACTTGCTCAAATTGTCTGAAGACAGCTGTCCTTGTGGGGGAATAGTAGCTTCAGTATCATTTTGCTTTCTATACTACATATAAATTAGATAAGCATATCATATATCTTTACATACACCTATTATTCACAAGAATTGGGTGGTCAGAGTCACGCACAAACCCCCCAAGATTTGTTCAATTTTTCAAAGAGTGGACCAAGGCAACGACCGCATTCTGGAATGAACATCGTATCAACATTGTGGACACTCCTGGACACGTAGATTTTACCTTGGAAGTGTCTTGAATTTATGGGATTGTTGGTGGTGATGGTCACCACTTTTTTTTCGATGCTGGTGAAGGTGTTGCAAGTTTAGTAAGGACCAGCTGCCACCTTGTTCCGTTGAGTAGCTGAATTCGGATAATTTTTTAGAGCGCACCCAGCAAATTGTCCTAAAAACCTCTGCATTTTGAGCGGATGTTCCACAATGTCGAGAGGAGGTTTCTACTTGAAACAGGTCTGTAGCGACTGCACCTGTTTCATTTTGATGAAGCGCTCAACAATCCATTCTTGGGATTGCTGAGATACGGATGTTTTGATGGATCGGATCTTTAATGATTTTTTCATGTGTGTTAAACATATAGTCTTGATATTTATAACATATATACGGCTTGTTACATTATTACATAATATAGTTACATATTGTTACATTATATAGCTAGATACAACATCACTTGGAAACATCAAGCAGGGAAAAAAAACTATCCCGATACTTCACCTGACCGACGAGGACCCTTAGGGTGAATCCTATAGCGGTGAACCTGTGCCACTGAAGTCTACATTTCCCACGTAGATCCAACGTGTGCAAAATTTTAAGTTGTTTTAATTGCCCGTGTCATAGATCTTAGGTTGTAGACATCAGGGTGATTAATGGCATGTTTGGAGAACGCAATTTCAATGTTGTTTGTATCCAACTTTTTCATCAACATGTGTGAATAAGTATGTGAATGTGTTCATTCGAGTACCTCGACTGCCTATATTGTCCTTCAGCATTTGTTTAATGTTTACTACATTCCTATGTACTTTTCTCGAGCAATATATC
>DF239185.1:83283-318956 GCA_000507305.1 Breviolum minutum Mf 1.05b.01 | reverse complement strand
ACACGGTCTTTCTTTTGAAACGCAAAACGTTGTTTGTGTTACTTTCATCCTTGACCCTTTACCATCAACATATACTTTGTGATCTTGTTGTTGTGTTTGGGTCCCCCTGTTTAATTATAAAGGGATGTTTTTATATTGGTGCAAGCTGTTGGTGTTTTTTTGGGTTGTTACACTCCTTGAAACTAGCATGGCAATGGAACATGGACCCTCCTGAAGATGTATTCGTACCGAAGATTAGGGGATTTTCCAGCCAGTCATGTTATTTTTCAGATTTTGAGGGTGTATTTGACATTTGTGCCATCATTGTTTGTCTCTTTTTGATGTCTCCAAGCCACAGCCGTCCGACCCATATGATTGGGAGATATGGCAGCCATGCACCAAGAGAAATTGATGAGAGATTGGAACTGCCCAATCCTGTTACTTCTGTGGCAGAAACTTAAGTTGATTTTGTTTGAAGGGTTACTAACCATTTACAGTAGTTTGATACAGAAACTTTGGCTTTTTGAATGAGGGATTATGTTACTAACTAGCAAATAAGTTATAGTCTATATGGATGTTTCCGAAAATAGTGGGTTTTACCCCCAAATCATCCATTTTAATAGGGTTTTCCATTATAAACCATCCATTTTGGGGGGGAACCCCAATTTTTTGGAAACACCCATATGCAGTATATCAACTTGCCCTGTGCAAAGGAAGGCCATCCACTCACCCAATCACGACCCTGAGGCAAATGACAACATCTCTCGGTGCCTTTTTTCGCGATGTGTGTGCGAACGCATTGGGTGTTTATAACAAAGGCATGGATATTAAATTGATATACCTGGAAAACACCGTATACCATATGTTTAGGCACACGTGGCTGGTTTTAGCAGTCAAGTTGATGGAAATTAATAGCAACGGCTGTTTTCCAGGTAGTGTCTTTATATGTAACCTGCTAGGAGATTAAAGCAAGCAATGTTTTGGGGGGTAGGTATTATGTGGAGTCAATCCTAAGGTGGTTGAATGGGTTGACTTTTTTGAAAAAAGGACATGACATTTGATAGGTATGTATAGTAAGGTTATTTGTTTTTCCGGTGTTTGGTGTTTTTTTGCTCGTTTGCTGTGTGTTTTAATAGATCTATAATTATGATATGCGAAAGCCTTGGATTGGGATGAGACATGTTGTTTTTTCTCATTGTTTCATCCATGTGCCTTTCACTTAGCATTGTTAATGAGATCCTAAGATATATGCATTTAAGCAGCTACATATACGGCATATCACTTAAGGATGGCGAAGTAGTGACGGTGAAGAATCGACAAGTGCAAGGATATGCCAAGGCTAGCCAGCCAAAATGTGAAGCAGCCATGCAATGGTTGTTTGAGATTCGAAGTTGAACTTGGAAGCATCTTTAGGTCCTGTTTCACCCTTTACGGTAACTTTGGGTTGTGTAGATGTTTCCTCATTTTTTTTGATGCTGCTCAACCCCCCAAACGGTTGCCTGGTGCGTGTTCCTGTGCTGGGAATATGCCTCCCATAGGCCAATAAAAGAGCCACCCACCAATATATGCCAATTTCCAAGAAATCTCCAACAGGACCCACTGAACGGACCCCTAAACCTCAGTATCTAATAGCTCTAGCAACTTCCTTAGGGGTCCGTTGGCAAGGTCCCATTCAATTTTTCATGGACAATGGTTGGGCATTTTTGTGCGCTCTAAACCTAACAATCTCATCCTGGACAATTTTTTTTTAGTCCCCTCAATGTCGAACCGCCCCTTTTCGCCAAAGTCATGAGGGTAAGGTACCAAGTGCCAAGTCATCGGGGGGAAGGAATCGGTGTTCAAACATGAAGACCTTTTTTTTCTTGAAATGTTTAAAGCTTCAGGAGCTATTTTTTATCCAACTATATGAAAAGGTTTCTAAGTGTACACATTTCCCAATTTTCACCACCTGTGCCCTGAAAATTCAGCACATTTTTTCTCCAAAGTTTCCAAAGGTGGTCCGGACCACCGCACCGCCGTGGAGAAGAATCGCTTGCGTGGTGGGGAGTTGCTGATCTACCCATAATTCTGTGTGGGTGATCTAACTTGATGCTCAAATTTATGGTCATTTCCCTATGGTAGATGCATTCTTTGGGTTGGTAATATAGTGGCCCCTGTTGGTTTCAATGTGTTTTCTTGTGGCAACTTACGAAAGGAGCGAAAAACTGGCCAAGCTGGGGGCATCTGAAATCCCATCGTAACAGGGAGTGATTTGGAGCTACGCCTAGGTTTCTGATCACATCATATCACATCGTAGCGTGGGATGTGGGATTGTTTTTCTCATGCCATGTTTATTCCAACTGGGATGTTTTTGTTGGATTGCCTGCGATGCAATCCTCACCAACATGAGACATGAACATGGCTTGGGAACTTTTTTTTCCACTGTGACTGGGTACGAGAACACAAGGAACCCCTTTTAACTACGTACCTCCACAAAAATGGTGCCTGCAACCAGAATGAAGGCCGACCAAAGTAAGACTTTCTTTGCGAGACAGATGGTGGTTTTGGGAATTTCTGATTAACAACATATTTTGTTTGATTCTTCCGGAACTTTTTGTGCATGTTTGAGTTGTATTTTTGTTTGGAGGGTGTACAGGGGTCGCAGGAGGGGCGGTTGTTAACCCTACACCGAGCATCTATGTTCAAATAAAATCCATGCCCAAAATTAACGAACCGTCACCGATTAACCCGGATGTTCCTCTGCAAGGGCGGCTACACTCACCCCCAGGAATAGAATGGAATAGAAACAGTTTCAAATACACCCTGGAAGATTAACATGGAACCTGAAAATGATGGTTTGGAAGATTAGTTTCCTTTTCAATTGGGTGGTTTTTAGGTTCCATGTTAATCTTCAGGGGTGTATTTATTTAAGCCCTATTTAAAACTGCCTATTGCAAAAATTAAAATAAGATTTCAATTGGGTGGCTCCACCACCACCATTGAAATCTTGGAGAACGCGGGGGCTTTGGGAATCACTATCTATATATCCAGCAAGTCCACAAATGCCAAGGTTGTGGATGAAATGTCCTGCGGCGTTGCCCAGCAAAGATCGATTCCACATGAGTAAACACCAGGCAGCATCGAAGGGTAGTGATTGGATCATGGTTTTGTTAAAGTATGGTTAGTTTATCCCCCATGTTTGGTTCCTTATATAATGGGTATCCTTTGCACTCTATATAATGGAATTTCGGTATCATTCTATAAAGCCAGAGTCGGGGAGGTTATATAGTTGATGTGATCAATCACTGAAGCCAATGGCTTAACATTCGAATGCAAATGGGATCGCAAAATTTGGTTATGTTACATGTTGTTTTCCGATCATGTTTTGATGGCAACGTTTTTGAGCCACATTCAGAACCACTAACCAGAACCACCCTCCTTGTTTTGTTTGTGCCCAACCACAATAGAGGGAACGAGAAGGGTTCATGAAGAACATCAAGGAATCAAGTGAAAGTAATGTATATCAGGTACAGTATATTTCATATGTCGCATTAAATCAATACTACCCCCCTCGAAAACTAACATGACAATGGAACATCCACCATTTGAAGATGTATTTCCTTTTGAACATGGGGATATTCCAATGTCATGTTAGTTTCCCGGGATGTATTACCTATATATATATAATATGACCTCATTAGAGCTGGGTATCATTTGCAAGATTTGCTGAAAAAAGCAAATTTGGAACCAAAGAAAACACAAGAGTTAGGAAGTTACCTCTCCTTCAAATTTTTAACAACATATATGATATGTAATTGGATACATATACTTAAAACCCAACTGACCTCTGTTTTCGAAGGTCAATCCTCCAAAACAAGGCCTAAACTCCAAGCAAAACAAGGGGCCCCATTTGGGTTCTAGGTATGTATCTGTAGTATATTTCCATGTCTATTAACAACTCCGCTCCGGCACATCAATTCACCAAATCCGCAAATCTTTTGCAGGATGAAGATTGGTGGTTGCGGCACAACAATCGGGCGAGTTGCAAGGCAGATCCTGGATTTTCTTACTATGTGTCCCTTAGCAACCGAGCACGGGCAGGGTGGATGTTTGTCTTATAAGTGTGAGAATGCATCTAGGTAAATTTGCAAGTCCCATGAGTCCTATGGGAATGGCATCGGGCTATTCCGGTATCCAGGCGGGTGATATTTTTTTCATGGCGCGAAACTCTTGGCAAGAGTTTAAAAGTTTGAAAAGCAAGCCTGGATTGATGAAAGCTTTGCAGGGACATGGTTAAGTATCCCTTAAGGCGTGCGATTTCCTGTCGGGGGTTGGCATTGGCGGTTTTCCCTTAAGTTCCCATTGTTTTGAAATTACAGGCTGTTCAGTTTTGCAGCACTCAGCGCATCTTTGTTTGGTGTATCGACTTTCTTGGAAGCATCACGCAACCTGTTTCATAGGCTGCTGCCAGCCATCCCGGCAGAACCTTATCCCAACTGAAAACATTGGCGAAACCCAGAAATTCATAGCCAATCCAAATAGATTGTTCAAATCCTCAATACTAGCAGGGAAATTCTCAACACATTGAGGTTTTACTAGGGTCGATGGAAACTGCAAATCAAAACGCTATATAATCTCCGGATAGCTGGGTTGTATAACCCTCAACCAATACTGTGGTTGAGGATTTATGCTGGTGGGCTACGTTCCTAAGGAATCCTTTGCAAAAGGGATTATTACTGGAGAAAACTTGCTTAAGTGTTTTCTCTGTTGAAATCCCAACTATAAAATCACTAGCCCATTTTTTTTAATAACCAATTATTTTATATCACCAACCATTTTATATGGCCATTTTGAATCATGAACCATTTTGTATAACCCGTTTATATCACCAACCATTTTATATCACCTTTTTTTTAATCACCAACCATTTTATATCACCATTATATCACCAACCTAATATGTAACTTCACGTTTTGATTGTTTTTTCCATTTGACACGCTCCGAGGCAAAATCCACTGTTGAAACGCTCCACCTCCCGCACTACCGAAAGATCGGGACGACTTCCACGTCCCCGTTCGGTGGAGCAACGCAAGACCTTCGTGGAAGAAACCTCCAAGTTGTTGGAGGAAGACCCCAGGTGCACCACGTCTTCACGAGGGGATGGGTTTCGAGGTTTACTTGTATTTGTATTTTGGTTGAGGGGACGTGAACCCCTGAACTAAAAAGAAAATCCCGTGATGGAAATTTGACAAAACTCCAGTTTCCAAATCCCTCCAACAAAAAGTCCGGTTATAGACATCTATAATTACATGTGTTGTTTTTTTTTTTGGTTCCGGATGATTGACTACACATGTGTGCCCCAAAAAAAGGGACTTGGCAGTTTCCAAGGGAACTTGGTGGGAGGCCAGTTTGGAAATCGGGAACTTTCGCACATCAAGTTCGCGTCTTCGTTTCAAAAGACATTCATCCAACAAAAGCGGTGCAAATCATGATGAGATGATGTTGACCTTGAATTGATTTTGTTGTTGACATGATGATGACCTTGGATTTTTCCAATACCCATCTTCAAGGTTGGCCTTGAACAAGTTTCTGTTTGACCAGATCACAACATATACCCCGCGGCGTTCGTTTCCGTACGCGCAGGAGTCGCAAGGAGATGGCTGAGCGGTATGCACAGGTGGGACCTGGCCATCATCGGTGGGGGGGGATGGTTGGGCATGTTTGCTTGGACATGGTGGACTGAGATAAATACACTCCGGTAAAGGAACATAGCACCTGAAAATGGATGTTTGGAATACTAATTAGTTTTCTTTTGGGAAACCTATTTTCAGGTGCTATGTTAGTTTTGGGGAGGGTAGGGGTTAGTCCCCCCCACGAAAATGAAGATGTCCCCCCAAAAAAAGGGAACACGTTTTCTGGAAATGTTTATCTCTTCCAACCATTGGGTCTCAGAGAAATGCAGATCTGAAAGAGTTCAATGGTATTTAGATGAGGGAAGTTCAATCCCAAAAATTAAATTTGGTCAGGAACTCAGGTTTTCTTGAAAGCCGGTGTGGAGTTTTTTTTGGTCGTGAATCGTGAAGATAGATTTCTTTTTGAAGCCATGTTAAGGGAGCAGAGGTTTTTGGCATCCAGTAAGTCTACAATGATGCATCCTGTCAATGTCCTAAGGCTACTCAAGAAAGCCTGATCAATGTGTTTTTATTAATCAATCATGTAGGCAGCAGTAACAAAGAAAGAGTCAGCCAAATGTCCATTGAACCCCGTTGTTTTCTGATTGATAAATAAGACACGTTTTTTCAGTAAGTTGCAATGACAACAGTCCACAAGACTCATGATCCTATGGTAGCAAGAGCCACCAGCAGATTTGCATTCACATGACTCTTTCTTATTTTTACACTCCGGTAAACTAGCACAGCAATGGAAAATGAATCCTGAATGAAGATTCATTTCTCATGTGAAATTCCAACCCGGCTATGTTAGTTTACCCAAGGGGTATTATGATGTATTTGGATCTACCTCCCAAACCCCACCCAGTATACAGGCCCTAGGCGTTTCCTATGAAACCCTTCAATTTTGATAGCTTCCAATCCCAGAGTTTGACCCATGAGGCCAAGGCCGAGGCCAAGGGTTTTGAAAAACCTCCCCAGCTTCAGGGCTAGTCAACGTTACGTCCCCCGGTACGTCACCCCCCCCATCCCCCGGAAACTAAGGCCTTAATTAAGCCCTGGAGTCTTCCAGTTCCCAATATATTTGGAAGCAAGCTGCCAATTGCCAAGATATCAAGTGAATTCAAGTGACTAGACACCCCTGGTTCCAAATTTTTTGTAGGGAACTGGAACATCGGGGAAGGGCTTGAAATTAAGCATGGTTTTCCCTTAATAAAACCTGCTATAACAACTAAAACCCTTATGAAACTGAAGGGGGGCTTCCTGTTAGGGGAGCAAACCTCCAAGCTAAGGGGGCCATTCCTTTTCCCGAGGTGATGCGTAGTCCTTCGATGCCTTTGTTTCTGACATTGCACCGCGGCCACCGCCGGCCACAGTCCACCGGATGTTGAGTTAGGTTGTTGAGTGGTAAAGTTCTTGGCAAACGTGACCACATGCCTGGATTTTCAGAAACTTTACCGTACCTTTAGGAACTAAGGAACTTGCTACCTTACCTCCCAGTAATGAATGCTTTTGAGTCGATGATTTTCCGGCGGGATACCGTTTTTGGTTGGATATGTTAGTTCAGTAAGGAAAATCACCTTCAAAGAGCTACATTTTGGGAGGGGATGGCTGTTAGTTGTTTCGAGGGTAGCTCTTTGAGATGGAGCCCCCCCAATTAAGAGATACGACATGATACGACACTTCCCCCAAGTGTCATTGGAATATAGTGGCATTTAGGGGACAATGAGGGGAACGGTATCCGAGTAGAATTTAGCACTTTTTTAAAATATATGTGTGTGTCATGTACCTTAGTGATATTGACAGAAATCTAGGGAACATGTATTACTACTGTTGATGGAAGAAATCCTGCACCAGTTGATAGGGAATTTATCCCAATATTAACAGGGTTTTATACATCCCAGGTGGTGCAGGATTTCTTCCATCAACAGTAGTACCAAATCTAAGGAACATCTCGTGAAGTTGAAGGAGAACATCAGAACATCAATATTTAATTTGACAGGAATTCATGTCAAGACCCTTCCAAATCACAACGAGAATTAAGAGCAAACACACGCAGTGAACAAATAGTGCCAAATTTGGGTGGTGGTTTCATTTTTTTTGTTATTTTCACCTCTATTTGGAGAAATCATCCAATTAAATTAGACTTATATTTTTCAGATGGATTGAAACCACCAACTATAGAAATGGATGATAGTTATTTGAACTTGCCTTCATACTATGGTGTTCGCTCCCTGAAACTAACGGCCATCGCACCTCAAAATTGGTGCTTGGGAGAGTGTTGTCCTTTTGGGGCCCTGGGCCTATTTTCGGGGGTTTTGGCTGTTGGTTTTCGGGGGGGTATCATTATCATGTGATGTATCATTGGACTTATACAAGCGTTTGAATATACTGCCGCTAATTGAAAATCCTGATGCAACTTAAAGACAAGATTCGCACACAAACTCATTGGCCGCCTTTTAAGCTGATGACTGCATGACATTTTACATGGCGATGAATTTCCAAACTAACCGACCTCGATAGTGGGCATTACTCTCCCTGAAACTAACAGCTTGGCTTGCCCGTAAGAGCTTGAAAAATGGATGGGACTGGAAGAAATAATGTATCCGGCTTCCTTTTCTGGGGAGCAAATTCGGCCCCCAGTTTCAGCTTGCTCTTAGTTTTAGGGAGCCTACTTATGCTATTCAATTTTAAAAGCATATTTCCACATTCTTTGGCCCGGTCATCTCAACCTATCTTGGAATTTCCTGACTCAACAGCCGAAGAAAATTTCGAAAAGGAGACGCGCAGCATTAGCGCTTGATTTTGTTACCACCTTTTTAGATGAGATCTCTGCAAAACACTTTTCTAAGAGAACCCCAACATACCCCTGGAACATACCCCAGACCCAGAACCAACAGTTTATGAAGGAATTCCTTTCATTTAAGGGTTTGGGGAGGCCTGGGGTATGCTCCAGGGGTATGTTGGGGTTCTCATAGAACTTTAGATAGGGAGCAAACAGTTTGCGTTTGTTCTGGTGGGATTTGTCTCAAAGTTCCGGATTGACAAGTGAAGAGAAGTTCCTTGTTTGTTTTTCTCGGATGATGCGAGGGCTGTTCGTTGAAAGCGAGATTTTGTTTGGTGAAACTCTAAACCAGTGGAAATGTTCAGATGATGTGAAATGTACATGCTTAAGAATTTTGAGACGCACCCATATGCCCATATGCCACTAACTGTCAATGGCTGTGCCTTTTTTGACGTCAAGTTGCACAACATCGCCGATGTGCGATGGAACTGGCAACCGGAATGTTGGGCTGGCTACCCGTTCAACGCGGATTTTTCGGCATTTACATATACATGAGTCGAGGTGTTTTGTAGTGCCGAGATTTGTTCCCTGTGCACACAATTTTCTTGACTAATGGTTTTTTTGGATTATACTGCTCTTTGTAACAAGGATTCTTAGGGTCCGGGAATCATTTAGTACTTCATGGGATGGTACGGTTGTATGTATGCAGATAGTAAGATAGTGTTTTTGTAAACGTTTTTGTTGAGTGGCTCAGTCAGCAATGGATAAACAATGTGTCATGAGATGCTCCCCTATCCACGATGCCAGCGACCACCAGGATGCCTTTAGCTTCTGTAGACTTTGATTAACCAATCTTCACTTTCCACTGGTGTCCTCTGTGGGGGAGGCATGCAAAGGCCTGTCAAGTATTGGTGACCCTTTAAAAAGGTTACCAGTAAGTGGCCTCCAGCGAATAAAAGGGTGAGATTGAATCTACCTGGGGTCTTCGGATAGATATACTTTTGATTGGTCCATATTTCATCATTATAATATATACTGATCATTTTTTAGAAAGAGCCAATGTAGGAAGAGCTCTTTGCGGAAACTTTTCTATTGGAATTGAATTTATCAGATTTTTGCAGTGTTTGCCTTTTCAAATTGTTTTGACCTCTTGAAATATTGAAGAGTCAGTTTAAGATGACATATCTAGAGGAAAACTCTGGATGAACTACAGTCTCCAGACGTCACCACTTTGAAAAACGTATCGTGGGTTATTTTTTGAATTCATGACAAATGCGCTCATCCCAACACAAATCACTTTGACATTTTTGGAGGTACAATTCCCACATGGGATTGGCACAAATTACCCACATGAGAAAAAAACATAAACTTCATCCGTTCATGTAGGTAAATATGCAATCGTTCCATGGATCCTATGTCATGGCTGGTCAACCTACCCCTCCCCATAGCATATTCGCCTCAGAAATAAGGGCATTACTTGCCAATTACTATCCCCAAGGATCCAGATATGTCCTAAGATTTCGGGATTTCCCCTATAGTCCTATTCTGGGGATGAAATTCAATTGAGACCATCAATCCTACAAAGAATCGGGAAGTGTCTGGATTCTTAGGGTATGGATTTGGACGTTGATTTGATGTTGTTTTTTTCAAGTATCGCTGTTGTGGCCCTTTTCAAATGCCCGTCCCGCTGTGGGTTTGCCAGACATTTTTAGCACAACCTAAACTCGTCGTGACCCATGCGTTGATTGAGAAACAAGGAGCTCCAATCATTTGCTGGTTGTGTAATTTACTATAGGGGATGATACTACCTGGATGTCCCAGGAAGTTAGTAAAAGGTTAGTGGGTTATTATAACCCCAATATATCATAATATATCCCATTTATAAGTCTGTATATCATAGATGTTTTTTTTAACCCATTTTATAACCATTGATCCTAACTTCCTGGGACATACTAGCAATTATATCATGTTAACGCATTTGACCCAACGATACATGACCGGTGGTGGCAACTCACATATTTTTTGGTATTTTCATCCCGAACCTTGGAAGAAATGATCCAATTTGACTCATATTTTTCAGACGGGTTGGTTCAACCACCAACTAGATACCCAACCTTTTTTGGTGGGTCCTCGGTTCCGTGTGCTCCCGGCTCCCGGAGCGGGGAAATTAGGGACCTTCAAATCTCACCAAATTGGGCTTGCTGAAGAGCTAACCGGGGGGGGTTTAGGAATGTAGCTCTGACTTTCCAAAGGGCCTTTTTTTTTAAGCAAAACTTGCCTAACTAGGATTGAACTCAAGTACAAGCAGGATGAATATATACTATACTATTTTTATCTACATATGTATTTTTTGGGGTTATAACCACGTACAGCCTACTTACTGTACATACTATTCCGTTACATGGTTTTGTCTTATTACATGCGGCTGAGGTGGCGAACAGAAAGTGGGCAGGACGAAATCAGGACCCATCCGCAGATTTCGAGGGCTTTGGGAAATGATGGCCTTGAGTTGTGCCCATCACGTATTACCCTCCCTGAAAACTAACATAGCACCTGAAAATAGACCCCGAGAAAAGGAGATTCCTATTCAAAACCATCATTTTTAGGTGCAAGCTGTTAGTTTTGGGGAGTGTAAGCCACTGAAAACTAAGATAGATAACTACAATGATGGTTTGGAACATGTATCTCCATGGCCAGTTTTGGTATCTATGTCAAGTTTCTGGGGTGTGCCAACATCCAAAAAGACATTGAATGGTGCTGGTCTAGTGATATACCTGGGTAGATTAGATTATTATAGTAGATATTTTTGGTTTCGGGATTTTAAAGTGTTAGCATCGCAGAAAGTAGTGCCCAAAGGATCAGTACAGAGGGAATGTTTGCAAACAAAAATGGGAGAAACAGATTTTTTACATCATTTGTAACATTTTCCCCAATAGTGGGAAACGTTGCCATGTTTTATTATGGGAACAAAACATGTTTGTAAACTTTCCAGGTTTTTCATCAGCATTTGCACATAGGAGATACATCTCCAAAATAGTTGGATGAATTTTCCCCCTAGGTCATGTGATATTAATAGGATTCTTAAGGGGGGGTTGGTGATCCCCCTCATCTTCCCTAATGTTTCCTTAAGGTTCCCCAATCTTCCCTAAGAATCGTTAGGGTTCCCCAGTTACCCCCTCCCCTTGAACATCCCCCCCTAAGAACCCTACAATATCTAGTTTTTGGGCGGGGGGTTACAAATACATAGAATGGAGACATGGACTTTGATAAGGTAGAGAATTCTATTTTGGATCCAGGCCTTGATTCTGAGGAGCACAATTTTGTTTCCAATTTGTTTTCTTGATTTTGTAACATTACCCCCTGGGAAACCTAAAATGTCCCCTGAAAATCCATGGTTGGAAGATGTAGTTCTTATTGAAATAGTCCGTTTCCAGGGGATATGTTGGTTTTTGGGGGTGTAAATAGTATTGAATGGTTTGGATTTCTGGGATTCCATTATGAAAGCGAGTGTTACTTTGGGTACCCGCTTGGAATCCCAAACCGCCGGGCCAGGGTAGTTTCAATTAGAAAAACATGGGTTCGGTAAAGAATTCGTTTGCAATGTTTGGGTAGAACCAAAACCTGCATAGGTACATTTCCGCCGTGCATGACAGACCAGTTTGTTGAAATACTTCAATCAGCTTAGCCAGATGCATGACGGACTTTGTATTTGCGCATATCATGCTGTATTAGATAAACCCAATCTGACCATGCATTCTTCAAGTAATAATATAATAAAGTATATACCTAACTTCTAGTTTTTCCAGGATCACTTCTTAATGTTCACCATCCATTTGGGACAGGAATGCAGAGGTGTCTTTGTCCGGATGTGTTTTGCCTGATAAAGAGGTAATTGGGGTTACAACCCCTAAAATTGAGTGGAGTTACAATTCCATGTATAACTAGGGGCCCACCTTGTATTTTGAAGCCAATAGGTATTCTAGACAGTGCTTCGAGCTGAAAGATATTTTATGCTTTTTTAGCCCCCCCCTATTTGGGCAAAATAAAACATGTTTCCTGACACACATGTTTCTTCTTGGATGGCTCAGCCCACCAGTATGTTTACATAAAAGACATGAACTACCCTCCCTGAAATCTAGAAACTAACATAGCTAGCACCTGAAAATGGATGGGACTGGAAGACGATCGTTTCATTTTGGGGCGTTACGGCCTATTTGCAGGGTGCTATCTTAGGCTTTTAGGGAGGGTGTATACCTTAGGCCCAAAGAATCCCACATGTTTGTATAATTATTCACTCACACTGTTGATGGTAGAAATCCTGTACCAAAGGATAGATAGTTCATCCCGTTATGTACAGGTTTTTTTACATCCCAGGTGGTTCGCCGGATTTCTTCCATTGAACCTTCCAAGCCCGCCTTTGCGGGAAAATATTTGTGTTTTTTCAGGACCACTTCCTGTGTGCGGGGCCTCATGGGGGGCAAGGAATGAACTGATTGTTGATGTCATTCAGCTACTTGGGCATATATAAATAGCTTGGGTTCAACAACAACCCCTTCCCAGTTGCAACGGAGGCAGCCATGAAGGTGTTTGGGTGGCAACATCCTCGTTCTTTGCTCCCAGTTGCTGGAAATACTAGGCAAAGTATGATACTCTTGCAAGACCTCACCTTTCAAGAGTTGGAAACAAACAGCGATTGTTTTTCCCAGAAACAGGGGTTATCAAATTACCCTCCAGGGAACTACATATCATATCCAACCTTGGGAAGTTCGGAAAAAACTTCGACTCAAACGTGCCGGACTAAAAAGGGGATAACTGTTACTTCCCAAACGAGGGTACTTCGGGGGGGATCTAACTTGATGCCTTGGAGTATGATTCCAGTGTTTTCGAGGATGCCAGTGATCAGCATGATCAAGATATTTTACTAGGGGTCCTTTTTGCCCAGATTTTTTTCAGGAATCATCCCTCAAGTTATGGCGAACATATACACCAAAAAACAGGGCGTTGTTGTGGGAAAATCCATGGAAAAGGCCTTTAACTAGGTAACAAAGTGGTGGCAACTCAAAATATTTGTTATTTTCACCCCGAACCCTGGGGAAGATGACCCCAATTTGACTATATAATATTTTTCAAATGGGTTGAAACTCAACCACCAAGCAGTTAAGATTTGGACCATACTCCTGGTCAATCCGGGACGGAGTGGTGAGGTCACCCTTGGTAGATCCCCAATATGAGATTCCCGGGGATCTTCTCAAGCAACCGGGCGGGCTGTCCATTCTTTGCAATCCGCATTGGCTTTTCACACATTCAAATTACAAGTGTATCCTTTTTAGCCGTAAGATATTGATATATTTCCGGATCATGAAGTGCAATCGCCTTTTATCCTATGCGATTTTGTTTGATTTCAATCTGCAAAATAGCTACAAAATAGCTACAAACACCGTCGGTTTGTTTGCATCGCCAGCCAGGTCTCTCAATGACTCGGGTGAACTTCCAGTTGGACCCCCAGTGAGGGCGGAATGCAACGTGCAAAAAACAACGTGATTTACTTGCGGAGCCGTTGCCAATGGGATCTACGTATGGTATATAATTACCTACATGTACCGTAGATTTTAGCCAAATGTATAGGTAAATATGCCATACATGGATATTACATGGATCTTATGGGTTGGGATTTCAAACATCCATTATTGAATTAAGCCCTTCCGGGGAAAGTAAGTTGTGGATCCTTGATTCTTCACAACAAGATGATAGGGAAATTAGTTTGTAGAATGGGGAATCGTAGAAGAGGACAGTCGTCCAAACCTGCATTTCAACTCTGATTTGTTCCCATATGATCTCATAATACAAATGTCCTTGACTTTTAAAACAAGGGATGGACCAACAACCCTGGTTTACCCTGGGTTAGATCAGTGGCCAAACAAATCGTTGCTTCTGAATGTTCCATTTCCCTGTTTGAAGCTGATGTAAATGATAATGAGAAGATTATATCAGAATAATGGTAGTAATAAACTCATAATACATGTAATTTATATAATGTATAATGTTTGATTATTAAATTTGTGAAATGTATCTTTCATATATAATATGTAGTATTCAATATTTAACATGCATTTTTTTTACAACTAGTATATAATTTTGTAATATATGATATTTTATGAGATATGATTTATATCATGTTTACGATATGATATTTAATATCTAATATAGTCATAGTGGAGGGCGCCCAAACCCTAGTTCACGGTGTCTAAATCTCTCTATTAATCTTTTTGCAGGGAACCTGTTTTCAACCTTCACTATCCACTGTGAACCAGTGTTTAGGTAACCGCCCAATATGCGGTCGCAGTTTGTAGTGGATCAATGGATCCACCAAATTCCTTGGAAAAAAAGTTGGACAATCCCTATTCGATGCAATGGTGTATTTGCATGCTTTGGAATGTGAATACCTATAGCCTATAGCTTATATGTCTGAGATATCTATTTTTTTTCTGAACATAAATGTTCCGAACTGAAGGACATATATGGAAAAGGTTCAATTCCAGACACTCAATGTGTGGTATGTTTATACCTACATTTGGTCGATTTTTTGTGGCAAGTGTGGGTATGCGGATACGGTGGGATAATGAATGATTTGAACAGCTGAAGTCTCACTATTTTTGCAAATTCAATTTTTTTCCAAGTTGGTTTCACCATCCTTTTGGGCAAACTACAGCAATTCGCTTTGGAACAGTCAATTTAGGATTAAAGGAATTTCAAAACAGCCTGAATTCTGTGAACAGGCGACACGCACATTTCCGAAAGGTGATGTGTGTTTTTTTTCCAGCCAAAATCCACCATGAAGTTTCACCCCCCGAATTTGTTGTGCAAGGTTTTTTTTTAAACGAACTTGTTGGAAGAAAACCGCCACACAAAAATACAAGCAAATCGAAGTTTTCATTGGGGATATAATTCAGTAGGTCCTTCAAAATTCAACAGTTTTCACCCGGAAATGCCCTTCACCAGCGCTTTGCCTCGTGGCTCGTGGGGCGTTCAGGTCATGAAAAGGAGAAATTCTGCACCACAAAGACCCCATAGCCAAGGAGATTGGGGGGTGAATCTCCCACCTGGAAGATTCTGGAGATGGATGATTGATATGGGTGTTTCCAAAAATAGGGGTACCCCCAAATCATCATTTTTTCAGTAGGGGTTTTCCCGAAAAAAAAACCATCCATTTTGGGGCACCCCCCATTTTTGGAAACACCCATATAAACCCCAGTGAAAGTAGATGGCGCAACGCTTTCCACTCCCAAAAAGGTGAATGAGTAAGGTAAGGGCCATGATAAACCAAGACTAATGGGAGTTGAGTTGCGCCATCGATCCTTTCCATGGCGGTATATATATATATATATTTTTTTTCCAGTTTTTTTTCATATAGCAGTTGGAAGAAAAAAGGAGTTTTCAGCGAACTCTATTGGATTTCCAGAAGAAGGTAAAGATCCTCACAGGCAGTTCCTGAGGATCATCTCACCCAAAAATAGATCAATTTATCAACACTCCCGACTTGAAATCCTGACGGAAGAAATCCCAGGAAATCAGCGGAAAAGAGGCGCGCATGATGGACGTTGAGTGTTGAGAGTGAGGGTGATGGACTGATGGACTTTGAGCTTTGTGCAAGATTTGCGAGGTAATTTTTTGTAAGTAGAGTAAGAATAGCTGTTGCTGTTTGGAGGATTTTGGAAGACTTGAGTATTTAGACTGCAGGGAAATGATTTTGGTTGCCCCACGGTATGATATGATTGGATCCATACAGGGATAAGAGCTTTTTCAGTTTTTTCATGTTCAGTATGCGTTCCACCTTTTCGGCAATTTGGCATGTACTGTTTGACTTGTGCACCTGCTCCTTCCAGGGTTGTTGTTCCTCTTGTTTTTGTTCTTGTGGTTGCTGCTTTTGTTGTGGGTGTTTGTTGCTGCTGTCTGCTGTTGCTGCTGGTGGTGGAGGTGGTGGTGGTGGTGGTGTGTTTCTCCGCGCCCCAGGGGAGAAAAATAGAGGCTTAGACGCTGGGAGGCTCAAAACAGAATGGACCTTGGACAAGCTAAGAACTGTTGCCAAACGACCTTAAAAAGGCTTGCTTAAATGCAGTGAACAGCCAATGATTTACCTGGCCAATGGCTAAACTTTAAACGTTTTGGGATTACATATTTTGTGGGGAAAATAAAGGTCAAACCTTTATCTCAGGGTTCCATTCCCTAGGTGAGACGATATCGTGGTGTAATCTGGCAAAGTTTTGTTTGTTGAATCTTTCCATTGCTATGTCCGTTTACCAGGGTGGTACCCCTGAAATCTGACATAGAATTCCAAAATAGCCATGTTTGAAAGGAAATACATTTTGCAAACCATCGACGCACGAATGAGGGTTCAATCCCAACGCATCCCTCCCCTACAGCTTTGGCGGGCAAGGGACACCACTCGGTGAACTCATATCTATACAAGTCCATATAGTGATAAAATGGACAAAAAATACACCGCCTACACAATGAAATGAGAGGTGAACGAACAACCATCATTTTTGGTATCTACGTTGGATTTCGGGGGGTGGTATATATATATATATAATTATTTAATTTAGGGCAATTTTGCTTTTGGAAACTCCACCAGTTTCGAAGCCAACAAAAACTCAGCCTCTTCCCCGCTTTTGTGACTGGACCCTGGAACATTAACATGTTGAACCAAAAAATCAACCAATTGAAAAGGAAAATCATCCGAACCAAACCTTCATTTTTTGGGTTTTCAAAAGCCATTCATTTTCAGGGGTGAAAAATTTCCAGGGACGAAGTGACTTAGGAAGTCAAGCTGGTTACCCAACTGAACCATTGGATTTTCCAAAAGCCAACTTACAAAGTAGAAGGATGTTATTGTTAAATCGACTTGGGGAAACAAAGATCTGGATGGTCAACTTCTCAGTTAGCAACATATTTCGGTTGTTGTTTTTTCAAATAAACCCACTTACTATTATGTAATAGCAGCTTGGACGTGCTTGATATTACCCCGGCGTTTTTGTTACCCATTTAAAAAATGGTGTTTGTTTTTTGTTGCTCACTTAAACCCTAGAAATTTGACATGAATATCCAAAAATATAGGTTCGAAAAAGGTAAGTCATATGAAAAACTCTAGCCATTTTTTGGTTTCCTTGTTCAAAATGTTCGGGGCATTTCTATCGCCATGCTTTGGTATCCATGCTATATTTTCAGGGGATGTCTATGGCTATTGTTTGGCATTCATGTTAAAATTTCAGGTGCGCGTACCCTCCCAAAGTCTAACATGAAACCTGAACATGGACCGCCGGAAAAAGAGATTCCTTTTGGAAACCACCATTTTTCAAGTCCTGCACCAGTTGATACGGAGAATAGCCCATTTTTCACACGGGTTTTCATAGATAACAAGCTGTTTATACGGGGAAATCCTACCTGGGATGTATACAACCCTGTAAATAATAGAATAAACTACCAACCTCAACTGGTTAGGCGGAATTCTTCCATCAACACTATGTTCCTTGTACCCGTTAGCCACACGGCCGTTCCGAACCTCCCGTTCGACGCCATGACGTCCCCAAGGCCCGAAAGAGTCCCAAGCACAGGCGGAGTTTCGTCAAGTCATTGGACCCACTAATTACAGATCCATGGGACTGGCAGCCAATACACCTAACATGGTAAACTACGTGGTGGCAGCTCAAAGATTTTTTATTTTCAGCCCGAACCTTGGGGAAATGATCCAATTTGACGAACATATTTTTCAATTGGGTTGGTTCAACCACCTAACATGGTAAATGCAGGTAAAATTTGGTTCAGTTACGGGCCTTTGAAAACCGGTTATAATTAACTATACACCTAACATTGGTGAATAAACCATGCGAATGGTTGATTTTCATGGTAAATGCAATGTAAATATGCCAGTCCCATGGATCCTATGGATCCTTAGATGATTTGAATTTGAACATTTTGAACCTTTTCGATAATAAGATACAACCCGCGTTAGTTAAAGAAGTGGCCCACCTGCAGTCAGTCACTTTTTTCTGCCATTTTTGTTTTAGTGTGTTTGTACGTGGAAAGCTTTTCCTCTGTGACATCGTACAATGTTTGAAATAGATGGGAGAAAAGGGAGGAACAAGCTTGGATCATGAATGGCAATAGAAGGTGGAAATCCAATCTGAGAGAATCTTTATGTCTCAAGAGCCCTGAGAAAAGATGGATTTACAGCCGTGTGACTGTAGCTATCACTTCAAAAGGAATGAATGACATGCCCAAAAGAATTTGATAGACAGAAATGATACACCCCCGAAGTTTAACATAGCCACTGAAAAATGATGGTTGGAAGACAAGCCTTTTCTATTGGGAAGGTAACTTTTCAGAGTCGCTATGTTAAACTTCAGGAGGGTAGATCTATGATCATTGGGAAAACGATTTGCTTCCAACCTAGGGAAGGGTATAACCTTCTCGAAAAAATTAGGCAAAACCTTCGATTATCCCATAAGATTCTCGGCCATATGTTCGAAAAGCAATCATTGGATATCATTGGAATGATCATGGCTGGTCAACCTGCCCCCCCCCCCTAACGTTTGTACTCCCAGAAAAAAGGCCTAAATCAAAGGCTTATTACTGTAACCATTGGTTTCCAGCCATAAAGTGACATGTTTTCCCAATGGAGTTTTTTTTGTATATATAGATTTCGCACTTTCAACGAAGATCGGGTTTCAAGGATTTTGGAGTGGATTGGAACGTGTTTGTATTGACATTTACCCCTCCCCCGAAAAAACAAAACCGCACCGAAAAAAAACACTGGAGTTTTTTACAAGATGAGTTGGGCCCTTTTGGGGGGTTTCGGTCTCCCTGACAGGTGCTGAAGTTAGGGTTTTTTGGAGTGTAATAAAGTGTTTCACTGTTTGTCTGGGTGGTGGCAACTCAAAGATTTTTTATGTTCATCCCGAAAATTGGGGAAGACGAACCCAATTTGACGATCATATTTTTCAGATGGGTTGAAACCACCGACCAGTTTTGGTTCCCACATTTTAAGTCGTACCAACTGCTTAGCACCTGATTTGGGAAGAAAGAATGCTTTCTTTTCTCAATCGATAACACCACTTTGAAAGGGTAGCCAGGCTACAAACAACATCAGGCAGAGTAGCTGTAAAGTTCGAAATCGACGCAATGCCCCGGAGCAGTACTTGGATGTCCCAGGAAGTTAGTAAAAGGTTAGTAAGAGGGTTATACCCCCAATATACCTGATTTAAAGTATGTTATTATAACCCATTTACTAACCATTTGCTAACTTCCTGCGACATCCAAGTAGCTACCTTTCCTGAAGCTAAAAGGAACCTGAGACATAGTGGTTGGAAGATGATTTGGTCCTTTAGGATAGCGCAATATGACGGGTGCTATGTAAATTTCACGGGGTACAACTTCAAATTTAGCCATGTTGTGCCTGCTATGATGACCGAATCTTATATAAATGAGCTTTGAGAGGCCACGCCAAAAATGGTCCGAACCAATGAGACTGGGTGTTGTTCCACACTAGTTACTACAAGCAAAATTCAAGTGAGCTGTCAAATACTTTATCATAATCTTCGTCTCGGGAAGGCAAAGTTCCTGTTTCCAGCTTGGCTAATTTGTTTCTATAAATGAATTCTTCTAAATTCATAGGTTTTTTTCGTCGGAGGTGGGTAGCAATTGATGGAGGTTAAAGCTTCGCAGTTGGCTTACAATCTCCTCCATCGCCAGTAGATACAACTTGAATACATGGTAGGTATATACATATGATATATATTTATATATTGCTATATACCATTTGTTTTGGGAATATATAGGGATGTGAGGACTTATAAAAAAACCTGCCTTTCAATCTCCTCTTCGGGTCAGATAGGATTTTGAGAGCATGATATAGAGGCATTAAAAATGCGCAAGAGGGCGCAAGCGCAAGAAATAACTTAACTTACAACAAAAAAATAACGTATTTTCCAGGTATATATCTCCTTGGTTTGGCTGTAAAAAAAAACTGCTGCAACTTCTCCAAAATGTCTCCAAAGGAAAAGTGGGCTGTGCTCAAATTTGATCCTGCCAGGAAAGAAGTGGAATGCCGACCTTGCACAGAGAATTCTTGGCTGCGCTCCTTTACCTCCTTCCAAGCAGTTGAAGCACGTCGATGAGTTTTACACTGAAACAAAAAAAAAGCGAAGTGAAGGACACCAACTTGCGCCAATAGGGAAGGGGAAAATAGGGGAAACAGGAGTTGGTAACCATGGGAACCAATTAAGGGACTCTAAAAGGATAAATTGATTTACATAACTTACAAATCCAAGCAAAATGGTCACTCAGCAAAAACATGAATGTTTTCTCCATGCTTTGTAGCGTCCCGAGTGGCTGTCCTTTTTTCGTGCGGTGCCAAAAAAAAATAAAGGTCGACCTGCGTTTTTTGCCATCAGTATCTTCTCCCAAAGAGGCAAAGCTTGGAAGGAGTGGATCTTGTCATATATATATGTATATATTATATATCTGGTCAATTCTGGTCAGATTACAGCGACCTCACACGACCTCACACTATAATGGTAGCTGAGAAAGGCAAATCACCTTATTTCACGGTGAAATATTTTCATTTTGGCCAGATATGATTCGTTCTGCTTCAGGTAAATAAGTCTCTGGAAAAACAAAAAAAATCATAAAAAATCCTTTTGGACCTTTGGACACCATCATGTTCAGCTTCCATGCTGTATCTGGATAGAGTATTTGAAGGCATTGGGGGGTATCAACCAAAGCAGATGCGGATGGCAAAAAAGCAGTGGCTTTGCGTAATGGAACGCATGTTTTTCTGTGCTGAAAAAGTGCAGCACCTGTTGCATAGGGCCCCTGATGAAGGACGTGACTATAAGTGGATGCAACTATTACTCACTTAGAACTACCATGATTTGTAGGCGTTTGTAGGTAGGTTTTAAGTTCGTTCATTAATATCTACCTTCGATCTAAATGCCTACAACCGCCTTAGAATGACCGGGGGCCCTTTGCCGTGGTTCAGAAGGAACTTTTTCTGGAAGCTGTGTTTTTGTTGGCCGCTGTCAGCTATTTACAGACCGAGATCTTGCCAAGTTCACTCCAAATTGGTGTTTAGTAAGTCAATCCTCTGAAAACTGCCAGTAATTTTAGTAATTGATTTAGGTTTGGGAATTGTATTAATATATTATTTTTTCCAATGCCGCAATGCCCAACGAAAAAATGAGATTCATCATTTTCGGCTACTTCTCCGAAAGCCGTATTTGCAACTGGTTCCCTTCAGAGGTTTCTTGACCGTTTCCTTTTCCAGGAAGGTTCCCAAGAGGTAAAGGTCAGGGGGATTCTTTGCCTTCAAGAGGTGGCTTAAAGAGTAAACTAGGTGGTGGCAACTCAAATATTTTTAATTTTCACCCCGAACCCTGGGGAAATGATCCAATTTGACGATCATATTTTTCAAATGGGTTGAAAGCACCAACTAGGTAAAGGATGCCCTTCAAACTGCCACCTTTTTTAAGGGCTTCAAACAAGGCCACCTTCAAAAAAAGCCCATCAACCAGGCCTCTTGTGACACTTAACTTGTGTTGGTCGAGGATTTGTGATTTCCAATGGGATTTTTTGTTTCCAAAAAATGAAGCTTCCAAATGAGAGAACACTTCCACCTTGGAAAGTCGATATCGGAAAATCTGAAAGAAGTGTGTTTTTTTTGGGGCAGTGATTTTTTGGCAGTAAGGATACAGCTTCCAAGACCAAAAAAATGAGGGTTCCCCAGAGAAGCTTCGATGCTCTGAAGAAGAGCACTTTTGCTACAGGAGAAAGGGAATTTTGGAAGGGAAGGGGGGGTTGAACAGCAGATTACCCTCCCGAAGTGGAAAACTACTTTCCTTTTGGGATGGTATATTTTCAGGGGCTATGTTGAACTTCCAGGGGGTATAGAGCTGATAATTTTACAGGATCTGTAGCTTCTAAGGGGGCAAAGCCGTTGGTGGCACAAGGTCCTAAGGTTTGGAATGACAAGATGTGCATGGTATAGCATCAATTTTTTGATAGTTTGTTTCTGTACATGCAGAATAAATTATTAAGATACTGTTATCTGTACATACAAAGGATTCGCCACATGGATCATGCGCTGAAATTCTAGCCACCAGTCACTAAAGCGAGCTTGCTTTTGATGGTGGAATGACTCAACAAGTCTGGCTTTGAATTCAATGAATTGTGTAGGTTTTTTCCAATGGATGTCCAAGGATGGTTAAGTCACCTCCTTCAACCAAGTGATGCAACATAGCAAATCCCCGTTTTTTTCAGTTAATGCCATTGCGACATGAACATGTGCAAGTCAAACGTTGGTTCTGAAAATCTTCACTAACCATTGTGTACCAATTAAGTAGTTTACTGAAATTGTGTTCCTTTGAGTGGAAAATCAGAAACAATGAACAACAAAAATGCCAAACATTATACCGCCCAAGTACAGTTACACAGCGTTTGGGATGGGTTTCAGCCGCCCCAAAAGTCACTGAATTTCCTCCCCAAAGGTCCCAACTTGGAGGATCATCCCAAGTCGGAACCATCGTTTTTTTGAGTCCCCAAAACGTGGGGTTGTGGGACCCCCGGTCCAAATGGCATAAATCCATGGCTTATAAAATGAGGGCAACCACTTACTAACTGGGATGATCCTCCAAGTACCTTTTCTGCCGCAATCATGGAATTTATCATAAATCATACCTAATTTACGGGAAACTCGCCTTCCGACCCAAATTTTTCAACTGAAGCCCCATGATTATCCCAAGAAATAAGGCCTTATTCAGGAATTACACGTTCTTTACCACCACAAAATCCCTGATTTGGAATAGGTTAAGGCAGCCCTTTTTTGTCACCTAAAAACCTCCCAGAAATTTCCCCAAGGCTTGTAGGTTGGAGGGTCGGTCTCGACCATCCGAAAATCGTGGCCTAAAATCTGCTGAATTTGGCTTCAAAAAAGGGGGGCCAAGGTTGGCCTGGACGGGCGGGAACGCCCGGCGCGAGATCTCGCGCCGGCTGGCGGAAGTGGCAGGTGGATCGCGGGGTGAAAACTTTTCACCCCGGGTTGGTTGGTTTTTGAAGTGGTAGGTGGGGGGTAAGATTTGGAAACAAATGTAGCAAGAATGTGTATACTGCATATCAATTTGCATTCATCCATGTTGTTATAATTATATACATGTATTTGAATATAGATGATATAGATTTGGCCATGTGCATTTTAAATGTCATGGTGTTGTTGATGCAAAATGTGAACATATGCGTCCGGTCCGGACCCGTCCGGTTGTCAAAACGTTATTTGCCAACTGTTTGATCGATTTTGATCAAACAGATAGATGTGGATAGAACATCCGGCACGTTAAAAAGGACCACACGATGTCACCTGTATTAAAAAAACATGCTGCGTGAAACATCATCAAAGGTTCTGAGAAAAATCAACTTGCATGGCAATAGTTTGTTTGATATGGAAGATGCTCTTGATGAACAAGATCTGGCAATTGCTAATCCGTTGGTCAGCTTTGTATTTAAAGTATACTACCAAAGGTTCAGGTATTTAATATAATGTTGACCCCGGATTAGTAAACCCCATGGTTGTTTAATTGGGGGGGTCCCATTTTAAAGGGGATTCATCACTTTTGGTGGTACCCCCCTAATAATCATTTTAGGGGGTTATTAATCCGGGGTTGACATTACCAAAAATAGGAGGAGGTGATGGGGCACCCCCAATGTTTCTCTGACTGGCCATGACTGGGATGGTGATTCAACTACCCAATTTGAGACCAAAACATCGACGGTCGTGAAAAACTTCCCCGAGCTTTCAAGGGATGCACATGGCCCAAAAAATAATATTTTTTTGGATTTCAAAATGGGAATATATATATATATACCCTTCAGGGAATTAACATATATCCCACCTGGGGAAAAGGAAAATCATCTTCAAAAGTGCCTTGGTAGGGGATATGTTAGTTCCCTGGAGGGTAGGTAAATATACCATTCAGTAATGCATATTTACCTAGATGTACCATCAAAGATGCATGGATCTCATGGATCAATAAATGGATCTCATTAGAAATGCCGCCGCCATTGTGTTCAGGTCAACCCCGCCCCGGTTGGACCGCCACACCGGACCATGGAGGAGAATCCGCTGACTGACCAGCAATTTGGAGGGTAAGGAGGTGTTCAATGTTTAACTTGAAATTGGAATGACTAGGTGGTAGTTTCAAAACACTTTCGATTTTTACCCCTACCTGGGGAGATGATCCAATTTTACGAATATTTTTTCAGATGGGTTGGTGAAACCACCGACTAGATGAGGTATATACTGCCCAAAAAACTAAGATGTCCCCTAAAAAGTGGCCATTTTTTAAAAGGAAAATAGTCTTCCAAGCACTATTTTTCAGGGGACATGTTTGTTTTCGGGGGATAGTAAAGAGAGTGGTTAGCGACTGGGATGATAGATGATGATAGAATGATATAAGGCCGTAACGCCTTTTAATCCTGATTTCCCACAGGATTCACAAACACATCCCGAATGATCAATGTCCTCAAAAGTAGCAATCATATAATGTATCTTTGTTGTTGTTATCACATTGGCAAAATCATTTCAAACGAATGGGAGGATGGGCCTTTTTGGATGGCTGGTCGACCTACCCCCACTGACGTACTGTACCCGCCCCAGAAATAAGGCCTTGTTATATCAGGCCTGATTAACCATTGGTTTCCCAAGGCCTGATTATATAGACCCTTATTTCTTGTGGCGGGTACTTTCGGGTGGAGGGTAGGTTGACTAGCCATCAGATTTCCTGCCACCGGGGGGGTGTCCGTAGTACGAGGTGTCGATTATCCCAGGACTTGTTTCAAGTCCCCACAAAAGACCTGCATTTTTGTGGGACAGGTTCCAAATGGCCTAAACCCATGGCGAAAATAAAATGGGCGGGGGATGATCCTATCTACTTACATCCACTGGAACGATTCTCCAAGTGATTAGATGCCAGGGGGTCACCAACAAATCAACACACGTGGTACCCGAAAAATGACAAGAGGTCACGTTAGACGTTGGGAATACTTAAGAGTTTCGCTCCTGAACCAAAGGCAGTTTAGGTAGGGGAATACGTCCACCGGTATGTCGGGGTTGCACGGGATTTGTCAACTAGTTATCTCCGAAACAAGCCAACCCAAGGGACAAAGGTGCTAAGTGAAGTTTGATTCATGTCACATGTGACCAGGGAAAAACCTGCAGGCAAACACGGGATGGGTATCTCAAACATCACCTTCTCCCCCCCCAAAAAAATCCAGAAACAGGGAGCAATTTGGAGAATATCCTAATAGACTCAGGGGAGGCTCGTTGTTTTTTTGGGAAGCCATTGGGGTCGATTTGCCTTGAAAGGATGAACTGGAAATTCAAGCACAAGTCATGGCGGAAAAGGTCGGGGAGCTGTTTTGTGTTTTTCGTTTCTTGAACATTTGGGTAACATTATGGCTAATCAACCAACACCCCCACCAGAAAGAAGGCCTTATGATCAGCGCTCATTAACCATTGGTTTCCCTTTGTAAGGCCTGATTAAGCCCTTATTTCTTGCGGCGGGTACGTTACGGGGGGGGGGGGTAGGTTGATAAGGATGAGTAAAAAGGAGCCGATTTTTTTGGGACAGCAAACTTTGTTGAAGCTTGGGTCTTGGTGTATATAGACTACATCAAGTGGTTCAATGTGACCTTTCTATCACCTAGTTGGAGGTCACTTAACCTTTCAAACAATTACTTCTGAAAGGGCTACTTAAACCCACAAAAGATCGAAGCATTTCCAGGTATGTGCCGATATACAATCATTGGAATTTGTGTTTTTATTTTGATGTATGTTTCTGATTTGCCCTTCACTGGTACACCAAGCAAAAGACAGACATGTAAGCCATGACATGGAATTTGAGAAGTGCCGAGATTTTTTTTTGAAGTTTGGAAAATGGTTCTTGATATTTTGGTGTGCTCCTCCAATGAAGGTGTTTCCCGGCGGAAAACATGTTTGGACTCGGAGGGATTTTTGTTCAGAAAGACCTTCATCAAATCTTCACTGTTACCCCACAGGATTTTCCAATTGATAACTCCCCCAGCAATCATGATATTTCAAGTACCCTGAGGATCCTGACCCCTCAAAAATGGGCTATTTTGAGGACCTAAAAACCCATGCAGGTTCATTCACCCTTCCGGGGATTCTTTGGGTAAAAAATCCATGGACCAAAAATTCCAACGAATGCAGGGTCATCGAATTTAGAGATATGTTTTTTTACTTTTGAAGGGTGTGGCCTTGGGACTTTTTTGTGACCAACGAGTTAAACAGTTGAAACCACCAACGGAGGATCCGTTTTGTTTGTTTGTTTTTTTGGGAGCCCCGAGTAAAAGGGATTATATTTAATGGGACCCATGTTTGGGGGGAATCAAACTTGTGCCTTGTTTGGGTTAGTAATTCACCACGACCCTTGGACCATGGCTTTGAATTTGGGATTTAGATCACTTCCTTTGTGTTTGAGCTGACAATTTCCTATCTTTCCTGGAGTCAATCCCAACCTGAGCGGTGTCTAAATGGTATGGTTTATCGAGGAATTTCCTCTTAAACAATACCAGGACCATTATTTCACAGTGGAATTTTGTCATTCACCATATTTTAGGATACTTTAGCCAGATCAATGGTGGACAGATTGGGAAGCTGGAAAAAAAAACCTAGGATCCATGTGGGGAATGTTTGTTTACCTACATATGTTTTGAATGTGGCCCAGTTTTCACCGTTTATGTAGGTAAATATTCCATACATGGATTTTCTGGGAACTGCAGCAGCCATTGAACAACAAACATACGTCCCCGTGGACCCGCGTCAACAACCCCCTCTTCCAAACAAGAACTTTCCATTTTGGCATCTTTTTGAGGGTGGGTACTTCTAGTTAGTGATTTCAAACTTTGTGGATATTTATATATATTTATATTATCATTTTTTGTATCTATGGATTTGACCGGATCGATTCCCCCGAGATTTAACATAGCTACCCAAAATAGCCAGATTTGAAAGGAGATACATTTTTCAATGGATGACTTTATTATGAGGTGTGTTGCCACCATTTCGTGGATGCCAGCTGTTGTAGCATCAAGATACATCAAACAGGTGCAGCAAAGACACTCTCCCATAACGCAGCAACCACTGCTGTCCCAGTGATGTAGGAGAGAAGAGATCCACAATTCCACAATCCCCAAAATCACTGGACGGATAAATTCAGATACTCAGTTCACATGATTTATGATTTATGGACCAATGGATGGTTTTGCTTCTTCTAAACTCAGATTTCGAGAGCAGAATACATAAACTTGCGCTTAGCCAACACCAAGTTTCGGTTGGCAGACAGGCTTTTTTCATCTTTTTTTGGGGGGAAGTGCTTTGACAACATATCAACGACTTCAAACTGCTATCCGTCCATATGAAAAGATGAACGCACTGTCAGATTGAGAGCTAAGCAGCTACCCCCCCCCCCAAAAAAAAATGCAAAAAATCACATCAATTTGTCTCCTGAGAGTTTCGGGGGCAAAACCATCATAGTTTAAACGCTAAGTGTCAGAGGTTCGGTTGATTGAAGGCTGCCTCTTCGAGTTTAGTATACTTTGATTTATTAGCATCCAAACAAAGTGACCTCTGTCAGCGCAATTTTGGAGAATGTGCTGATGCAAACAGAGGCGTCGGACTTGGCGGGAAAAAAACAACTTGCAGATCAACAGGTGGCAGCATTGAAAAAAGGCACCTTTTAAATGTATAGTGATAAAGGGTCACAAGTCATAAATCATGCTGTGAAGAGAAACAGGTTTCTATGTATAAATACTGGTTTGCGATTTCTCCACACAATGTGTCTTATTAACACGGAACCCAGAAGTAGAGGTCTGGAATCTAGAAAATGATATTTGTTTTTGAATTGGGTGATGTTAAGGCTATATGTTAATTCGCAGGGGTGTATATGTTTTGGTAGATGTTGGTAGTTTTGAATGTTTAAGTATTTTGTATTTATATATATATATACATTTTGTTGTGTTTTGCTGGTTTCTTGATATATATATATATACATATCTATATATGCGTATCTCTCTCTCTGTTCACCTTTCCACAATCTGTGAGGAATGTTGTGCCCACTTGAACTCCAGCGAATCCAGCACTGAAGAGATCTGAACAAAAAGGGTTGGCTGCAATCTGAATATATCGTTTATTTGAAAAATAGAAGAACAGCCTCCCACTTACAGGTATCGTTTTTGAAAAATGGAATAACAGCCTCCCACTTACCAGCTGTTTAAGAGTGATTGGTAGAAACATACAGTTTTTTTTAATTTTACTCATGGGGACTTTCCACAGGGACAATGGACTTTCCTAGGCTCATTAATCACCATGTGCCTAGGCAGTTGAGTGAAATGTCAGGTCACAAAGAACGATCATCTCGTACCTCCCAGCGTCATTGAAACGCCAAGTCAACGTAAGCCTGGGTTCGTCATCCACAAGGATTCTTTTCCACCTCTACTTAGTGGAAGATCATGAAGGACTTATATACAAGATTAATTTCATGTTCAATTCACGCTTTCTAGCTGAGAAACCAATCATTGGAATGCAACATATGCTTGCCAGGAACTAAGGAACTATTCTTGATCCATTAGAAACAAATTGGTCTGGCATTCCCCAAAAACCCTTGAAAAACACCTTTTTTCTTTCGGCAATGATGATGATGGTGACGGAGTTCTCGCATTTTACTCCGGTTTTTCCCATTTTTTTCGGAGGCCGAATTCCACGCCCACCTACACTGAGTCGAACAGGACGATGCTTCGTCAAGTGGCCGGTGGAAGCCCACGGAAGTTCATCCCCTCCGATGGAGCTTCTGGTTATGATTCACCAGCCAGCGAGAAGAAGGTGGCCGAAGAAGAAGAAGAACTAGAGACTTGGCAGTTGGGTTTGACATGGAATTTTCTGTTTGAGGTGTATATACATATTATCATCATGTATACATAGATAGATGGATCATTTTTGATTATATGATTATATAGATATTTTTTTTGACATGGGAAGTTCTTGGTGCTTATACATTATTTAGTTCTGGCATGCTTTAAAAAAACGTTCCATTTATCCATGGTGATAAAAGATTTGTTTCTGTATGAGTTGATGCTTGCAACAAATGATGGCACCTAACGGAAGATGAACGGCGAAAGGTTCATCTACAGCCATCACCCATGAAACGTTCTTCAGAAAATGATCTTCCAACCGAACACCTCCATGACTTTTGGGTCCATGTTTAACAAAAAGTCCGTGAGTTCATCTCTTCTTTAAGGAGCACCATGTGGCAAAGGTCCAGGTTAAATTTGGACTCCCCTTAAGAAAAATGTAACCGTAACCTGGGTGGAGCTTGTAGATCCAAGTCTAAAAATCATCCTGGAGGTTGGCGAAGGTTTGGCCGAATTCCGGCCCCATCAGCTGGGATTCATTTGGGATAAAGTACCAAACTCAACTTGATTTGTTTTTTTCAAGTGGTTTTTTACGGATTGGGATCCCATAAAATGAAAATCACCATTAAACTCACCACCATGTGGGGAGAAGATGTTTTTACATACTTTTTTTCGAAGTATCTTATAAGCAAAAATCCAAGTCAATTGTTACAGGGTTTCGGCCATCAGCAGTGCCTTGGGTTTGGACAGCTGTGAACCAAAACGTGCTCCACCCAGCTGGCGTTTGGGGTTTTTTCAACGTCACGCCTTCGCACTTCGATTTGTAAGCGGCTGATAGGTGAAGATTCATTGGGATAGCAATGACCATCAAGATTTTTGCATTTTTGGGTGGCATTTCAGACCAGAGATAGTTCCCAGGCATCATTTTTGTTTGGAGGTACTCGTTTTTTTCTAAATGGGGCACAGTGGATTATGGGGAGATATATGTGGAAAAAAGTAGAGTGTAAAGACATTGTATGGCCTATCAGCCAACCCCGCCCTAACGTACCCCCCTCAGACATAAGGGTTTCATTTTTGGCCTAAATAAAGGGATCGAAATCAATGGTTAAGAAACCCTTAAGCAGGCAATATTTCTGAGGAAAAATCTGAAAGGGCGCTGATTGATTAGCAATGAACATCACAGCTCCTTCTCAGCCTTCATACCTCACCTTGTCAGGATGAGGAAGAGGATGGTGATGGAAAGAGCCGTTCTTCTGGGCACCTTGACAAACAAAAATCCGGATGAGCCTTGCCAAAGATTTCCCTTCGTTTTTTAGGAAGGGCTTTTGAAAAGTCAACATGTTTTATTTTCATTTCAATTTTCAACAAGGGCTTTTAAGAAGTCAACAAGATTGTTTTTTTTTTGTAAGTCCAACTTTTCAACACACCCACACACAGATTTTGAGAATAATACCTACCGCATGCAAGCATAATATCATAAATATCATTAACTTGAACCCAACCTGGAAAAATCGGTGGAACAAAAATATCCTCAACTTCCTTCAACTCCTTGTGATTCACTGAAAGGTATCCTGGTGCTGCCGATGAATGGGATGATCCTTGGATATCATCGGATTGGGGTTTCACGACCTGGCGATGTTTGGCCTAGGAGGGAAAAAATGGAACCAAAATTGTCTACACCCCCGGAAATCTAACATAGATACTAGTACCTATAAAAATCATGGGTTTTTAACATGTATCTCCTGCATCTCCTTTTCAAATATGGCGTCATTTTGTATATACAGCCGTTGGTTTTCGCAGGTGTATGGCTTGATTAAGATAGTGAAGTGAAGGACCCTGCATTCCTGGAATTACTGAAGCGAAACGAACCTAAAATTCCTCCAAAAGCCCTTGAAAAATGATGCTTGGAAACTTACTGTGCTTCTGCAATGGTTTGTCTTCACGGGTTATGTTCATTTTCGGAGGTATCTACGTGACCTTTCCAAATACTGTAGCTGACTCAAGCTGACTTTCTTCCAGGAACGCCTTCAATGATAGATGAACGACTTGACAAGTCAAGACTTGAATTTCCCAGGTTTGGGGTTGACGGTTGGATGCCCTGAATATGACCGACTTGTGAAGGCAGATGGTCGACCGTAACTACATCCCAGATGTCCCGGACAGGAAGTTAGGATCAATAGTGAGTAAATGGGTTATAAGTCATGTATTAAATCGGATAGATTGGGGTTATAACCCACTGATCCTAACCTTTTACTAACTTCCTAGGACATCCAAGTACTGGAAGGGTATGGGAAGACTCCTTATGAAACAATTCTGCGGGTTGTGTGCTGTGAGTGTATACACAGTAGGTCTTGTTGGAGGGCCCCTATGTCACCAAAGTGCCCCAAAACATCCTTAGATAATTTTCATTTCAGTGCCTCACAGATTTGCGTCAAATTTCAAATGGGAGGGTGATTTCAGTGCCATGCTCCACCTGTCAACATTTCAGATGCCCAAAGCCGATTTGGTTGGATAATCATACCAATGTCTGCCATTGAACCCTCAACATAAACTGACTTGGGAACTTGGAAAGAAACCATCAAGAAAAACCAGCCGAATCGCACGTCCCAACAAACACTGGGATTTCACATCATTTCTCCATGTTTCCGGTACTCCAGTTTTTCATGCGGAAAAAAATCCCAAATTAAATCTCCACCCTTTTTCATATGTTTTTCCATGTTTCCTTCAAAGTGGGCCCTTTAAAAAAGAGTGAAAAGTTGGGAGCGCCCATAACTCCACCATTGGTAAAGAAAGCCAGTGAAACTTAGACTTAAACCCCGTTTATTTGCGGCCATTTATAGGGGTTGTAACTCCATGGATGACTATTAGGACCCCACTTTCTTGCTGTGTAGTCCAACCTTAAGCAGACTGAGAGCTGCTAATGAGGCATTTTTGTTGTGTTCCGGGATGGATTCTTCCCCGCTAATGGGACCAAAAAAATGGATCATTCTTTAGATTTGTCAATTTTCTTCAATTAATTGTACATTAAATGTTTTTTTTCATGATGGTAGATGAACATTATTCCACCCTCATTGTAGGATTTACAGTTCTATACTACCCTTTTTTTCGTTTTTGTTTGGGTTCCCCGTCGTTTTACTTTCTCCAAACAGTCGTCGTTTTTGTCCTCAGGAAATTTGGGCTTCGCCTTTGGAAATTCGCTTTACACAGGTACTGTCATCATACCCGCCCGATGGGTCGAGTCGGTAAACTTTAGCATCAAAGGCCATCTTTCATCCCAAAAAATGCCCTGAAAGAGGCAGGTTTAGGAATTAAAATCTAATTACACCCCTGAAATTTAACATGGAACCTGAAAAGAAGTCCCTGGAAATGGTGATTCCTTTTGGAAACCATCATTTTCGGGTTCCATGCTAAATTTCGGGGGAGTATTCTAATTTGCCCAGAATCATTGGAGGGGTTGGATTACGGCCGGCTGGCCGCGCAGTTGTTGTTGGGGAAAAAGAATCTTCGACCTAGTTTTACCCATGTAGACTCAGCGAAGGGTACTGACAAATGCTAAGTACGCGCTAGCCGCTAGTTACACCCTTTGAAATTTAAGATGGATTCTCAAATGATTAACCTCCGAAATGGAACATGTATTATTTCAGGTTCAATTTTGAGATGTCCATTCGTGATTTTTTTCCGGGGGTAGTAGCATGGTCTAACAACCCTGTAACAATACTCTTCCATGTTTGGCCTGCGGCACCTGTATAGTTCTAGCCAAAGCTAAGACACCAGCCCAAGAGATATTTTTCCACTTGGATCAGAATGGGAATGGTATATTTACCGTAAATGGGTGACTTTTATGGTAAACGTAGGTAGTTCAACCATTCCCATGGATCCTATGTGGTTTTTGGCATGCTGTTTTTCGTTTCCAAGTACTTACGGATTCTTTTTGGCAAGTGCCAAGTCGAAAGGCATCATTTTTCCCCAAGACCCTTTCGCCTTATCAAAGGTGGTGTGAGTTTTGGATGGCTACGTTTTATACTCAATGACGAGTTGTTACATGTGTTTTTATGTGGAGAGATGTGCCAAAAAAAACAGTGATGCATCATGTGAAATGAAATGAAATGAGTAAACATCTTGACATCTCAAACAAGCACATAAATGAAAACCTCATGCGCACTAAATCCCTAGAGGTTTTTGTGTTTGTCAATCCCGAAGGGGGAGCATTCAAGAACTATGGCCGAACACCGGGGGTTCTCCGCATGGTCTTGTAGTTTTTGTTGTGGCCTATTGGTGTTCAGCTAATGGTTGATTGTTGGATTGGGTGCACCCCTAGAATCCCAAACCACCGGGCCCCAAACCAACAACTAACCATTAGCTGAAGTGTTGTATAGCATGGAATATATGGAGGTAGGTTGCTTGATTCAGCGTTCGACCATCATTCAACTCAAAGGCCAGTTGAGAGTAATTTCTGAAATTGGAAGTTGCCAACCACAAAAGCCTTGTTTTGTTTTAACAAGTGTTCATCCCTGCACTTCAGATTTTGGATGATCATCGTGTGTTATCAACTGGGTGGTGGTTTCATTTTTTTTTACCGCTTGTTTAGGGAAGATGTCCAATTTGACTCATTTTTTCCCAGGGGGTTGGTTCAACCACCAACTAGCTTGTAGCTGTGGGCTTTCTGAGAGGTGACCCCTTAGCATTCTGAAAGCATGGTAGCCTAACCCTCCCCAACTTTAACCATGTAACCTATCAAACCAATGGGTCTCCAAGTTCGGAATCTAGAATTTGTTTTGGGTTTTCCATTTTTCAAGTGAACCATGTTGAAACTTTGGTGTTTGAACCATGTTAAATCTTTGGATTCAAGTGAATCATGGGTATACCTTAAGCAAAGATGATCATCCTTTTCCATTTTGTGTTTGAATATCTTAGGTTGTTATTGTTCGCCGTTCAGCTTTTTGCGTCGCAGTCGTCCTGCATTTTCGACCGGAGACATCGGACAATCCAGGAGAAGATTCATCCTTTCTTCTATCGCCGTGGGCCCATCGTTAATGTCTTACCCAAGATCCGTGCCGTGGGCAGTGATGATGGTATCGTGGACCTCATTCCACCCTTTGCACCCATCCATTGCTTGAGGACAGGAGAATGGTAGGTGTTTAAGTATGGTGAAATAGCACACACACACACACACTTCATCATATAATCTATTTGTGCGATTTTATATGTAAGATCTTTGTGTTTGTCACTGTTTATATGTGCACTGAAGAAGTTGAATTGAACACAAGACAACAAAACTTGAGTAACAAAAGATGTTATTATCATCCAAATTTTAAATCAACTAACTCCTATGGCTAGTAACAAACACATGTAGGTAAATATATCATAATTTCATGGATCATATGGGTGATGTTGCATGGTAAAAAAAAACACATTTTTTTTACAACAAAATAATCCTCCAATTTTTGTTGCAGGAGAGGTGGCACCTTATGGTCCTTGGACAATCGTCGCCTCTATGCCTTGCAACTGGCTGCCATGGATATATGGCCACGACTCTGCCGTGTACGCTGTTTGAGTCGTGAGCGATTACCAAGGCATAAATTTAAGACGCAATACCGTGCCTTGACTACCCTTGTGGTTTGGTTTGTGGGTGGTAGGGATTGGATGCTTTTTGTTTAAGCCAAGCAGGTTGAAGTTGTGAAACGTTTGGGGTTTTGGAGGTGCATATTTTAGTAGAGTCGGAAACAGATAAGTTAAACCCTTCATTTCCATTTCCGACATGGTTGAATTGTAAAATAAACATCAACACGTTTGTTTAGGGGACACATGTAGCATGTAGAGCTTGGTTTTTACCATTTCATGTTTGACATTGGTTTGTAGCAACCTGAAACCAGATGTTCACTCAAATCCCTGACGGTGATTTTGCCGTGCCACATGCCGTGCCATGTGTTTTCCTTTTATTAGCTCTGGGGTTTCAACTAAAAATTGGTCATGTCCAAGCTAAAGGACTACAGTTTGAAGTTTTGACCTGGTTAAATCTGACCCTTCGGATCTGGGTTTCAGCAAGAAAATGTTGTCCGTTGTTTTTTCTGTCGTTTTTTCTGGCCTGGACAACCTCCCAAGATGCTTCAGAACTCCGTGGTCAGGAAAGTTCAATACCACCTCGGAAGGACGAGTGATTGCAGTGACAACGAGGTTTCTGGGCGATGATGATGCCCATCTGTTGGTGGATCATTGTCTCAGCAAACTTGGGATGGTTAATAACTGTTTAGACATCATAGGATATACGATAGGTGTTCTACATGTGTTTCTGTATTCAGATATTGTTTTTTGATATATATATATATATTTGTATAGTACATATCTATGTATTGATTTACATGTACATATCAGCCTACATCACTGCAAAGGATTTTCTTTGTGATCAATTGAGCAAGGGAAAAAAAGTATTGTTTGGGGTTTTGGGGGATTATACTTACTAACCAGTTATGTGGAGATTCTCACAAGCCATTGTAAGGATCTCCTATTAAACAACCAGTATAATGGAAAGAAAGAGGGTTTTTTTCCTGGCTCACCTGTTCATGTTGGGGAGTGTAAGCAAGGATGGGTCACAAATTCCTATGCATTGCAGATGCAACTGGTTGTTGTAGTTGAAAGTACCCATGGCAGATATGAAAAGTTGATAAACGCTGTAATTGGAGATTAGTTGGAGTGGATGGGAGCTAGAAATATTCTAAATTTAATTGACATCAGTTGCAGTACTGTTGATGGAAGAAATCCTGCACCACCTGGGATGTATAAAACCTTGTGAATAAAGGAATAAACTACCCATCAAATGGTGTAGGATTTATTCCATCAACTGTACCACCTATATACTGTAGTTGCATTAGATCCGTTTGCCTTTACACTTTGCAACATATTTTGACCCTGCAACTTTCACGAGATTGGTGATGTGGGCATGTCTCAAAGTGAAGGGCCATCCAAAAGATTATGGACATCTTGTTGGTGGCAAAAAATCCTGCACCAGCTATTCCCTATGAAAGCCTATGAAATGAAAATGGTGTAAGCATTCTCTATATCAAATGGTTAGCCGGACATCCTTCCATCAAAAGTCATTGATTTTGGAAAGAAACCACCTGCTTTTTTTGGTGAGGTATATATGGCACGTGGTCCAGCTTGACTGTTTTTTTTTTGCAGCCCAAGATGTGAACATTTTTTTGGTAGGGAAACTGTGTAGTATCCTTGGGATGGTAGCCTAGCTGTTCAACCACCCCACTAAGGAGCCCTTTGAAATGGTATATACCCCATAAATACCCATTATATAGGGTGTATATGGGGTTGATTATTCAGGGGTACCATCCCAAGGGGTCCACCATTTTCCCCATGATTCTTGGTTCGGAGTTGGGGGAGTTCATAATGCTGAGGTTGTACCAGACATTCTCGAGACGCCCCCGTGGTCCAACTACATTCCCTCCGTAAAATACCCATGGTGTTTTTTTTAAAGCCGTACTATAGAAACTAGGTGGCGCTTGCACCACTACCTCGGGTTTCATATGGTTTCATGATCCAATTTGACTTGCGCATATTTTTCATATGGGTTGGTGTTGAAACCACCAACCAGGAAAGCCATCAAATGCTGTGCTTTAGAATGGAGCTTCAGAATCCCTTCATAATATGTAGCTCGATTTGGAGCTACCGAAATCCCAGGTTTCGATCAGCAAATTCGTAGTTATAGTTCTGATCCCTATGGCTGGGCCCCTGGTGCTGTCAGGTACCAACATGTCGACAGCTGGAATTGGCATGATCGAGCCATTGAGGTGGAACAGTTCCTTTTTGGTGAAGCAAATCGAGATATTTTCCGTAGAAATTGTTCATCCACAAACCCCTTGGGTACCTTCCATTATTGTGGTTGGTTATGGTTGGTTAATGACGGGGTCCTTATCATGTTTATCATGATCCAAATATAAGTGGGCAGTATTTCATCCCTTATGCTCCCTAAAACTAACAGCTTGCCCATAGAGATAGGCCTTCCCAAGAGGAAAGTAGTTTTCCAACCATTGATTCTCAGGGGGTATATTAGTTTTAGGGAGGGTATCTGGAAGCTTTGCTTTAAACCCCGTACTCTGCCCTCCCAGAATTCTGGTTCAATGGAAAATGGGATGCCTCCAATATAATCATTAGTTTTCTTTCATTTTGGGCCAAAGGAAAAACCACTGGACCATGACTGTGGGAGAAATGGTGGCAGTGGGTAGGTAATCTAAATAATATGGGGACTCAGGGAACCTGTTATTGACCTTCATGATCAATGTAGTGGTTTTCAAGTGTTTAGGCCGCACCCAAGATGGCATTTCTCGGTATCTCCGTTGATTCTGGCGGCTTTGGTGATTTTGGTGGGTACATGTTTGTCATGCTGACAGAATACAAAGGTTGATGGATTTGGTAGAAGACATTGTGACAAACAACGTCGCCTGAAGATTAGACAGTCATGTGCTTTTTGAAGTTTCAAAAGTTTCACAAGAATACACTCCCTGAAACTAAGATAAACAACCTCTGAAAAGAGGGCCCCCCTTGAAGTTTAGAGATTCCGAACTTGGAAAACCACCATTTTTAGGTGCTTTCGAACTGTTAGAGCCAGGGAGGGTAGGTACTTTTGGGGTGTATTTTTTTAGTGCCGACCTTATCAGGAAAAAAAAAGACAAATCCTTGCCATATATGCTCCATGGGACTGGCATATGTACCTACCTGTTTTCTTGATTTTATGGTAAAAGTCTAGGTCCGGTGGTGGTTTCACATATATGTTTTATGTTCACCCCTACTTGTTGGGGAAGATTTCCAATTTAATTGGACTAATATTTTTCAAATAAATAGGTTGGTTCAACCACCAACCAGATGTACATAGGTAAATCTTATCGAGCATCTAATATGGGATAGTTTTTCCGGCTCCGAAATCTTTCTCGGAGTTGAGAGGAAGATATCAGACGTCTTGGAGCAAACGGACGTTGAAGAATTCATGTACACCCATGGAACCCAATATGGAGGTTTGGTTTGGTTTGGTTCAGATGATTTTCCGACTCTCATTTGGGTGACTTTCAGGTTCCAGCCGTTAATTTTCAGGGGTGCATATCATGAATGATCCACTGCCAACCACCTGACTTTGGGTGATTGGGACAGTTTCTGGTGGGGGGAGGAGCGGCAGCACAGGCTAACCACCTGAAATTTCAGAAAAAAATGTCTACATCGCATAAACATAAACAGTGGTGGATGAAAAAAACTACAAACCTTCGACAGATGCGCTATTTTTATCTATTACATATCTGCATCTTTCTTTGCTCACCAGTTTTCTCAAAAAACAAACTAAGGCAATCTTTGTCCAAACGCCTCTCTGTGATTTTCACCATTTTTGAAGTTTTACCCGTGCTGGGTGCACTCTTCTTTCGAACCGGCTACACTGGGCTCTCTTCCCGACGGCCTTTGATCATCGGTGTCTTGGGACGTTGAGGATGGGAATTCACGGCTTCCAAATGGTGCGACAAACGTGTTGGTCTTGATGGGAAATGCCTAGAACATCAGGTGAAACCTCGAAACATGAGAGGTTTTTTTGTTCATCCCTTAGTCCCTCATTGCTCAAGTGAAGACCGGTCAGACCTGTAGGTTTTATTTCCAGGTCCAAAAATCCTCAAAAACCCGGTCCCTGAAACCAACATCCACAGTCCAGTTGGTCCCTGGAAGACCAATCCATCAGGAAACTACGGTTGATGGAAAGAATCCTGCTAACCAGTTGAGGTTGGTAGTTGAAATCCCATTATTTACAGGGTTTTGGGAACATCCCAGGTGGTTGTTTGGGATTTCTGAACCATCAACAGTAGTATTCCAAGGTGCTTTTGCTGTTCGCTTCAGGGATGTTTCAGCGAAACCTGACCTGGGAGGTGTTAACCTCCCTGACCTGGGGGGTTTCCAACCGTTAGACACTCAATGTATGATATATGTACCTACCATGAATGGTTGAATTTTATGGCAATTCACGTAGGTAAGCATACCATACATTGCGTACAAGTTGGCTTCATTTCCTGGTGAAGAGTGATGATGGTTCGCCTAGAAGTTTTATATCCCATGATGTTTTGTGGATGAAGTGTTTATATGTACATGTGTCTCAATTTGTTCGTAGTAAATGTGGGTAAATAATCTATATACATTTGGTGCCTTTGGGTAATACGAGGTTTTGTTTCACAAAAAGATGGTTGTGACAGAACTTGTGCACTTTGAGTACCGATCTATGGAGTGGTAGCTGGTACCATGACCTTCAGCTTTGGAAAAAGTTGATCCCTTACACTACACGGCACCCCGGATGTGTCAATTTCATGTTCGTTTCATTAGGGGCGATACTCGAACATTGGGACCTGTGGGATTTATTTTGTTTCTTTGCGCTTTATGATGTTTTTTTTTGGGGGGGGTGCTCCCCACAACAAACCAACGCTTTTGACGCAAGACACGCGTGGAGTTTCATCCTCCCAAGGTTTTTTGCTGAGCTTTGCCTTAGACTTCCTACGGCAGCAAGTTTCATTTCCGGAGAAGGTGTTGTACCTCGGTGGTGTGAAAGTTGGTGAAGTCTTGTTTGCTAACTGCAAAACTTCGAAGGAAACTAACATGGATGGCTGGAAAATCACCATTTTTCCATAGGAGATACATCTTCAGTCATGGCTGGTTTTCTATTGTCATGTTAGTTTTCGGGGGTGTAAATGGTTAGACAAAGTTAGACCCCCCTAACAAAAAGGATACACTCCCTGAAACTAACAGAAAAAAGCCGGTGAAACATGGTGATTCGGAGACTATTCTTTCCTGCCAATGGCTTTTGCTGCTAGTTTTAGGGAAGGGTATATGTGACTTCAACTTGACATGAGGCATGAATCCACCCTCAAAAAAACAACAAGGTTTGATGTATTAAGTGGAACCTTTTGGAATTCCGCGTTTTTGTTGGTGGTTTTCGAGCCAGGGTGAAATAGTGTGATACGTTGCGATGGGAGTTGCCACTCGCAGGATTCCATCGTGGCAAATGAAGGTTTGGATTGGGATTTGCGGAGGCTAAACGTAGAATGATAGCATCATAAGGTAGACTTGGCAACTCAGCATTTTTTGCATGGGAAAAAAAAGCACCCCCAAAGTTTAACAGTTCATCCCTCAAATAGGCCAATTCATTCCCAATTTCAGAAAGTCGTAAGGAGATTCGTCTTCGTTCCAAGCATCCCATTTTTTCATAGCCGCCAATATAAACCATGTATTTTTTTCATATCAACCAATGGTTAGCTTCTAAGAAATCTCCAACAGGACCCAGTGAATGGACCCCTCAACCTGAGTATCTCATAGCTCTTGCACCTTACCTAGGGGTCCATTGGTAAGGTCCTGTTTGATTTTTGATGGATAGCTGGTAGTGAAGCTTGGTGAGCCTTTGAAACCTCCCGGAATGTCGTGTCAAAGATTTCCGGAAAAAAATCGGACTCCCTATGCCGGAAGGACCAGGACCAACAGGCCGCCAACCTGAATCAAAACCCAACCGTTGGTTGACCAACCTGTTACTGGTTGGTGGTTTCAAATATGTTTTATTTTCATCCCTACTTGGGGAAGATTCCCATTTTGACTAATATTTTTCAGATGGGTTGAAACCACCAACTAGGTTACTAACATACCACTTACCAGAGAAATAAGGCCTTATGATCAGGGCTAAGGCTTACCATTGGCTTATCTTAATAAGGCGTTATCAAACCCTCGTTTTTTTTCCTTGTGGGGGGGTACGTTAGGGGGGGTGGTTTAGCCATAAAACCATTGGTTATTTCTGGTGGCACCAACCGAACAATTTCTTGTTGTGAGCGGTTTTTTTTACCTTTAGTTGTGGGAAGAGGTGTTGTTGCTTTCAACCTTGGTTGCAGAAGAGATCTTCATGTCTTCTGGCTGAAATGTTCTTTAAAGTAACAACCTCGCATGACATTTCAGGTTTGTGAAAGGATGAAGGTTAACACAGATTCATCACACACCTCACCATTCACCACGCAAAAAGAAACACACCTATCTCGGACCTACCCCCCACCCAGTCACAGTCACCACCAGAACTACTCCATTTTTAGTAGGGGAGCTCTATAAAACGAGATTATTCCCCACTGCTAATGAACGGGGGGTTGAACAAACATATAGCAAACATCATGATATCATGGCTACTTCCCCTCCACCAACCAACCACCCACCACGTTTTTTGTTATCTTTCCAAGGTGCCGTTGGCAGGTAGATGCAATTCTGGAAGGTGAATCTTTGATGAAGTTCCTTGTTTTTTTGTTCACGTTCAGCTCTCAGAGGATAGAAAAAAGCAAAGCCAAGCAACATATCATCCAATCAGATAGAATGAGATAACTATATATACAGCCAATGGAAATTTATAGACATTTACTGCAACAATTGGTTCCCAGAAGTTAAGTTTGTTTGGTAAATGTTTTTTTTCAAAGGATCATGGGTTTGTTGGTGCTTTTTTTATTTGTTGCAAACGGCTTTGGAGCCGGTCGTGAAACGTTTGTCAAATTTGGTTGTTGTTTTTTGTTGAAAAGTTTTTGTTGATTTTTGTGTTTCAAAGTTTTTTTTCAAGTTTGGTTGTTGTTCAAAGTTTGGTTGTTATTGAGGGATTTTCTTTTCAATCATCTGCGTTTACTTTTAGTGCACTCAGATGATTTTTCATAGGAGAAGACTTCATGTTTTCTTTCCCAACCAGAACCAGTAATTAACCATCAAAATCATAGAAGCAGCGGGTTTTTTGTGTTTTGTAAGCACATCCTTTCTTGAAGTGCAGGCAGGGTCCTCCAAAGTTTCAATTCGAATTCAGGGTGTTTGAATAGATTTGTTGTGGTAGAGTCGTCTATGACTCAACAAAAATCTTCGGCACAAGTTGGGGTCGACAATGATTGGGAACCGCATGGAACCAGAGGGGTCCGCACTTTGGATGGCAATAACCTTGATTCTTCATCACACAATCACCCCAAGGGTGGTACCTCAGGAAGAGAATCATCCCCCAAATGATCTCTATTCAGGCTCTGTTAATGTGAAAGCTTCCAACGTGTGTATACCTGTTTTTTAAACATATAACCATATAATCCCCTATGAAGTATTTCAGCTCAGCAAGTTCAATCAACTTGTATCCCGAGGCTATCATGGCAAGGGGAAGATGCTCATGGCATGTGCAAACTGCAGCTCCTTGACTTTCCGCCATTTGCGGAGCTCGACTCATGTCGACTCCATGTCCTGTTTTTATTTCCTTCAAAAAAATTGATAGCTTGGGGGTCAACTCATTAAATGAGACACCTCTAATTTTTGAAGGTCAACAACCCTCCAAAACAAGGCCTAAAGTGTTTAAACTCCAATCAAAACAAGGGGGGCCCTTTTGGGTTCTATTGGCCTGCCGTGGTGGTTTCAAACGGTATTTTTGATTTTCACCCCGAACCCTGTAGAAATGATCCAATTTGACTATATAATATTTCTCAAATGGGTTGAAACCACCAACTAAGCCCAGCTTTCATCTTTCTTGTCACTGTGTTTTTTCAGCCGGGCCCACTATCTAGCCGAGCCTAGCATCCGATATGCAGCTCCCCTATCCAGCAGCATTACCGTAAACTTACAGATGAGATTTTTTTAGGTTGCAAAAAGGTAGAAGGAGCAAAGTGATCTCAGCCACACTCACCCCATTCTGTCATTATCTAGATGGTGGTTTCAAATATATATTTTTTATTTTCATCCCTAGTTGGGGAAGATTCCCCTTTTGACTAATATTTTTCAAAGGGGTTGAAACCACCAACTAGTTGTGGAAGAGGGAAAAACTACTTTCATATTTGGTGGATTTGTGTGCCCATTATTTTTTTTTTTGGGGGGGGGGGGATTTTTTTCGTTGAAAAATGGTTGTTAGTATGTTGGGAGTGTGTGGCCGTCCCATTAGGAGTGACATAAATATGATACAACAATTATGTTCCCATATATTGTTTGTATATTTGCCATTGTTTACCTACTTAAATCAACCAAATGTAGGTATATAAATATATATAAATATACCGTGCGCATATCCTGTGGCCCTATGGCATTGATAAGATTGATTATTAATTTTAATAATAACAATACGACTAGCGATATACAACAGCTGAATTTCGTTCATCCACGCCCACCTGAATTCAGACTCCGGCCAGAAATAAAAATGATACCCCTGAAAATCAATATGGAACCCAAAAATGAACGTTTGGAAGATGGAATGATTGTCCTGTTCAAACAGGTGATTTTTTTTAAATTAGGTTTCATGTTAATCTTCCAGGCTGCAAGGTTGCCACCAATTTCAAAGATGGTAAGCTTCCTTTTGGATGATGATAAACCCGTACTCTAAAAATGGGTGAAACTCCTAAACCGAAAACCGAGCTATAAAACCATGGTGGTTGGACTTCCAGGGTGTCGCCTTGTAGGAAAAAACACCAGTCCCAAAAAAACACTCGGAAAACGTTGGAAAGTGCTGTGTCAATGCAATGATTTTCAACAGACTACCTGGACAGCTGTCCCAGGACAGTGAGATGTTCGTGCATTGTTTTGGCGCACCTTCAACATGGCCCTGGGTATATGATTCCTTTCCTAAAAGAAAGCATCATGAGGCAAAACAATATCAATCTACGGGGCTAAAACAGCACCCTCAGTGTTTTCCTTTCAATAAATCTGGATTTGTTTGAGGTGACTTGTTACTTTCTATGAATCACTTTTCTTTTAAACCAACTAAGATCACCAGTTGAGGGCATTTTTTGATATACAGCACCTATTTTTCCACCCTTTTTCTCCTCGCAAATCCGAACAACCAGATTGACAGAGGTTGGCAGCATCCATGGCTTTGATTCTTCTCTTGATGATTCCATGCATGTGTGGCATCGAACAGGTGCAAAACTACCGACGTCTATGTGGACGTAGGGAAAACGTTTAAAAAATGCGTGCAATTAATTTGAATGGTTAAAACTTTTTGTTTTGTCAAGGTCTTCAGTTTGATCTTAAATGATCTTGAGAAATTATATCGTTTCCTTAATGGTGTTAAACCACTGAGCATGTGACATATGTGTCAACCGATTGATATTTAGCCAAAAAAAATCCACCAAATCCAATCCTCCAAAATCTTGGTTTCTTAGGGATGGCCCGTTTGATCACATGAAGTGTTCTTCTTACCATGGCGTTTCAAACAAATTTCCAAGCAGATTCCCATTTTTTTACGATCAGGCGCGCGTGAGATCTTCCATGTTTTCATGTTGGTTGGGTGTAGCTTTCATGCTTCTCATCCAGCTCCTTGGTGAAATTTGGAGAAGAGTTGGCCCAGGATCCGGTTTTTAAGTTGGGGCCCATGTCCCTCCACTTGTAGAGGTGAAACAACCCCAGGCAAACCCATTTATTTCTCGTCCAGTTATAGGGGTTATTATAACTCCCCTTTGTAGCTGGAAGGGCCCACTTTGTAGGTATATTTACCATTCATGTAGGTAAAATATACCAGGCAACCATAGATCATCATAGATCCTATATGGGAACCCGGGAAGGCGCCACACACACACACACACACACACACTTCCAGGAGAAGTGCAAGGGAAATGACCTCGGGTTTACCTAAGTAGTTGTCACCCCCTGAAAACTAATGTATCTCCTAAAAATTGAAGGACATCGAAGATAATTCATTTCTTGTTATTTCATGGTCCCTTTGAAGAGGGGACATTCCTTCATTTTCGGTGGGGTACAAACCATTCTGGTCAAATTTCATCGCGAGGTCTTGGGCCCCAATTTCAGTAGCGTTTGGGAAGGGAAATGGGACCCCCTTATTTCAGAAAGGTCTGGGTGGGTGAAATATTATTCCATGTGGCCAGATAAATATTATTCATATACACAGTCACAAACCTAAGCCTAAGATGATGTCCTTGAGGTTGGTAATAAGGTATGTCATATCATATATTGCGCCCTAATTTTAAGTTGTAAATGGCTAAGGTACCAAACCTGTTCCTAACTATTGATCTTAACGTCTTGGTTTATTCATGTTTATTCCAATTAGCACATCCAAGAACCAACAAAAACATACGTTTTTTTTGATTTCTTTCTTAAGTGTTCCCCTAGGGGAAACTCAACCCTAAAAATTGATGGTTGGAAGATGACATATCCTTTTTTGGGTGCCGAGTTCGGTCTGTTTTCAGGGGTTACGGGTTATGTTAGTTTTTAGGGAGGGTAAACTAGTAACGGCCAAGAGCTAACTTTTGGGGATTACATATTTAGTAGGAAACATGAAGTTTAAACCTTTTAGTAGATTTCGTAGTTTTGGTTCCGGAAAAAAATATTTGTTGCATATAATGAACCTGTATTGGCAATAGATACGCATGTATCATTACATCATATTTGCATATGTACATGTATATCTATGTAATCTTGAAATATATACATATATGCCTTCGTTCGATTGTATGTTACCAAGCCCTTGCAAAAATTTAGCTGTCTTCGAAAGAAATCAACAAATATTTTTCGTTTTCTTGAGTTTCACATGCTGAATGATGAGGTTGATGTTTGCCTTGCAAGCAAATCAGAAGAAGCACGTTGCCACTGATGAGTGACCCGCCGGAACGGTCCGAAAGCTTGCCGAAAAATCTCCGAATCGTGGAACTGTTTTTACCACCTTAAGGACCTAAGGAGTTGGGATGTGAGTTCTATCCTGGTCATTCGATGTGTATCTTTTTGATGCCTTTTTTGATGTCCTTCGGTTGGTTGTCAGAGTTATAGGTTCACATACTTACCCTCCCTATAAACTAACAGCTTGCCCCTGAACATAGGCCATCCCAGGAGGAAACTCATATTCCAACTATCAATTTTCAGGTGCTTTGTTAGTTTCAGGCAAGGTGTGTTTCCAGACCTTTGTTTTTTTGTTTTCCCCGTGAATTAGCATGGACAACGGAATCAGATAGTTCCTGAAGGTTGAGTCGAATCGTTGATACTCTTAATGATGAACATTTGACTTCGATAAACAAAAACTGGCCTTTCTCATAAGGTGGGCAAACCGGATCCAGTTTTAAATGGAGTTATGGGGCCCCCTATAAATGGCCGAAGATATATATAGATTATATAGCTAACTGGGGTTCATATCACCCTTATAAGTCTAGGTGGTGGTTTCAGATATTTTTTTGTTCACCCCTACTTGGGGAATATTCTAATTTTGACTAATTGTTTTTCAGATGGGTTGAAGCCACCAACTAGAAGTGGAGTTATAACCTTACTTAACTGGCTTTTGGGGCCACCTTGTACCATTCTCAGCGGCATCCGAGGCCAGCCGATGCAACTTCTGACAACGAAGAAGAGAACGCAGAAGCTGAGACAAATCTGGAATCTTGAAATTTTTGAGAATCGAAGTCAGAAGAAGGCAGATAAACTCAAAGAAAATGGTGTATAGACTGTATAGAATGAATTCCATGATGTATCCATGATTTATCTTTGGATGTGCCTATTGTTTCCAAGGGTAAACTGATTGATTGCAATGACATAGATTTTTTGAACTGCAGAAAGAAATTGGAGCATAAGGGAGTTTTTCACCAACACTCCTCCAAATACTGCAGTACATCCATGGGACGATAATTTTCCCATTATTATGGGATTGGAATGACATGCTTCTTGCTTGGCAATGTATATTGCACTCACCTTCGCCAGCCGGACGCTTTGGGACGCCGGATGATCCAGCCGTTGGAGGGGTCGAAAAAGCCGGGGGGGCCCGTGCCGATGTGCGGGAAGCGCCGGACGAGTTGAAGCCGTTGAAGCCTTATAAACATTGCAGTAATACCCTCCTGAGCCGAAGGTTTGGTGTTTGAGGTATGGTTTCAAATACCACCCCGGAAGATTAACGGCTGGAACCCTGAGAATACGGGCCCCCTGGAAAAGGAAAATCATCTGAACCAAACCATCATTTTAAGGTTCTATGTTAATCTTCCGGGGTGTACCTTCTCAGGAGGTGTTTGGTTTTCCACCATGGTTTGGGGGTTATTTCACTTGATCAAACATCAACCCATAACCCATGGCAGCATAGGCTCTTGCAGCCCTGCCGGAAGCTGCACGGGTTCGGGGAACACAACAAGGGGAGGGTGGGTGTGGATTTTTTGGGGGCCAAGGTGATGGGGGATTTGTTCAACAAACAAGAAACAGGTGATGATATTTACAGTGATGATGATAAATATAGTATATGCACATGTTTTTATGTTCCTTTTTTTTTAATATATTTACCAAAAAAATAAGAACAATAGTAAGAACATTATAACTGATCCAAACAATCGACCCAGTGTTTTTTTTTCTGAAGTTTTGATAAACTTCAAATTTTCATCCCCAATTTGGACCCCAAGACTCGCAGATCTCTCCCTCAACCGTACCTTTTCAGGCTGGGAAGATTGCCAAGGTGAAGGAAGGCATTCTGAAAAGACTTAAAGCTCAGGCACCAGGGGTGAGAGCCTCACCCTGGAAAACTAATGGCTGGAACTGAAAATGAGCCGCTGGAAGAGGAGATTCCTACTAAAAACCATTATTTTTAGGTTCCATGTTAGTTTTCGGGAGGGTAATGGCTGGAACTTGAAAAATCTACCCTTTCAAGGGGCTTGACCTTGCATTTGATGGGTAATTCAAGGGTTCCAGGTATATATACTGGTATGCCCTACCAGCTGTTACTTTTGAAGTCGATGCCTTTCCTTTTCCCGTTTGGTGGGATATGTTAGTTTCCTGGAGGGTCGGTGTTGGAAGATGACTCTTCTGTTCCAAAAGGGGTGATTTTTTGGTTCCAGCCGTTATAGTTTTCGGGTGAGTATTTGTTGAAAATCAGGGGAAGGAAGTGGGAATCAGTGGAATCAGGCGAGAGAAATGGGGTATTTGTTATTTGGTGTAGACATGCGTAAGAACTGGCGAAACAATAGAGACCTGCATGCGTCCCAGAAACCACAGAACAACATCTCAATTTTTTTCGACCATTCAAATTGTTGAAGTCATTTTCTTGACAAAGTGTTTCCGAAAGGGAGGATAGTGGAGAATACCCTCCCTGAAACTAACAGCAAAAGCTCTGAAAATAGGGGCATCCCTGGAAGTTTTGGAGATTCCGAACTTGGAAAACCACCATTTTTTGGTTAAATTGATATCCTACATTTCCTTTGTTTTTTTTTCATATGGTATACATTTACCCGCATCCAGGGCCTAGGTATATTCCTATATTGTTAGTTCTCCACGTGAGTTGGAGAAGAGTGGAACGAAGCTTGGGGAACGGTGGAGGAGGAAGCCTAGGACCTTCGTCAATGGTGAGTTCACCTAGGAATTTCTCCTGAAAATAATTAGGTGGTGGCTTTTCAAATATTTTTTATTTTCATCCCGAAATTTGGGGAAGATTCCCATTTTGGCTAATATTTTTTCAAGGGGGTTGAAACCACCAACCAGATAACCTTCATTCAGATTACTTTTTACCCCAGCTCAGCTACAAGGTTGCTTATAGGGTTTCAGTAATTATATATACCGTATTGATTGGTTTTCCCTACGAGTAAACTTAGTGGACCTAGTTGGGCAATTCTACTTGTTCAGCCTGACTCTAGATGTTTCTGTTGTTGTTGTTGTTGTTGTTGTTGTTGTTGTTGTTGTTGTTGTTGTTGTTGTTGTTGTTGGTGTTGGTGTTGGTGTTGGTGTTGGTGTTGGTGTTGGTGTTGGTGTTGTTGTTGTTGTTGTTGTTGGTGGTGGTGGTGGTGGTGGTGGTGGTGTTTTTTTTGTTTTTTGTTTTCGTTGTTTTTGCAAGGGTGTTGACCTGTTGATGGGTTGTTTGTAGGTGTGACGGTGCTTTCCTACAAGGACACCCTAGAAAAAGAAGTACACATGAGCAGTAGCCACATCAACACCATGAGGGAAGTACAGGGGAAGAGCCTCATACAACCCAATGTCGTGTTCCTTGCTGTTGCAACCACTTGAATTTCTCCAGGCAACGATGGCTGCTCCTCCAGTCCCTGGGGATGAAAGGATGTTGTGCATGTGACATATGTGACAGTTGGGTGAGCTCCAAAATAAGTTGTTATAGTTCCGAAAGATCGTTTCAATAGCCGAGCCCGATGTTCCCAAATTGTTGCCTTGAACTTGGGAGACTTGCTATGGTGACGTTGGTTTTCATGATATTTAACCCAACGACTTTTTTGTCGGGGGATATCCCACCAGCACAGGATGCCAGAGTAATCACTAGATACCACAAATGGTGGCTTGGACAGGTGACTCCTTTACAATATTGTGATATGTTGACTTCGGGCATCCATGTCAAAGGGGGATACTCTCAAGACTCTCAATGATTGCCCGACAAATTCTGGGTTTAGCATGTGTCCTCAATTGCGTATATGCACAATTAGACTTAAAAACCACCCTTAAAACTAACCCCATAGTCTTCCAAATACCTTCTGAGTAGGTGTTTGACCCACAAACACCTCCGTAGAAGACCTTTAGGAGGTCCAAACACTTATGTACTCACAAGCTATTTGGAGGACTTTGGACGACTGACTAGGGATGATTAATGATGATTAGGGTACATTGGTTCCCAGAAAGAAACCATTCCAAAAGGATCCCTCTGATCAAATCCTTCCAAGATGGGAGGCCTAAAAACCCTTATAAAGCATTCAGAAAAACCCTATAGACACCATCCAGACATCCACATGCATGCTGAGTGAGGTGTTTTAGGTAGGGTTTTGGGCGTCCCAAATGTTGTTAAATCGCTAATTGTATTTGCGGAAACAGATCGGTTGTTTATAGGGTCATACAAATCCACATTTTCAAAAAGTGATGAGTCGAGCTTTTTGAGTTCTTTTGTGTTTCATCCATAAATCTTCAAGTCAAAAACTTGGACAAAATTCATCAAAATTCCATGAAAATTCACAAAAATGGACACCCCCAGATGATCATACATACAGGTTCCAAAGATCCAATTCCTCAGGAGGATTTGCCATTGCACCAATCAGCGTCACACCTGAAAACCCCCACGGGTAGAAACCAAACTTCATCTCCTTTGAGGCGGCGACAGGGCCAGTTTGGATCTCAATGGCTTCGTGGTGGGATGGCTCTAAAAATCCATGAAACCTACAACAGCTTAGCACCTAAAAAAAATGGGGGGGGAGCTGGCGAAAGCTATAGACAATTTTGTAACTATATTTATTATAGATTATAGTTATTGTTATAGTTTTTGTTTATTTTTCTTGCTTGGAATATCTTCTACTCAGAGTTGTTGCTTCGAATATCTCCTACTCGGACTTCTTCAATCAAACTTTAAGTTTCAACAACAAGCTTCAGGTTTACTTTATGTTTTTCTTTAAACAAGGAAGCCTCAGATTCACGAAGATCATCCTTTGTTTTTTGTGAGGTCCCTGCTGGAGTGCCACTTGGCATGGCGTGACTTGGTCAGCTACAGAGTTGGGGGAGTGGTGGGGGGTAGAGCAACGACCCCGGGCAAACCTCAGTAGTTTGGAACCTCCAGAAACAGACTATAACTATACCCTCCCTGAAACTAACAGTTCGCACCTGAAAATGGTGGTTTCCAAGTTCGGAATCTCCTAACTTCCAGAGGTCTATTTTCAGGGGCGTTTGCTGTTAGTTTCAGGGAGGGTAATATACTTTAATATCTGACCTCACCCCAAAAGATAGCTAAGGATGGGAAATGGGACCCCTTCATTCAGCAAAATCCAGGTTGGTGAAATATTGCAATTTGGCCAGATAATATACTATAAGTTCGATCCACGACCGACATTTTAGCGTTTGATGTTGGAGGTTTTCCAGGCAGAGATTGAGGGGAAACTACCTTTCCAAGAAGATTAGAGAAAACAAGATCATCCACAATCATCCGCGATCTTTAATGCCACTTTTTTTGATTTGGGACTCTAGATGGACAAATTCAAATAAGTGTATACACATTTGGGATCCAAAATTCATGGAGTATCCAGTAGAGAATATACAGATATTCTGGCTTCAGAGGGTAAGGTTTCAGATAGACGGCTGACAAGCAACAAACAACAAACAACAGCCCTTGGCATCGCCAATAAATGACAGTTGGCTAAGTGGAAATTATACTCCCTGAAACTAACATAGCCTCTAAAAATAGACCACCGGAAAAGGAGATTCCTATTGGAAACCATCATTTTCAGGGGCTATGTTAGTTTGAGGGAGGGTATGCTCCACCTTCTTCCATTCGTGACCTTTTGATTCCCCAAATGAAGGTCACTTAACCCCTCTTTTCCCGAATAAAACCACCCAAAAGGTCACAACCGGAAGAACCCGGCTTATAGATTTAAAGACGCTTTTAGGTCACTAGTGGAAAAACAATCAAATTCATCGATTTCCATTGCTATCGTATTGTTTTTCATCCACCAAGTGGAGGGTGCCTACCATAGGTCGCTGATGAAACACGTTCACTGCATTTCTTATTGGAGGCTGTGATAAGGATGAAGCCGACAGGGTGATGCCGGAGTTTGTTTCAAAGGTCCAAGGTTTGATCAATCTTTGAAGGTCCGCTGGTAGGTGCTGGGTTTCAAATGATTTTTGTTTCATGTTCACCCTGGAACCTTGGGGCAAAAAAAACTCCAATTCGAAAAAAAAAACATTTTTCTCAGGGTGAAACCAACTAGACAACGATTTTGATTCGTTGACCAATCTGAATTTTGAGAGAGAATGAAAAAGACAATCCCTCCAGCACCTGTGAAGGGGTGTCAATTGAACCCTAAGGGATGGTAAATTGGCACCCTTTAGGAACCATTAGGCACCCTTTTGGAAGGTCCAGGCTCTTTATGTCGTTGGTGGAAAAAAAACGTCGGTTTGGTATTGGAATGACGCCTCCAAGCCAAGTCGTGATGTCCGAATCTTAAGGGGGAACAACATATTTTCTAGTACCCTTTGGTAAACTAACATAGCTGGCTGGAATATTCATATTCCCATTTTCAATAGGAAATACATCAAAAAATGGATCTATGTTCCAGCCAGCTATGTTAGTTTACCGGAGGGTAGATCTTAACAAAATTTCGCCCATCTTTTGTTGGGTTCAAGCGCGGGCCTGGGCGGGGTGACTCGCACTGCGTCGGCCGGCGTGACCAGCTGTCTCTTGGTGGAACATGGACGGATGAACATGGCCGTTTTCGGATCCTAACCTCACTGGGCATATGTTGTGTATTCGTATCTAAATATACTACCATATTGATGTTTGAAATGTGATTTTGCTTGATCTTCGAGGAAATGTAGGTACAGATAGATACCTAACCTATGTATATATGTTTAGATACAGATCGATACATGCAGCACGACAAGTAAGATAACCGCGTCCATGTTGGTTCTTTCATGTTTGAGCTCATGTTCTTTTGGGAATACAGTCCTTTGCAAACGGGAAAGCTTATTTTAAGGTGTGGACAGATTTTTCCAGAGGATGGACATTGTAAAATAAATCCTGATTTTCCAACTCTTTACAAACATCTTTCGGAAAACACCTTTTGACCAACTCATCGGGGATGTTTTGTGTTTTACTGAAGCAAAGAAAATACACCCTGGAAGATTAACATGGAACCTACAAATCACCCATTTAGGAAAGGAACATGATCTGAACCAAACCTCCATGAGGACACGTTCCAGCCGTTAATCTTCCGGGTGTAATTATCGGTTTGTTTGTTAGCTTGTAGCGGCTACCACCCAAACCCATGGTTTTGTATGATTTTGTAGGAACCTTTGATGCGCACAAATGTGCTCGACCAATGTTTTTTTCCGTCAGATTTGGTGCTTGTAGACATGAAATCATTTCATGAATGAAGCCGCCTTGACCAATGTGATCACCAGATTGGTGGTCATGGTTAAAAGACTTTTACTTGCATACCAAGGTCTGAGTTTTAACATTCATTTGGATACATTTTGTTTCAAAAGAGCTTGACATTGACATAAAGTGCGCGCCCTTCGAATTTGTGCAGCAAAGATGTGTGTTTTATATATATATATATAGTTTATGTTTGCATCACCAACATGTTTAGACAAAAAAAAACGGAATTTCCCCTGAGGTAATTGAAGATGGTCAGAGTCACGAGGCAGGTATTGGGGATTTTTGGTTGCTCAGTCGGGGTGCGATTGTGGGATGGTGCTTGAGAGAGAGGCTGATCTATATGGGGTGTTTCCAAAAATAGGGGTGTTTCCCAAAATGGAGGATTTCTAATGGAAAACCCTATTCTTTAATGGATGATTTTGCGGGTACTAGTACCACTATTTTCGGAAACCTCCATATACCCTCCCTAAACCTAACAGTTCGCATCCTGAAAAAATGGATGGTTTTCGGAGGATACTTCTCCTTTCATTTTTGGGGGCCGTTACGGCCTAAATTTTCAGGGGTGTTTGCTGTTAACTGTTAGTTTCAGGGAATTTTTATACATGTTTTTTCTCAACAAATCCTGGGAGGTGGAAAAAAATGGACCCCCCTTGGGGAGGGAGGGAGGCCTCAGCCTCAGCAATCTCAGCAACTCATCTTGCCAGGACCCATGGGATTTTTCCGAAGGAAATCCCATGAGTAAAATGGAAAGATATTGGAAGGAAGTAAGCCTTCCAAATGGCCTTAAAGGTGACCTAGGTTTTAACGTGGTTTAAAACCTGAGGGCCCTGGGCTCGGTTTTTTTTCCAAAGTACTTCCAGAACTCCAGGTATTTGGAAGATTTTTGTTGGAAGATGGTAAGTCACCATTTTTTATAGTAAGGTTTATCATCATCCAAAAGGAACCACCATCATTTTAATCGTGACTTTTGGGGGTAACTGAAAAAACTCCATGAAATTTTAAGCAGCTTACTTCGCTGCCAGGAAGTCACGATACTCACGGATTTGATCCAGGAAAAACCAAGTCAACCAACCCCAGGCTACCATATCACATACCGATGGTACAAACATGCTGAGGTGAACCAGAATCTGAATGAAGCAGCCTTACAGACGCACATGTGACCAATTTGTGTGAATTTTCATGAACCAAGCATATTCGAATGGGATATCTCGGAACTCCTATTTTTCTCAGTCAGGATGGGTTTAAAAGTTTTAAAAGGCCCTTCTTTCCCTGAAACTAAGAGCAGAAGCCAAAAACGAACATAGCATCCCCTGAAAATACTGTTGATGGAAGAAATCCTGCACCACCTGGGCTGTCCATTTGTTGATCGGACGGACTTGGCGAGGTGGAGTGTGCTGTTGTCGCTCTTGGGCGCAACCTTTGCACGTCAACTGGACCGTTGGTGGATGAGTCCATTGCGTGGGAAGATGATGGCTAGGTGGTGTTTTCAAACATTTTTATTTTCACCCCTACTTGGGGAAGTGAACCAGTTTGACTCATATTTTTCAAAGGGGTTGAAACCACCAACCAGATGGGGGTTTCATGAGAAAAAGGAGAGCCATAGGCCATATGAGAAATTTCAGGATATTTTTTTTGCTGTGCAGGGAGGATATTTTTTTTTTTGGAAAACATCATATTTTTGAAAACTAAGAACGTCAAGGATTTCAATATATGGTATGTATGGCTGCGTGATGTTCTCATAAGATTGGGTTTTTGGCATTTTTTTCCCTGATGTACCCTCCCTGAAAGTAAAACATAGCCTTAAAACAATAGGCCCTTCTTGCCCCAAAAGGAAATTCATCTTCCAACCATTGATTTTCAGGGGCAATTTCTTAGTTTCAGGTTCAGGGTATCTAGATGTATCTAGGCCCCAGCCCAAAACATACTTGGGGGATCATCGCAGCTAGTAGGTGGTCAACAACCATGGTTAGTAAGTCCCCTAGCTGGGGGTGGTTCCCCTTCCCAATGGCCTTTTCATGGCTTATAAATCCGGGTGATCCTAAGTACTTACATCCACTGGGATGATCCTCCAAGCAAGGCCTTACCTTCATCAGTTGTTTCCCCTGTTTTTCCCTTCCTGCAAATGGTTGCCTTAAGGCAAAGCAATGATTCGTTTACGGCTAACATCACTCTAGTGGAAGTGGCTTAGAATAATTTGCTTGTTCAGTGGGAGGGGTTGTGTCCTGCACATTGCATATCTACAAGGCTATATATATACGTATCTTTCTATGGGTGCTATCAATGATGCCTGCTTTATTTTGCATGTCCTTGCCCATGCAATATGTTTTGTTTTGGTTATCAATCATATTATATAAACTTAGTTTTGGTATGCTCATGTATTCTTACCCACAGGATCCATATATGGTATGTTAACCTACATTTGGATGTTATTTGTTGGGTAAATGTAGGTAGATATACCATACATGGGTGATAGGGTTAACGTGTTTTGTACACCTGATATTCTTCATCGTACAATCTACGACTGATCCTGGCTGCAATTCACAAACTCGGATTCCCCATGCTTGGCGAGGACTTTGATGCTGCGCCCTTCACAAAGGTCTGTGGTTCTTTTTTGTTTTTGTTTTTGTACTGGGCTGGCTGGGGGGGCCCGGCGAAACTGGATCATACTATATAAATATAACGCAGCACCTGAAAATGGATGGTTGGAAGATGACATTTCCTTTTGGGACGGCCTATTTTCAGATGGTACTTTGGATATTCATGACAAAAATAAGGCCTTAATAAGGGGTTATTAACCATAGTTGTTCCAAAAAAACGTCCTTATTAAGGCCTTATTTGTCATGAGGGTACCTTACACGAGGGCAGGTTGACTGGCCATGAGTTCTTTGAAACGATTAAACAACTGCCTTGGATCGGACCAAATATGGAACAAATCATCGGATTTTTGGACTACTAGAAAACACATGTGTGGTAATTGTTGATATGTTCTTGATACTGCTTGCTTCGGATTCTGCTTGTCACTGGAATAAATGATCCTCATGACTCATCCTCACCAATTCCAAATGATATGTATTTTGGAAGTGGGTTCATTTGAAAAAAAACAGAACCAAGTCGGAGCATCATGTACATGTTCCCAAATTGTTCTACTTGTACCATGGTAAATCGCCATTTGGGAGGAGTAATCTTCCAATTTTTTTTTTAGAAACTATGCGATGTGTCATGCAAGGTGGACCCCTACCAGTTTTAAATGGAGGTATAACCCCTTTGAATGGCCTTACAAATTGGTAACTAGGGTTACAACCCTACTTATAACTAGCAGGGGCCCACCTTGTGGGCGTGCCCTTGATGGCCAGGTGATTCAATTGCTGGAGGGCATGAAGAAAGATTTGGAGACTTGGACGATGCCCTGTGATATCAGGTTTCAACTGCCAAAGTAAGCAAATTTGTTGCATTTTTAGGTTGCAAACAGTTATTGTTTTCATAAATATGTATCTACACCACATATCCTATCAGTATCAGCATCCAAAAAAAAATATATATAATATATTTTACAGACCATGAACGATATTAACAAATACTTCTCTACATATTTTTTTAATGATATCTAGTTGTAGGAATATTTAGAGAGAATTGAATGAGGAAGGGAGTTTTGGAGAAAATCATTTTTGCTTGTGAGTTCCATGTATGCCTGCCTCCCGGGCCCCAGTCAGTCAATGAAGGGGAGGAAAATCACTGGAAAAAACAACACAGGATGATGGTGAATGTTTTTATGAGAATCTTGGTGGATTTTGTTATATTTTGGTTACTACCCCGATCTAGAACATATAGTCACCATGTATATCCAAGTCTTCAAAAATCCTGAGCCATAACCAGCCTCTCCATGTATGGAATATTTACCCACATAAACCCCATGAATGTGGCTGTTTTAGGGCCAATGAGCCAATGAAGGTACCATAGATATTCCATACACGCAGCATTTGGATATTATATAGTTATACTTTGAGCCGCTTTTAGACGTCTCACAAGACAATCACCACTTCGAAAGCCCTAAGGAGAAAGAGGCCAAAGAAGACACCGATGAAAATGAGAAGATGGAATGCTGCTCGTCTTCCGATGCGACAAAAGTGTCTCAAGTCAATCCGCGAAAAAGGATCACACCATGTACTTTCCACATAGGTAATGATGGTAATGTATGTATGTCGGGCTTTGATCGTTATGGATTGTCTCCAATGTGTATTGTACCAAACAGGAAATGGTCCATGTTCATGTAATTTTCATGTATTTTGTATATCTAGATAATCAGATATACATATATATATATATATATGTGTGTGTGTGTGTGTGTCAGAATAGGCTTACATGCTATGCTTCCCGGTGTTTTCAATTTCCAAGGCCATCCCATTTCTGGGATTACCTTGAAGAAATAAGGCCACTATGTTTTATTTTCATCCCTAGTTGGGGTACCTGAACACACCTGAACCTGATTCATTTTGACGATCATGTTTTTCAAACAGGTTGGTTCAACCACCAACTAGTCTTAACTGAGAATGATGATTCTGATCATCCTGAATAAGGCTTTTACTTTTCCTGAAGGGTGTGTGCGGCATAGATGTTTAGATGATGGAAAATCCTTTCGACCTCCGAAGCAGTTAACGGAATGATTGGAAGAAGCACCTGAAGCCCTCAAGACTGGCTCAAGATCTCCGAATCTGAGGATTTTTTTGGTTAAAGACAAGCAAAAAAGACCCCCTTCCCCCAAGATTTTTTTTGATTTACAACTAGAACATCCAAATCACAACCGCCCCCCCGCAATGGCGATAAAGTGGGGGGATCAAAAAATCACGGGTATTTTTATGTTGGTGTTTTTTTAAATTTCCCCCATCCAAAACCGACTCAACTTTTTGGGCCAAGAATCAGCCTGATTGAGGTTGGTGTAAGGCGGCGGAAGAGAACCAAACCAGGACGGAGATCGGAGTAAAGGGTCGCCCTTGGATAGCTACTATAGCTACTGGGTGGTGGTTTCAAATATGTTTTATGTTCATCCCTATTTGGGGAAGATTCCCATTTTGACCAATATTTTCAGATGGATTGAAACCAAAAACTAGGCTAGCTTGAGCTTACCTTGAGCTCAAAAAAAGACAGTGATTTGTTCCACTTTTAGATTGGTGATTCACACCATTAGACTATCCATAAATAGAATCCCTTCTTGGAGTGCATTTGGAGTACACTCAACTGCACTTCAATCCAAGAGCTTAACATGGAGTCACAGGGGCGCATCCTGCCTACTTGGATCTTACTAGTATTATATAGTAAGTTTGCATTGATTTCTCCCTTTTGAAGCTAAATTTCGGCCGGTTTTTTTCCCAGAGTCAAAGAAAGCTATGAAGTCATAGCTATTTCAATGGGGTCCCTTGAATATATACCCTCCTCCCCCCCTTTAAAAGAAACAATTACCAAAGGGACACCAGTCAAAGTCCTTCTCGGCAGGTGGGAGTGGGGCATAGATGCAACTGGAAGAGATACCTCCTTGTATCTCATATACTTTGCATCTACCCTCCAACCAGTAACATTGGCGAATGGAAGTTTATAAGAAATCCCATACCAGTCCCATGGGAATGGTATGGGTTCGGGGAAATTCCCAATTATTTGGGCAAGTCCCTGGAAAAAAAAAGAAGCTTGATGACTTGCGAGGATCATCTCCGAGTCAGACTCCTTATTGGAGTCTAAAACCTTCATGGTGAAAGAGAATATCGCCATGGCCCCTTGGCAGTACCCACCAACTTCGTGGATGCAGCTGAATAAAGTGACCAAAGGGGGGAATGTATACAGTAAATCTTCAGATTTGATAGCAACGGCTGGCGAATAGTCCCAGAGAGTATATCATGTCAGTCTTGTCAGAATATATCCAAGGAATTCTCAACCCATGGTTGAATTTTGGTGGTGAAGAATTTTGGAGTTAAAACTATCCCATTCATTTATATACATATATATATATGTATTTACATATATATACATTTATATATACAAATTTAAATATATACATATATCCCAGAGCATCCATGTATGACATATTTACCCACATTTACCATAAAGAATCAACCAAACATGTAGATAAATACGTACATGGATGGTATGGATTGATTCGGTCCTTTATCAGGTGGTTGCCTTGTTATAAGTACATCAACTTCACCCACCCTACAAGCATATCAATCCACCAATTCAAGCATCCAACCTGGCCAAGGGAGAAAAATTGACTACGGAGCTGCGTCATTTGGCACAAGAAATCGCCTCCAATGAGGCGGGGCAACAACACGTACGACGTGTTGGGGAATCCTGAAACAGGCAAAAACGTTTATTTTGTTTTGGGTGCCAAGTGTAGATGAACAAAATCAAAAAGCCAAACTTCGTTGAACTTGTTGTTTTTTTTTCTGTAGTGAGTTGAACTGCTCCCAGATGACTTCCGTTCAGCCGGGCTGATGTTTTCAAGGTTCAAGTTTGAAGACTTGTGGGTTGACATGCTCATATCTAAATACATATATATATATATATGATATATTATAGGTTCGTCAGTTGTATTTATATATATAGTGATATTTTCACCCCAATTCACCCCAGTTATTACTATGAGATGATTCGATCCAAGCTTTCACCTCAAAAAATGTTGCAGATGATTTTGAACTAAGAAATATAAACAATTACCTACCTGGATGATTGTGCGGGGGGAATTTTCAGCAAGTGATCGGTAGATATTCGATGATATTCGTGTCAGATTTTTTTTCTCAAATATGTGTCATTTTCACCCCTACCTGGGAAAATGGTCCAATTTGACTAATATTTTTCAAGTGGAATGAAACCACCAACTAGTTTTGGTCACTCTTCAATTTATCCCAAGAAGACCAGATATTACACTCTAGAGAACTAACATATCCAACCTTGGGAAAAGGGAAATCATGTTCGAGGGGATATGTTAGTCCCCAGGAGGGTAACCGTACATCCATTTACGATCATCACTGATTGATAGCTAGTACCCCAAGTAGGCTAGTAGCCACGTGACTGTTTCGTAGTGACAAAATTGGTCTTTCGTGGCCAGTGGGTCATATCTTTTTTTACATAAGCGACGACCAAAACCTTGGTAATACAGATGCTAAAAGGGGATTCCACTATTGCGCCCAGTTATTATACAGGGATTACCCTCCTTGGAACTAACATATCCCCTCCCAAAGGTACTTTTGAAGATGATGCTCCTTTTCTCAAGGTTGTACATGTTACACTCCCTGAAACTAACATAGCTTCTGAAAATAGGCCATCTCAAAAGCAAACTCATCTTCCAACCATTGTTTTTCACGGGCTATGTTAGTTTCAGGAAGGTCAGTTCCCCGGAGTTTTTCTTTTAAAGCCATTTGTAGAATTCTCTTCTCACCGAGAAACTTTTGAAACCTGCTCCGATGGACAATGCAAACCATTGATTCAGGGAATTCTTGAGCGGGTTTCACCTGGGAATTCCTGGTGAAATCATGATACTTAAATTCACCCTGCAACTGGCAGCCTAGATCCATAGTTTTTATATCTATATATTTAAGTTATGATTGAGTACATACATGTACATATCTCAAAAAATTAGGATCTCCCTCCCTAAAATTAAAGATCCACCCAAAACCATTCCAAAACCTTTGTCGTGTCCAAAAAAAAATGAGACTACATAATATAAGTGTGTCAGTGGTTTTTTCTTTGGGAACCCTTGGAATATGATTCTTAAAGCTTCCTTCCCCACGAACGCCGCGGGTCGACCTTGGGGAGCCCCTGGCCTCGACCTCGTGGAGGCCACCTTATCACAAGCCTCGGCCTTGCGTGAAGATCAGAAGGAGAAATTTGCAGAGGATGAAAAGTTTCTTGGCGCAAAAAAGCGGGTGAAACATGTGAAAAAACCAGTTGTTCCTCCCACAGTCATGGAATCATGGATGAAAAATGTGAAAAAACAAGTTGTTCCTCTCACAAGAAGTTGAAAAGGGGTGTATTTTTCAAGTTTCCTTTCATTTTTGGGGGATTTTTTCACTTCTATGATTATGGGAGAACGGATAAAAAGCGTACCCCACTTGTAGAAGTTCTTCAGACATGATCTCGGCGATGCTTTATATTGATTTCTTTTCGAAAGGGTTGGTGTAGTTCACCTTGGACCTTCAAATAGTGCTTCCATTCTTGCAATGAGGGCACTGTGGAACTACAGTTTTCCACGCCCCTTACAGCGAGGAGTGATGCTGAAATGACACCCAACAAGTGACTCATATTGCCCATGGTTTGGGGATGTACAGTACGTATATATAATCTCCAGGCATAAGGGCCTTCTTGATATTTTTTGTAGTTCAAGCATCCAATCATAAGGGTCAAATAATGACTAGGCCTAATTGATGGTTAGAGATATCTGTTTTTGGGGGGCCTGTCGGATTCACTGTGATTCTTTTGAAGCTGTTGATCGGCAGCTTACACCCCTGAATTTGAATCAGTGCCCAAGATAGCTGTAATTCAGAAGGATTGAACTTTTCCAAAGCATTGTGTCGGGTATGTCGGGTATGTTTGTTGAATTTTTGGGTATTCAATGGAAATTCCACATGTCCAAGTGACATGCACAAGCGTCCAAAGTCCAAGTGACATAGATGTCCCGTCCTGGGAACCATTTTAATCCAGTTTGTGTGCTTTAAGCAATCTGAGGACCGTTTTTCTGTTTTCAAAGTTAAGAGGAAAATTATATTCCGCACAAGTCTTACTATGCTTTTCAAAGAAACAAGAAGTCATGGATTTGAACAGAGATGTTTTGGATTCCTTCTCATGCATCCTTAGATTTATGATCTCCTCATAGATTGATCATATGATCTAGATGGACAGATTTCAAGAAGTACTTGCAACTCAATCTAGTTTTCGAAGTATAGGGGGAAAATCCGGGAACCCATTTAAAAGCTCGCTGCCCAGAACTATTTGTTCCATTTCATCATCACCTTTCTAGTAGATCTCCCTTTTTCAGTGTCCAAACTTGCCATGTTGTTTCATTATGTCCGGAAGAAAGGAAATGCCTTTTCCAAAGCCATAGTTTTTTTTGGCGTATATGGTATATATCGTATATCTACCTATAAGCCTATACTAATTTATACATATCCATACTAATTTACCATAAAGATCAACTAAGTGATCTAAATGTAGATATTGAGTCCCATATTCATACTATAGCCGTAAATTAGTACGCTACTATTATAGACGTTTACCTATTAAAGCTACTACAGAGAAGCCAGTACCATTGATCCTAGCAGTGGAATTCTTCTATTCCACGACATCTTCTCGAGGTCGCTGACGGAAAACATTGGAGCCGTTTGGGGGCCGAAACCGGTGGTTGTGCAGCCCTTTTTTAAACCTCCAAGCAGACAAACCTTTATAATTTTTTTGGAGATAAATGAATTAAAATTCAGCACTTATAGGAAAAGTTTGTTTGTTTGAACCTTCTTTTATGGTCAGAAAGATTTCAGAACAATTCCACGCAACTGACTATTCTACGATGTTTTTTTGTTTGTTGTGCTGAATCTTTAGCCGGTAGAAATACAAGGGAGCGAGTTAACTAGCCTTTGATATCCCAATGTCTTTTGGTTAAGACCGCGCAATGGTTCTGCTGGTAGTTAGATTTAGGGAGTGATGAACAGAGCCTAGTTTTGGGTGAAACTGACGGTGATACTTTTCTTTACTGTATATTTTTATATTTATATTTCAATATATATATATATATTATGATGTTCACCTGCAAGTAACCGGTGCTTGAAACAAGGTTTTTGCTTTTGATGTTATGGTGATGAACCATGATGAACCATCCAGAAAACTAATATTGCCGGCCTAAAATTACGAATTTACCATGGATGGTTGATTTTCTGATAAGTTAGGATGTAAATATGCAATCGTCCCATGGATTCCCTATGGTGTCATAAAGCTGCTGGGCGCATGAAAAAAACGTGAGGGTCGTTTAAGGTAGAAGGGTTGTTTGGAGTAAAGATATGTTTGGTTTGCATTCAAGAATTTTATCGTGCCTTCTGCTTCCACAAGTGATTATCAAGTAATAGTTATTCATGTTTACCCCCCGGAAAACTAAGATGAGTGGCTGTAGAATCCACCATGAATGAAGATGTATCTCCTATTGAAAATGGAGATCAATGGAGATTTTCCAAGGTCATGTTTTTTTTGAGGGATGTATTTGATATGTGTGCCATGTCGTCGGTAACCATCCCTTTCCGTTGTTACACATGCAATTATTTGTTTGCATATATTGATGTTTGAGAAGGCAAATTCAAGGTTGGGAACAACCACCTTTTCAGATGATGTATCACATTGTTTTTCTGCATGGCTAAAATCGTGATTGCTGAGGCCCCTCCCCAAAAAAATAAACGGCTGGAACACCCAAAATTGGTGGTTTGTAAATAGTAGATGTTTCTCCTTCTCCAAGGGGGGGGGTAAGTTAGTATCGGACGAAACAGTGAACCAAAATTTGGCCAATCATTCCCAGATGCTGCATGTAAGGAATATTTATCTGCATTTGTCTTGAATGTAGCCATTTGTAACCTTAATGTATAGGTGAATATTCCATACATGGAGCATTTGGGATTTGGATTCATTCGGTATCATGACGAAGCCTCATGATAAGTAATTGGGGTGATCCTTTTGGGGATGCCGGTGGTCAGCACAAAAACCATTCATCAGCTCAAAGCACGCAAGATTGCATTCAACATTCTTACGAAAATGACTTGGTTGCATCAGTGCTTGAAAAAAAGTCTTCACCTACTTCACCCTGCAAGATCAACATGAACCCTAAAGATAACTGTTTTGTCCAATAGGAAATCGCATGGAATCTCTTTTTTCCAGTGGTCTATTTTCAGGTTCTTGGGGACACAGCCGGGCCACCGAAGGTGACACAAGCCTTGAGCAATTTCAAAGGCAATGCCTTGTTGCAATCTCCAATGCAAGTGATGACCAGGTAGAAAAAACTTTTGGGAGAAGGGGAAATGATGGGGAAATCCTTGTTAAAATGATAGGTAAATGATGGGAATGGAATGATAGTTAGAGTTGTGCAATGTTTTGTTGGGTTGGAAACTCAACTTACTTTTCCAGAGCTTTTTTCTATAGGTGCTCGTTTCCTTGGAAAGGGTCCACCTGGACAAGAAAAAAGACGCTTCTCCGCAGTGTTTCGAGAGAAAACACACAAAAGATCCAAATTCCATTGTTTTCTGTTTAATGGTTTCTATGTTTTCCTACAGGTTTCAATTGGTCTCTTTTTTTTTTGTGGCAAATGTGTCCCGGATTTCGGCCGTGCGGTTCCTTGCTGGTAGCCCGGGCAGGTTGAAGCAGGTGGTGGACAGGAATGAGGAGAAAATCAGGTCCGAGGTGAAGACCTGTTGGTCCAGCATTCTGCCCTTAAGAATCCCCGGGAACCGACCCGGACTTAATGGTTTCGGGTGAGTTTGAACCTGTATGAAACGCGGGGGTGTTTTTTTTGGGGTCCTCAAAATGAATAGCCATTTTTGAGGGGGAAATCGGATTCTTAGGGTGAGAGCCTTTGGAAAAAAAGTCTTCCTCCTCACATGTAGACATGCGTTTTTTTTGGCTGATTCAAGATGTTGGTGTATGTTTTTGTTCAATATATTGTGATTAGGTTTTACGCCCTTTTTGATTTTCCAAAGTTTTATTATATCTTTTTTTGTTGGAGTGACGGATGTTGGTGAAAATATCAGATTTGGCAACAGTATTTCTGGCTGAGCTGTTTGGGATGGCCAAATGACGAACAAATGGAGCAACTACTATAGATGGGGGGTTGGGCACTGGCAAGATAGCCTTGTATTCTAGAAGCATCATATGTGCTGAGTTCTTGAGACTAAACTCTTATCGTTTTTCCATGTTCTTCAACCCTAACATGGGTCTATATGCCCATAATACATGATAATTTACAAGGGTTCCACATAAAAGGTGAGATGCCCATCCCAGTTATAAGGAATTTAGACCCTAGTGCAATGCCCCGCTGTTTTAAGTTCATGGCATCAGGTGGGCTTGAAAGCTCCGGGGTTTTGGTTAAAGGTCGTAGGTAGCATATAGCCACCGGCAATAGATACTTCTTGGATGTCGAAGTTAGGATCAAAGGTTCGGATCAGTGTGTTATTTCACCCCGATAAATAAAATACCATTTATAAGTCGATGAAATATATAATCAATTTACTCATAACCATTTACTCCCCCTGGAACTAACATGTACTCCCGAAAATCAATGGTTGGAAGATGTATTTCCTATTAAATCAGTCCCTTATAAGGAGACATGTTAGTTTTCAGGTGTGTACTGTGGGATTTGTTTCTTTAGGGTGACTTTTTTTTCCAGATTGGGATCCCATGAGGTTCATCACCATTTTTCACCACCATTTGGAAGAATTTTTTTTTGGAAACTGTGTCCAAGCAGCCAAAAAAACAAATCCAAGGATAGGAATAAACTATGTTTGGTATATCCACAGGTGGAAATTTTCATGGGTAGTCAACCTACCCCCCTAACGTATCCCTTCAGAAATAAAGGTTTAGTAAGGCCTGATTCAGGGAAACCAACGGCTAATAAGCCCTTAGTAAGGCCTCATTTCTGGGAGGGGGGTACGTTAGGTAGGGGTAAGTTGACCTGTCATAAAAATTGTATATATCATATTTACCAGCCACTAAAGTGTTGTAATTCCTATGTCAAGGCAGGGGGAAGATCAACTTTCTTTTTGGTGCAAATACTTACTGTTGATGGACAAGATCATGGACCAAGTTGAGATCTTTAAACATCCCATCTATACGCAACATTACTCATCCCAACAGGTGCATTTGTTCAGTACCAGTATGCGCCGAATGGGACTGGAATATTTACCTACATGAATGGCCTAAATTCATTGTGAATGCGGGTAAAATATACCATACATGGATCCTATGACGTATGATTTTGGGCAACCCAATGGTCTTCCATTCCCAATGACTAGCCACGATGGCTAGGGCGAAGTGGAGCAAAGGTGATCGCATGTTGTTGGATGACTTTTTGAAGGCAGGAAAGGGGTTAAAGACATCCACCATGGAAGGAGCAATGGGACTTACCAAGAGAACTTGGATGAAAACCCCCTTTGAATGCGACACTTCCTAAGTGGTGAGGGTTATGACTGTTATGACTGTTTGATGTTTGCTTGTTTTGTGGGCATTTTGCAACCAAGGTAAAACATATAAAACACTATATATAAAGTGGTGAATTATGATTACCATGCTTGTAGCAATGTCTACAGTTTGAAATCAGTTGGATGCTGTACCTCTTTTTGACCTTCTTCACAGGCTGGTCGTCCTCCAAATGCCTTACTCCTGGCCCTCCTAGCTACCCCCAGCATAAGTATCCGCCGTGCAGCAATAGCCAATTTCCACAGGTGTGTTACTGAGCACTACCGTACTACCCTCCTTGAAACTAATAGACTGTTGATGGAGGAAATGGTACCAAATTGTCGGATCTAAGTATTGGTGAAACCAGGGTTTGGGTCTCCATAGTTTGGATGGAAACTTCCTGACACCTGGCCTTGGCGACAAGGAAAACATGGAGAAAGGCGTTGGTTTCCTCCAAAATGGCAAAACCAAGGTCACTTGGAGGGAGGGGTTTAGTCGTGCGCTTTGGGGTGGATTGGGTTCCGTCCAATTGAACAGAGGTACATCTCAAGTTATTCCCATCATTCCCACTTATTGTTTAAGAATCCATAAGAATCCTTACATCCAAATACCTCCTGAAAGAGCACCTAGTCAAAGAATATCCTCAAAAATTACCTAATGTCATGAGATATTTAGATGTGGTTATCAAACATAGGGACCCCAACAAATTTGTTGGAAATGATTTTAAAATCATTGAAAAAATGAAGGAAGATTCATGGAGTTCAGTACCCACCCACCTTGGGCAATGGATTTGTCAACAAAAGATCACCCAAGTTGACAGTTACCACGTTTTATATACCGTGCTAATGCGCATGTAGTTTAAGAAAACATTGTAATTAGAGAGATATATATTTCTGATAAAGATATGTATAAATGTATTTATTCATGGATAAGTTGACGTGCTTTTGAAAAGTTATATTATATGATACCATTTTTTCATGTTTTTAATACTAAGCAGATGTGTTTCACACCCGCCGCGGCCTTGGTATTTTTGGGCTGAGACCTCAGGTCTCGGGTCCTGCAGAGACGGTGGCTGGAATGCTGGAGGTGGTGTTCCGGACGTTTCAACACCTGGGTCCCGTACATCCTGGAAGATTACATCCTGGAAAACTAACAGTTCGTCCCTGAAGATCAATGGTTGGAAGATGATTTCCTATTGAAATCATCCATTTTGGGGGGGGTTATGTTAGTTTCAGGGAGGGGTAACGGCTGAAGGAACCTACAAACAAATCACCCAGGCTTTAAGAAAGGAAAATGAGGACTGAACCCAAACATCGCAGGATTAATTATGTTCCAGCCGTTACATCTTCAGAGGTGTTTTTTAGACCTTGTAAATGACGGGATATTTCCTACCAACCTCAACTGGTGGATCGCCGGAGTTCTGGTTGCCATCAACAGTATTTTGTTGAAAGAAAATCATAAAGCCCAAAATGAGGCAAGAAAAAGGGACCGGACCTCAAAACAACATGGGGAAGATGAAATGATCAAGACATGTTTCTTTTTCAAAAGGTTTGATATATATATATATATATTATATTAGTTCGGGTTGAGCAACAACCTCGTTTGCGGTAACACAGTCCAGGGAAATGCTGAGCATCACATATTGCACATAAAAGGCTAAATAATTGGGTTATTACATGTCACCACTACTTCAAAAGCACCCAATTGGCGGTATATTTTAGATACAATATATTATATACCACTTACAATATATTTTCAGGTGTATATTGAGGTGTTATCCTACCTACCCCCACCTTTGACTAGAACCAGACAGTCTAATCAAACCAGATCCACCAGCAGCTTGACTATGACTTTTACATTTAGTGCCAATCATGATGCCTTCCAGGACACCCACATATCCAGTGAAAACCATCGACTCAAAAGTGCCGGCTGGTAGGGGGATATGTTAGAACACCTGTGTTATCATTTAACAGATGTGCCGCCCCAGCCAAACTCCCCACCTGACTATGTCTTCGTTCCCTGGAGGGTAGTTATATGAATATGTTTTTGATTGTTAGAAGCGCAGCAGTATCCTCCATTAAAAACCATCATGACGTGTTGAAAGGTGAATCCCACCCTCCAAGATGTCACTTTCTCCCCAAATATACCGTTGCCGCCCGGCCCGAAAGAAACCAAGAAACCTACATACCCTACCACTTACATTGTTTATCAACCTTCAACTCAACTCAACTCAACCCTTCAAAGGGCGGGCCTTCAGAACGACTGCACCCTTGGATGCTTCATTGCTACACTACCAGGCCATGAAAGATGATTTTACCGTCGACCTCAAGGACTGACGAAAATCCAGGGAAAATCCATAGGGGGTTGGCCCCCCTGAAAAATGATGGGGCTGGAAGAAGTAATTTCTAGGTGGTGGTTTCAATTATTTTTTATTTTCACCCCTACCTGGGGAAATGATCCAATTTGACTAATATTTTTCAAATGGGTTGAAACCACCAACTAGATTTCCTTTTGAAATGGGTCCCTTTTTGCAGGTAACATCTGAAAAAATTCGAAGGAGTAGGTGAACCGATCCATCCGATACCCCCCAAAAAACTGCTGGTTATGGATGGTTATGGTATCGGTGTATATTTATTTTATGTGTTAATCATCCCTATGCCGTTTTTTAGGGGGGGGGGGGAATTCGGAGAGATAGAAATGTTCAGTACTTTCCGTTGACATCATTTGATGTTGATGTCGTTTATTGACTGAAGTACCTGTAATAATGGGAATTTAAGGTACCCACCCAAAGCTACCCCCCAAGAAATAAGCCCCTAATAAGGCCTTCTTAAGGGAAACCAATGGTTAATAGTCCCTTAATAGGGCCTTATTTCTTGGGGGGTAGCTTTGGGGGGGGTACCTTAAATTCCCATGATGTAAGCATTTTTCGAGGCTAATTTTTAAATTGCACAGATTTCTGCCTCCATCAGGTGGTCTCTTCAACCACAAGAAACCAACAAAAAAATACCATAGGAATAAAAGCTAAAAGTTGAAATCCCAAAAACCTTCTTTTCGTAGTGTTCCTGATCAGTTCCTCGTATTTTTCGAGAGTTTTGCTCATTCCCTTGTTTCGTTTGATCATTTTTGATGATGCCTTTGGTGGGTAGTTTTTGCACGCTGAAACTTACATCAATTCTTGGGGAGGGGAAATCCGATGCCATAGGATTTCCGTAATTCCCATATTCAACCTCGCGACCTCCCGCTGAGGTTGGTCACCCCAAAAGGTAGTGAAAAGTAAGGGGATCCGATCCCCCAAAAAAGGTCTTCATTCACGTTAAGGATTTATTGAAAAAATGCCCCAGATTGATTGCATTCAGTAATCTAGGTGGTGGTTTCAAATATTTTTCATTTTCACCCCTATTTGGGAAAGATTTACAATTTGACTAATATTTTTCAAAGGGGTTGAAACCACCAACTAGTAATCCTTGCCAATTTAATGGAGAAAAAGCCAAAACACATCGACAACCGCTGACTACATCTTCTTACGACTCAAAGTTGACTCCAGGAAGTGTTCTCCCAAGAGGGAAGATATGTTTGGACACAAAAAATGCCATGTGCCAGGTGGTGGCAACTCAAATATGTTTTTTTGGAATTTTCACCCCAAATGTTTTTGGGAAGTGGAATCCAATTTTGACTTGCATATATTTTGTCAATTGGGTTGGTTGAAAAAACCAACTAGATTTGGTTTGTGAAGCTTTGCGAGGCTTTGAACCTAGGAAATACCATCAGAATATATCAGATTCTGAAGGTCTATGTTGTTTCTTGTCATTTTTTCGTTGATTCACCGATGTTAGTGAACAACCAGAGAGTATCCCCAAGACGATCCAAGTCATGCGATGTTTACAAGCCCCTTCAGAAAGGAAAGCTGCCTATAGTACCCTTATGGAATCATTTCTTTGGTAATCCTTTTTCTTTAACCTTGATTTGTTTGAATCAATCAAATTGAGAAACGTGTCTAGTCATTATTTAATTGATGTTGTTTCTATCTTTAGTTGGTAGCTGGTATCCTTTTCATCCAAAAGATGGCGCATTTCAACCACCGCAGGAGGAACAAACTGAAGATGCCAAGTTGGAGAAAAGTTACCAGGCCAACGGGCTGGAAGTCCTTGGAAAATCACTGGCGACCTCACACGAGTTTTCACCCCAAATGATGGTTTAGCAAGGGAAATGGGACCCCTTATGTTAGGGAAACCTAGGTGGGTGAAATATCGTAATTTGCCCAGATGTTTGGGCTTCCAGCCCTTAATAATTTTCAAGGGAGGTAAGATGGAAACAAAACAAACGTTGTTGGTATGTAGCTACTTGCACTTTTTCACTCAATTCAGTACCATGTAGCTTGATTTACCGCGGATCGCCACTTCAAACTTCTAACCATAAAATTTGGCAGTGGTCAAAATCCATTTGCTTGCAAGACCCTGGTGCAAGACACCTCCGAAAACCAGGTTGAAACACCGCAAGATATGTAGTTGACACCCCACCCTTCGATTCCCTCAAAATCATAGACACAGGATATCATGGTAGGTTTGGAACGTTTCTCTTTCCAAATGATGGAGGAAACGATTCAAAATTAATGTTACTGAAGATTATGGTTTCAAAAGCGCCAAGGGACTGCTTTTTTTTGCTGGGTCCAGGCGTTCGTGGACCCTTCAGTCAGCAAACTGCTTCCTACAAACAAGAAAGAAAACAATCCTTCACAATACAGGGCCCCCATGGTGATATAGAAATTGCCTGCTTGTACATATCTTTTGGTTTCTTTTCCTGGAAGGATGAACCAATGGCATACTGCTTGGGTAATTCATATTGAAAGATGTTTGTTGGACAGTGTTGGCTGTTGTGGTGGTGGGACTTCACAATTAGTGAAATCAGGTGAATTTCAGCTAGCTTACCACGACCTCATTTGACTCAGAATGGATAGGGAGGCATCGGACTTTCACAACAAAAGCATTGAAACTAGCATGTTTTGTGGTAGTTTGGTTTGTGCATGTGAACGATATCAGACTTCCTTACAGGTCTTGGCGCTTTCAAAATTATTTTTTACTTTACATATATACTCATACACATCGATTTTTTATACATACATCGATGGGATTCAAAGCCACCATTTCAAAACTTCCAACTTCACCCTGTTTTTTTTGGTTTGTGGCAGGCTTTAGTGGCAGCCAAGACAAAGCAGGCGATGTTTCCTATGTATTTGTTTTAGTGTGTTACTGTTGCTGTTGCTGTTGTTGTTGTTGTTGTTGTTGTTGTTGTTGTTCTTGCTGTCGTCATTCCATGCCATTTTGCAAAAAAACAACATGTATGCTACTCCAGCATTATTTTATCAAACACATACTTTTTTTTAAATGTTAGAATAAAATACCCCTCCATCAATGATGGTGGATGTTTTATTTTGTTTGTTGTCGTTGTGGTGGTTGTTTTATTCCACGTCATTTTCAGATATGTTGCCCGGGTTGGAATCCAGCTGGATCGTGACGAAGCGTCGAAGTGTGGTTTCAGACATTTTGTAACTGGTTGGTGCTTAGATTAGTGATGAGCAAGGGATACAAGGCACGACTAGATGTCCCATACTAAATGACAAGTAAATGTGCAAGTAATTGTGGGTTGAGCACTGGTTACTGTAGCTGACAGATCTTGCAGCGATTGGAAGAGTCGAAGAAGATCTATATGCCCCTAAGCCATGAATTTGACCATTGTTCATTGGGTGTGGCCCCTTCCCAGTAACAGTGGCAAATAAAGGTTTATAGGGATTCCCTACTAAAAATGGAAAAAAAAATTGGTGGTCACTGGAATCCTGGGAAGGGGCCATACCCAAAATGGTTCAACCCTAAACACTACACTCCCCAAGTTTAACATGGAACCTAAAAATCAAACCCTGGAAAAGGTGATTCCTTTTGGAAACCATCATTTTCAGGTTCCATGTTTAACTTTGGGGGTGTAAAACTCTAAGAAGGTGATTCAGTTTTTGACCTTTTTCATCCTTGTTGAGTGTCACCTGTTTTCATCCACCTGATTCCAGGTCACTGCGGGTAAGGAACAAGTCACCAGCAAGGACGTTGGCGGGGGGGTTTTGGCTGGCATTTGGAGATTTGAATCTAATCACTGTAAGGTTGTATATAATTGGTGATTATATATACCCACCTGAAGTTTAACATAGCCCCTGAAAAGTTACCATCCCAAGAGGAAATAGTCTTCCAACCATCCATTTTCAGGGGCTATGTTAAACTTCGGGGGTGTAGGCTTATAGGATTTTATAGCTGTCATTTTAAACGCGAAAGGTGTCATCAAGTCTATTGGTGCAAGTAAAACAGGGAAAGGAACCTGAGAGCAGTCAAATTGTGCATTCCAGCCAAGTCGTTGGTAAAGCCAACGGTAATTCAATATCATGTCACCGCATTGCATCAAATAAAAGACGCTACTTCTATGATATGTAGATGTAAATATTATATATATATGATATGACATATGTAACTATGTGTATGTACTTTTACAAGAACTAAGCTTGCTTTTCAAATCTAGCTCAGTTGAAGGGTGATGGAAAGTACATTGATTGGTGCCACAAGACAAGGACCGCAGGCAGTACAATAATGCATTGACTCTAGACGACATAATGATGTTTTGTGCATTCCTTCTTTCAAGGCATGCATGGTATGGATTCCCCTTTTGTAGACGTGCAAGATGTCTCCAACCGAAGGAAGTGCAGAAGGCCGAAGCCAAGGAAAAGGCGGAATCGGGATGTTTGTTGTTTTTTTTCAGGGAGCCGTTGGAAGCTGTTTTCCCAGCGATGTTGGATGAGAGAATGATTTTGAAAAGTTGGTGCGACCGACCTGATAAGAAGTGTAAAACATTGATTAACCCACAGGATCCACGTATGACATATTTACAAACCATTCACTATAAAAATCAACGAGTCATGCAAGTAAATATGCAATCGTCCCATGGATCCATAGTGGGTAAGAATTATTTGACTGATGTACGACCTGCTTGAGGATCCCAACGTTCACGTTTTTCGTCGCGTAGTCCTGATGGCTGATACCCCGTACGTTTCGCGACGAAAGGTTGCCACTGGAAAGGAAGACATCAAGAGCGCCAAGATTGCCAAGGTGGCCTTGCCAGCTAACATAGCTGGCTGGGAAATGGACTAAAATTAATATTGGAGCCGATGTATTTCCTACATAAATGGGGGATTTTCCATTGCCATGTTCATGTTTTTACTACCCAGAGGGTAGTTGGGTAATCCGACAGCGCCAACGAAGCTAACAACATCCAAGCTTGTAAGTGGGTATAGCTTGGGGGGTAACCCTTCCAAGTAATGGCATGATGAAGGTGTAGGTTTTGGGATTCCGAGCCTAAACATGTAGTAAATCTTGATGATGACTACTGGGAAGGGGGACAATATAGACTACGGTAGGGATTTGCATCTTAGCCCACAGTTCTGTAATGAAGTCTCATGCTATCTCATGCTGTAGGATTCACGGGTCAAAGGCCCAATCAAAGGGTGACCCTTAAAATGAAAGGAATCTATTTTTCCAGTCTTCCCACTGGTTAGGTGGTTTTCTTCCATCAACAGTATCAAAGGAGCTGGAGCCAAGTATGATTAAAAGATTTTCCCACAAAAATCGCAACATGAACAGCACAATTTGATGGAGCCAAGCCTGGAAACCTGTCTTAGGCAGGGACCCATGGTTATATTGTATCACCATGACATGTTGGCAAACACCATGGTAATTCATCAATGTTCATCACCATCCAAGCATCCAGCTCCTTTATCCAACCACAAAACAAGTTAGAACATAGCAGCTTGGAACATCCCATCGTTGCCCATGAGATTGCAGATGTAAAAACTCACATTATTTTTGTTTTGCTGAACCAAAAACACGGTGCAATTTATGAGTCATAATTTGATGTTTTTTGGTAGTTTTTTTGTTTCTGAAAACTTTGGTGTTGTTTTTCTTTTTAAAAACTTGTACCTATCCTTTCAAAGAATATGTGTGTTTCTGTATACGTTTTCCTTGATTTCCACCCTATCATTTCTAACAAACATCAAACTCAGGTTTGTGGTTTTAAATATCTTTTTATGTTCACCCCTATTGATGATTCCCTATTTGACTAATATTTTTCAGATGGGCTGAAACCACCAACTTCAACTTCACCGAGACAAGTCGCCGAAACATGCTCCCCGAAGGCTGAGGCTGAGGACTTTTTGAAAACTGCACAGGGGAAATGTGCCAAGGCCATGGAGGCCTCGGGGGGAGGGGGATGGTGGCCATGGGATGAGGAGGTTGTTGTCCTTTAACGAATTTTGTTTGATACTAAAGGAGTATATAGTGAAATGTGTGAGATTGTAACAAGTACATGTTTACATTATGTTACATTTATTACACGTATATTACACGTAAATATGAATGAATTTTCTAAAAATAATGTATGTATATGGTATATATATATATGAGTTATACGAGTATAGATGTTATTTTGCAATATTTTTTACTTGAGAGTGATTTCTCTGTCGCTGGGGAAAACTATTTTCTTCGGTTCGAATGACTCACTCACCGGCCGGCAGGGCTTTGAGGGTCGATCAGCCGCACGCAACGAGGAGAGGAAGGGGAAAAAGACGTCAGGTGACGGAACAGATGCCGAAAATTGGGGGAAGCTATGTCAATTATCAATTGTAGTTTATGAATATGTATAAAATGTACATGTAGATACCGTACTTTTTTATGTTCATGTATGGAGAAAGATTTGCAAAGATACATATAGATTAAGCTCGGTTAAAATTTGTTTGTTGTACCTTTTTATGTTGATCCAGTTTGATCGACTCGTACAGTACAGGTGCATACTGTTCAGAGTATAACTTGATTCCACCCGCACTGTGGAAACATGTTTTGCCTATCCGTCTTGATGGCTTTAGCACAATGTAGTTTCTAGGGCAAGATGCAGGGTCTATCCGTTTCGTAGATCTGGACCTCTAAGAAGCCTTGATTCGAATCCTTTCTAAGCTTCAGCCTATGCAATATGTCGAATACCTTACAGTCAAAATAGATGCACAGATACCAAGAGGTAGGTTAGTAAAGGCTCCTTATAAGCCAATATGTAGACACCTGTGCCTGTGCCATCTACTTTTTCACTTACTGTACATATATGCATTATGTATATATGGATTTGAGTTGGGGATGCGGTAATTCCTTACTTTCACAGGAAAGTAGTGCCTAACCAAATGTCCAAAATGACTGGGTAGTCAATGGTTTTGATGCTTCGGAAATACATTGCGGTATATCATCAGTTACACACGTTTCAGCAACGTTTTCTTGTTGTTTGGCCCGATTGGTAACATTGCAACGTGAAACCGACAAAGGTTTCTTTCTCACCAAACGAACAATGTAACACATTCCTGACAGGTATCCCAATCCGACAATGCATTTGGTTAAGTAATCATTAAATATAGGCATGCAATCATATGTGTCAGGGGTGTCCAATCGACATCCTCAGCCCTGTGTGATCTGCGTGTTCAAAGATTTCAACCAGGCTCGTTTGTGGGACTTAGAGCTTGTTGTTACCCCGAATCGTGACCTATCAACCACCCAGCTCACCCTTCCCCAGAAGTAACCAAGCTGAAAAGAAGGGCGTGGTACCCATGTGTCTCTCTTTTTTTTTGAGGAGCTGAGTGCTGTTGGAAAAGCCACGGAGGTACGGTGCTGGGCATTTGGGGAACGCAAAAAAAAAAGCATTGATTTTTGAGGAAGTTTGTTTATGTCAGGATTGCGTTTGTTGAAACGGTTTTCTTTGAATGCAACTGAGAATCACAAGAATAATACTACATATCATGTCAATGTCAATTCTTGAACTGTTGTTTCTTCCTTTTGATTTAGTAACGCTTGTTTTGAATCAATGGCTACTTGACCACGAGAACTGACGAGGGCACAGGTCACAAAGTCGTGGCCTTCCACTTGAGAGATGCCATGTCACACTCGGATACCCAAAGGTCCAGAAGGTGCAGAAATAGATCTGAAGTCGTACTAAGAGAGACATCTAGACCTGAACGTTTGAGTTAATATGAAAAGATTCTGGATCATGAAATAATTAGATCCCTATTGCTCAATCAGAGAATATTACTCTCAGTTTTGACATTGCATCCTGAGTTGTAACAAACCAAACGAGGTGCCTCTTACTCTTGCAGTGGTATGTTCCAGGTGTTGACCAGCGAGAAAGCTAAAAGTCTTGGAGGAAAGAAGACGTTTGGAAGCTCATATTCTTTGGAAAACCGAGGCTACTAAAAGTTTCACGGTAAGAATAGGAAGTAGAGACATATATTATATGTATATACGTATATATATATATGTAACATATATTATTTGTATTTATGTTTCGCAATGTGCACATGTACAACTATGAATAGTATTGAACATTATTTAACTATATACTTTGAAATAGTTCTGAGAAGCGAGTTTCACTTCTTTCCCAGAAGTGTTTTTTCCCATTTCTTCCTGGCCTCGTTTTGGGCGAAACTCTCTAAGACTTTATGTTTCTTTGTCCCACTTCCTCTCCTCTCCGCGTTGCAAGGGTCTTAAAATAAAATATAATGTTCCATCGATCAGCACTGATTTTGATGGGTTGGGGGTATTTTTGAGGTCGCTACCGCTTGCAGAATCTAAGTGACAACTAAACATACAGTTCTAGTGCCAACAATCCTGAAGTGTAGTAAATAAAGTGGAACTGTTTGTTGGAAACATGATGTTGGCATTAGAACATGAGTTGGATCTACTCCACTAAACAACATCTATGTAGCAAATAAAGTGGATTTGATCTCCTGAAACCATTCCATCACCCCGAGATATACCAACTTGGAAGAGTCACAGCTCAGAATTCAGATGGACAATCTCTCGCAGAAAATGCCCTATAAGATATGTTTATTACATTATTTATGATATGTTTACTCATTTATAGCTGCTAAACGATTCACTGCTTGAAGGTGGATATGTATCAATGGACTGTTTTAGTTAACTTTGATTTTCCCCATATCCCCCGGTAAGTGATTCTATCTCGGGCTGCCAGGATAGTAAACCACCAAGAAGGGCTTTTTTTCAAGCAATCATGAGAAAGCAAGAGTGAACATCAAAAGATCGTGTTCAAAGCCACCCTTTTCGCCCACATTCATCTATAGTTTGATGGCACGTGAATATAATGGCTATATACACGCCCCGAGAGTTAACATAGATGGCCCCTGAAAAAATCATGGTTGAAAATTGAAAGATTGGTTTCCTTTTGGGGTTGCCGGGTTGCCTACTTTTAGGGCTATGTTAGATTTCCAGGGACTATGGGTCCATGTTCATACTCAACTGGCTGGTTGGTAGTATATATGAAGTGGTGCTAGAGCCTGATTTCTACAAGAACAATGATGATAATCAATAACTACCTGCCAACCAAACCCTAATCATCCATAATCATAAAAACCCTTTGCGGAATTCCATGAAAAAGTCTTTCAGTATCCCAAACACTCATCTAACTATAAAACTGGGTAGTTTCGGGGGTTTAGGTTGGGTGTTCGTGTAGGTACAATTACACCAGTCCCATTTGAGCGTGACCTAGGATAATATCTAACATCCTTCGAAGTGGGCCCGGTCACCAGTTATGAGTAGGGGCCCATAACTCCATTTGTGATCATTTATGGGGGTTATCACCTCAGTAAAACCCATTTGTTTATTTGTCAATCATAGGGGTTGTACCCTGCCTATGCCTGCCTGAAACTAAAAAATCGCGCCTGAATAAATCAATGGTTGGAAGACGATGAAATTTCCTTTTGGGTCAAACGGCCTATGTGTCAGGGGCTTCTGCTGCTGGCTTTAAGGAGGGCAACTCCTTTTTTTAACTTGTATATAGCCTCAGTTGCCCGTGTATAAGGCCATTAGTCGGGGCCATTTCGATGTCCCAGGAAGTTAGTAAATGGGCTTTTTCACCTACTTACAAATGGGGTATATTGGGGTTATAACCCACTGATCCTGAAAAAAATGATACTAACTTCCAACGGGGGACATATCCAAGCTCGGTGCCCATCGTCCCTTGAGGTCTTTCCTTCAGTTGACTTCCAGCACCCACCGCGCCCCCGGCCCCATGGGCCCCATGGACTGCGCCGCCGCGGCGCTCGCAGCGGCGGGGCGTGACTTGGAAAAAGAGGACCGGTGGAAGGGTGGAAGGTTTGGAGGGTCCCATTTGGAGGGATGGGTTTTTGGAATATTTTTCAAAGCCAACAAACATTTCCAAGTCCACAAACCGCCTCCGAAAAATTTTCCAAGCCAACAGTCTTGAAAAATACTGGTATCTCATTCCATACATGGATTTTATGGCTTATCATTCACAGTGGTGTGGAATTGGATTCGGACATCCCCATGACATCCCCCACATCTCAAAAAGCTCTACCGGCGGCTCTACCTGACTCTACCTGCATCCCCGGATTCCCAGTCCTGCGAGTAAAACCAAAGCTACCCTCCAACATGACAGCAATGACGGCTTCTGAAAATAGGCCCTTGAAAGGAAAGAACATAGAGTTTTCCAACCAGCATTGTTCTTCATTTTTTATATCCATTTATCCATGTTACCGGTGTTTTGCCTTTCTACTCGCCTGAAAACTAACATATCCCTTGAAGAATCTCGATTGGAAGACGATCCTTTTCCTTTTAAAATGCTCCCTTTTCAGGGTCAACATTCGTGAAATTTGCTTTGGGGTACGGATTTAGTGAGTGTGACTCACCCTAGCATGTCCATGGAAGTGATCGTATCTATTTAATAAGTTAGTTTATAACTTATATTTACTGCACGTGCAATTTGCTTATCCAAGGGTTATAATCCATTTAACTTATGGTCAAAATCGATGGCTTGCCGATACCAAAAAGGTAGGTTTTTTGTTCAGGGTCCTTATATATAAACCAATATGTATATATAGACACCTGTTTTTTCCATCTGCATTTTCGACTGTATATCCATGGACATCCCAGCCTTTGGAGGAGTTGGTCTCTTTGAGTTTACGCTTGAAATCCGGTAGCTTCGACAAAGTGAAGGAAGCCATTGAGGTTGGGTCCACAAGCCGCCGTTAACAGATTTTGGGAATGTTAGAAATTGATTTTCCAAATGATTGAGAGTTGCAAAACGAGGTAAGGGATGATATTATCAGATTTAAATATATATATATATATATGCATCTATTTCTACATGTTTCAACTTATTGTATTTGTGTTTGTAGCAATGAGCAGATATATACAGTATATATATATATATACATACATATGTGTCTGTGTAGGGAATTTCGTTGTGCATGGTTTCAATACATTTGATTGAATCAAAATACATTCAAAAAAAAAGACCTTGGAAAAACAATCATGGATCTCAAAAACGATGTACATTTCATAGGAATCTCCCTTTCCGTTTGGGCCCATTTTCAGGTGCCAGCCGTTCTTTTTTGGGTGGAGTGTATTAATTACTTCTGGTCAAATTGAATCGCAACCTCGCACGACCTGGGCACTCAAAAGGTAGCGTTTAGGAAGGGACATCCCCTTAGTTCAGGGAAATCCAGGTTGATGAAATATTACCCAAATGCTCCATGTATAGACTATTTACCTTTCCATTTACCATAAATGCAAGCCATTCATGGAGGTAAATGTTCTACACACGGAGCATTTGGATTATATAATTTGGCCAGATTACTTGTTTTTCTCAAAGTTCCACCGGGACCGGAGCAGAGAGAAATATTTCGAAGCTTTGCGTCCTGGACCGAGTTCGTGTTATTTCCAAGCATATACCCTAGGTAGAACGAAGGATGAACATGAAACAAATGGCCTTTACTAGTCACAGCAAATTGGTTGAATTTCAGCCAACACAAACATTTTGAAAGCATTTGCAAAGTTATGACAAGTGATGATATATAAATGATGCAACTTAGCATGGAAACTCATGGAAAATCTGGAGGACGTAAATACCCCGGAAAACGATCATGGACCCCCCCCAAAAAAAAACGCTTCTTTTTTCAAGGAACATCATTTTCTTTCGATTCACCTCCATTTTTGGGATTCCACCCAGCCATTAATTGTCCAGCAGCCCCGTATTGAGCTGCCTGCAAACCCCTGTGGACCACCATGGATGCTTCCCAGGGCATGATGCGTGCGCTGACACAAGAGCAAAAAGATGAAGTTTTAAAGCACGATGAATGCCAGAAGGAGTCGTTGTTTTCCGGTCCCATACTTGGAGGATCGTCCTAGGACTTGTAAGTGGTTAGGCTTCACCCCAATTTATAAGCCATGAAAAGGCCATATGGATCAATAGCTGTTTCTGGTTCCCTTCCGATCCCACCTATTAAGGGCACCAGGAGTTTCTCCATTGAAATGGAAGGAGAACCACCCTACTTATATAGGGGACCTACAATCACCATGGTTATTAACCAATTACCAAATGGGATGATCCCCCAAGTACCATCCATGTATGGTGTTCCCAATATGCCATACGAACATCCTATGGGGGTGATGTTTGTTGATTTTTGTTTGGTTCTTGGCGGTTTGTTTCAACTTTTTGCTAAAGTGTTTTTTTTTGGGGGGGAATGATTACCCTCCAGGGAACTAACATACCCCACCTTGGCAAAAGGAAAATCATCTTCAAAATGCCATTTTTGGGGGGATATGTTAGTTCCCTGGAGGGTATGTTTTATCAAAATGGGTGGCTTAACCACCAACTAGTCGATGAGTTGTTGGCGTTTTCAAGTTTTTGAAGCCTCAAAGATGGTGAGCATGGTGACCCATGGCTTGGGAAGAACATGAAACAAAAGTTTGCTACCCAGACACTCAATGTGAATATGTATTTACCTACATTTTCCCTCTAAACAACCCAAATGTATCTGAAATAAGCCATACATTGAATGGTTTGGGCTATATCTGTTTATACACAAATTATTCCTCTCTGCAACTATCACTTGGCACCCTCAAAAAAGATGCCAACTCCCGAAAAAAGGGAAAGGATCCTTCTGGAAAACCCCAAAAAGACCAAAGGAAATTTCAGTTAGCAACCGAGCCCGGGCAATAGAAATTTGAAGTCATTTTTCGGAAAAGATTCCAAATGATTGTTGGACGACCTGGATGTTTTTGTCATATACATACGTACTTCCCCTAAAACTAAGATAGCCACTTAAAAAGATGGTTTCCGCCCCTATGTTAGTTGCTGTTAGTTTCAGGGATGGCATTTATAAATATATATATTTACACCGGGACCAAATGATTCCGTTACATGGTGTCAATATATTTACCATCCCTTATGGTTGAATTGGCGGCATGTTGGAAGGTGCTGGTATACAGTGTATGTATAGTTTGGGATGCCAAGGGCCCCAGGATGCAGAAAAACTCTCTTCAGCACTAGGATGACAGGAAACGTGTTTAGGTTCAGGAATCTAAACCTTTATTTTTTGACTGGAAGGAGTTTAGCATCCCAAGAGATAATCATTATAGTCAATTCTCTGGGATTCAGCCTGGAAGTTTGACTTGGACATGTTTGAACATGTTTAAGTTTAAACCATGGAATGGAAACACTTGAGTACACAGATATAGCTATAGTTTTTTGTTTACACACACACACATATATATATATATATACACACTGTATATTTTGTATTTATTCATATTACCACTTTTTGGTTCATTATTTTTACATAGATTGAAGTTCATTGAACAATGACAATCTTAGAAGTATACGGTATCCATTGGTATTCACCGCCCCTGCATGTGCCGACAGGATTTTGATGAAAATACCGCATCCACCGATGAGAAGACAGAAAAGCAAGAGATGAGCAAAATCCAAATGGGCTTGGAAACCCAATTTTGAAATTACCCTTCCTCCCATCATCCTGGTTCCATGAAAGATGTGTGTGTATCTCCAATAGGATCGTTACCTTTTAGATACCGCCCTTTTCCATCATTTTCCATGATTATGGTAGAAAGAGTAGGAAATTGGAATGGCATCAGTTGATCCAGCCACAGAAGAACCAACGGTTAGATGATTTACCTGAAATCTTTCTCAATTTGCTCATGGATTCTGCTGGTGGATGATGTTCTCCAACTTGGAGTCAAAGGATACTTAGGTGTTGTTTTTCCTTATTTTTTTGGGGGGGGAGGGATATTATTACTACTATCAAACATTATGGGAGATATATCGTTTTTCTTTCTTTAAGGCTCCAATTCTTGACATTTATGGGAGTATTAATAAAAGGCATATTTTGAAAATCCCTCTGAACCAACTAAAAGAATATGAGTGGATGCAGTCGTTGATTTCATAGATCCGTTGGGCAATTCCGAAGGGCCCAAAAGGCCCAAGAAGGGACTGGCAGGCCCCAAATGATCCAATATGTTGTGTGGTGGTGTTGCCATATTTCGTCCCGTTGCTAAAAAGAACAAGATGTTTGTTTGTCTTGCCTCACACGAGTCTAAGATTCAATTTCAAAAAGTTGAACACAGAAATTTCAAGAACTAAGGTGGGTGGAAGAACGAAATCACTGCAGTGGAAGAAGAGATTAGCAAGTTGTGTCTTGGACAGCTTGGGCAACTGGATCACTTGATGTTTACATCTTGATGTTTCCATCGTGCAAAACCCAGGATGAAATCATGGGCAGCCTTGTATCCCTACACGCCTTAACCCATGTCACTGTTGTTTGGAGCACGGGAGCATGTCAATGTATATGAGGAAAATTAATCTAGAGTCATTTTCCAAGTTACATTCATACCAACAATCCACCTGAGAAAAAAAACACGTCGCAGAAGATCCTGGTACGAACTTGGCGAGTCCCTGCAACATTGGCATTTTTTTGGGGGGGAAATTATTGCAGATATTGCAGGCATCACTCAATTCCCCAGTTTTGTGGGGGAGCAAACAATTGCCACATGGTTGGCAAATTTGAGGGATTTCCACTGATTTTTTGTACATAGCTTGAGTTGGTAATACCATGTATCCCCATGATATCTCGTACGAACACCCGATGTTAATGACTCTACTGACTCTACTGGGGCACGTTGATTCACCCTAACCAGTTGCCCTCAAGTGTTGATGTTTCGCCGACAAGAAGCTGGTGTTTTTTCACCAACATGTTCAGGTACCTCACATGGAGGTACTGAACCTTATAAGGCTATTTTGGTGGTGGGTCGGTTTTCCTGTACTTGGGCCTTGAAAACAGCCTATGTCGGTGAGTACCTCTACTTTAGGTACCTGAAACGGTTGATTATGTTGTGTAAAACTATAGGTAATAGTTCTGTCAATTTAAGAAAAGACTGTTTGCGTCAAAGATTTGAATCTATTTTCATTCCAAAAGGAAAGATTATCCAATTTGACGAGCATGCTGTTTCATAGGGCTCAATCGGCTAACTAGTTTATCATTCTTACCTAGTAGGGGAGATGCAAGCCCAAGTTTTTTCCGATTGCCCTTCTGTTAAGCTTGAATGATTCTCATCCAAAGAATAGTTACTTGCCACCAGAATTCACCCCCAATCTCCCCAACAAAAAGGTGAACACTTGCTATATACTATAGCCATATAGGATTAAAAGCTGTACAACCTCTTGGTGATATGGATCAGGTCACCCTACCGTCTAAGAAAACTCCAACATATCCCAGACCCTTCTAACCACCTGTTTATGAAGGACATCTTTTCATATTTGGATTTTTTGGGTACATGCAAGGGGTATGTCTATGTTCCAGGGGTTCTCTGGAATTTTCTTAGCTACAACCCATTCCCATCATTTTTTTTAACGAAACCCCAGGAAAGGACAGGTCACTGACCTCCAAGCACAGATGAAGGTGTGGGGATTTTCGTGGGATTTGGGGGGGTAGCCATGTGTTTTGCTAAGGAGAAACCAGAGAAAAGCACATCCTTCTTTTTTTTGTGCTGGAATTTGAGTCCTCAGAAATTGTTGCTAGGCCATCATGGTTGTGGATCAAACTGGTCAAACAATCTGGAGTCAATGGCAAGATGGATCATCATGCTTTGTAGCGACCTCATCTGCGAGTTCTAAGATTGTTGGAATGTTGGATGACTTTTTGAGTAAATTGATGGACAAGTTGTTCAACCTCTAGCGAACTAAGATATTCCACCTTGGGAAAAGGAAAAGTGCCTTTAAAAGGGGATATGTTAGTTTTCAGGAGGTGTACCTGTGCCATCCGGTACTTAATTTGAATTTCTTTCCTTCGCACAGAATCTAGTTGGTGGTTTCAATCATTTGTTTCTTCACCCCTGGTTGGAGAAGATTCCCATTTTGACTAATATTTTTCAGATGGGTTGAAACCACCAACCAGTTATTGTCCACATGCCATTTTTTGTATCGGGGGTTTTTGGTTGGTGAACAGCTGTCATTCTGCTCCCATCGCTGCGTGTTTCACGGGAAATTTCACTTCCCAAAACCTTTTGCTCCTCGACAGGAGCTCACGTTCCTAAGCAGTGATTTTAGTGTAACTAAGGAAAGAGATCCAGTGAAGTATACGAACTTGACCATTTCTATATATATATATAACTTATGTTTTGCCCAGGCCATGTTGAATCTCCAACACTTGTTGTTTGAGAACTACACTCCCTGAAACTAACAAAATCGCCCTGAAAATGGATGGTTGGTTGGAAGACGATATAGTTTCCTTTTAGGTTTCGGTTTCGGCCTCTTTTCAGGGGCAAAACTCGCTGCTAGTTTCAGGGAGGGTAGCTGTTAGTTTATGTCTTCAAATTTCCATGATGCCACAGCAAATGCAGAGGCAGCTCAGGAGAGCAGGGCCAAGGAAAACAGTGGCCAGCCTCAGCTAGATGGAGGGTTGCCACTGCTTGCTATTTTTCCTTGAGGGAAGGACATGCACACCAATGACTTTTCAAAGGTGGGGGGGGATGAAAGAAGAAAACGGATCAAAACTGCTGATTTACTTATTAAACAATGACTTTCGAAGGTGGGGGAATGAATTAAATGCTGATGTATTGAAAAATGACTTTCTAAGGTCGGGGAATGAATGGTTTAATGAATGGATGACTAAGAAATTCAGGTGATTTGTTCAGATTTTTTTCACCATAAAAGTTGAAAACTGAGTGCTTCACAAGATGGACAACATTGAAGCGCTACACACCCATGCTCGAACCTGAAGATGTTCCAAACCAATGCTATGCAGATTTGGTGTTTCCAGCCATGAGGGTTATACCATCATGGGAAGTTAAGGGTATCTCCCCAATGCCACCCACCCCAGAAAACGCGGCCTTAATAAGGCCCTCAGTGATATTAAAGAATGGAGCTACAAAAAAGCTTGGGATGAGAGGGGATGTTGAGCAGGGCTAAAAAGCCTTTCTGGTAGCATGGGGGTTAAGCCACTAATGCACTGCAACAGAGACGTTGTTCAGGTTAATGTTTTTTATTCAACAAGTTGCCCAATTATTTTGCATATACATACATATCAAAAAATATAATCTACAGGCAGAAAGCCAAAAGGAAAGGATAGTTTCCCAATCGCCAATTTTCAAGGGCTACTTTTGTTTCAGGTAGGGTATGTCAGATGATTTCTGAATATTCATGAATATTCATGGATGCTTTTGAATGTTGGATGCTTCTGCGCTGAATTGCTCAACATCCAATGGGTTGTCTTGTGAAATATCATGGGTGGAAGATCCAATGGAGAATAATTTGTGGTACAGTAGATCAGTCGAGTTTTCCCCAAGCCCCCTGGAAGTCCAAGACTGTAAAAGTAACTGTCCCCTGAATTTCCAGTTCAAAATACATAGTAGCATAATGGCCTTTACCGGAAAAAACAGTCAAAATAATACACCCTGGAAATTAAGCATGGAACCTACAAACCACCCATTTAGAAAGGAAACTGATCTTCCAAACCTTCATGACTATGTTCTGGCCGTTACTCTTCAGGGGTGTAGCGCTTGGAATCCCAGGGATTTTGTTTGTTGTTGTTCAAAAGTTTTTGATGCATGTCACTTTCCATTCTTTGACTAGACTACAATATATACACGTGTCCATATATATATATATATTTGTTATTCAATGCACATAGATTATATACATGTAGTTTTTCCATAAATTTACAGCCTCCATGTATTTGGTCAAAAAATGCCCAAGAATTGGATGATTCCGATTCCCATAGGCCCATAGTTTCACCAGCAAAAAAACGACCGATGAAACCGTTCCTATGTCCCTTGAGTGGAACCTGAGGTGATTTTGTCAGCATGGCTGCAGACCAAAGGACGACACAGAAGATCCTTGGGGAGGCAGTCCTATGCATGTTGCAGATCACAACATAACAGTCATAGATACGAGGGGAGGTGAGGTAAGGGAACAAATTTCTTCCAGAGTATGAATTGCGTGAAAACATACAAACATGAACTTGTAAGATAGTAGCCGCCCATTTTCCCGTGTATCACTGTTTCCTGTAGATATTTTACAGCTGTTTGGTTTCTGACAGTTGTAAATTCTGATTCGGACTGACTTTTTTTCGGATTATGGTGAAAGTAGATAGCACAGTTCCCCAAAGGTACCGGAGGTAGGTTTAGGGGTCCGTTCAGTGGGTCCTGTTGGAGATTTATTGGAGAGAGGAGAACAGCTGTTCAACTTTTGGTGTGCGTTTTTTGTGCAAAATCCTTTGGTTGAGAGGAGAACAAGGGTGTCCTCAGAAGGATGACATCGATTGTGAAACTTAGCAAGATATTTTTCTTGCCAAGCGCATTTGCAAACAATATGTGTGTGTGTGTGTGTCTTTGCCAGCGACCAAACCGCCAAGTTCACCCCAAAATGGTGGTTTTAGTAAGGGAATCCGGGCCCCCAAAATGGCCTTATAATTGAGGCTAAGGATTTGCACTAAATTGTCCAGATGAGGTTGGAATATCAGTACCCGGAAATTAACAGATCAAGGTGGGGATAGGTTGACCCCTCCCTGGAGGGTAAGGATCAAGCTCCCAAGCTACTTGATTTTTTGTAGGTTAATTATGCCCTAGATTAGATATGTATATATATATATATACTGATCCTTTCAGCCAATGATTCTTCCAATGATGAGAATCAATTGCTGTTTGAATTTAAAAGGGGTATATGAATATGAGTTTCACAAACAAAAACAACACAACAAGAACCTGTTTCTTTGATTTTTGTTTGGGTCCTCTCCCTTCATATGTTTCCCCACGCGAAAAATTCCCGGGATGCAGGCCCAAGAGGTGCTTCAGAAAGTCTACGAAGGTGTTTCTTTGGTTCAGGTGCCACTAGCCCACCTCCCAATGCCCTTGGGGATGGGAGGTTTTTGCCTACTTGGATGTCCTGGGATTCTGGAAGTTAGGATTCCAATGGTTAGGATCAATGGCTTATAACCTATACTTATAAATGTGGTATATTGGGGGTATAACCCACTGATCTTAACCTTTTACTAACTTCCTGGGACTTCCAAGTAGAAGAACGATCCATGGATCAAGGACTACTCAGTGGCAAAGTTTGGTCCAGATGAACTTCCTGGGGCCCGTATGATGACAATAAGTACACCATCGAAGAAATCGTGTGGGAATAGTATGGGAAACTTACCATAAGGGGGGTTCCATTATTGGGAGTCCATGAAAATTCCATTGAAAAATTCGTAGTTGAGTATAACAAGAATCCTTTAACGAACTGACAGTTTTTTTGCCTAGATTTGTCGTGCACAGTGACCAAATTTCTGCTAACAGGAAAAGCCCCTGAAAATTGATGGTTGGAAGACGATCCTTTCCTGTTTGGAGCAAAAGGCCTATTTTCAGGGCGGAAGAGAACAAACTAGCTATTGCAATGGGACTGGTTATGCACCATCCAAGGATGGTTTCAGTAGTAGATTTGACAGCTCTTGTTTTATCTTACCATGTAGATTGTTTGTTGATGGAAACTCCTGGCCCATAGTTTGACAATGTATACATACATACATATATATATATACACATGATTCATCATGATTTGTTTTTTCATAATTTGACCATTCCATTGCTTTTCAGCTACAAAATCTTGACACGCTCCATGATTTTGTTCATCAACCCCATCATCCCTGATTGTTTTTTTGTTCTCCTCCGCCCCCGCAAAACATCTCAAAACAACCAGACAAGTCAAAAGATTTTTTTTAGAGAAAAGGGAACCCCAAAACATCTATGAGATACCCCCTTAAAAACGTCGTGAGATTTTTATTTGGAGTTTCTACAGTCGAGTCCGCTCTCAACCCATTCCAGGTGCGAAGCACTCGCAACACCATTCCAGGGTTTGCAGCATGGAAGCTCAATTGGCAACTGTGGGGGGTCAGAAAACCCATACGTATGGACGTCCCAGCAAGTTAGTAAATGATTAGTTAATGGGTTATTCCACCTACTTCAAAATGGGATATATTGGCTATAACAAACCGATCCTAACCTTTTACCAGCACTTCCAACGGGACATCCTAGTGTTTTAACCAACTGATCCTAACCTTTGAATTACCAACTTCCAACGGGACATCCAGTAGGATCCATAGGATGGGGATATTAACCAGCCGCCATTTCCCCTGGTGAAAACGTGGCCACTTTTCACCTTTCATGTAGGTAAAGATTCCAGTTCCATGGATCCTATGGGTAACATCACCCTGAGAGGAATTTGTGTTAGATTTGGTGTTTGCATGTGGAACTAACAGTTCGCACCTGAAAAGAGTAGGTTGGAAGATGAGTTTTCCTTTCGGGGCCCGGCCTCCTTGCCAGGTGCGATGTTTGTTTATTTCTTATACGTGGTGTCCTTTTTGCTAATCACATGTTTACTATTTTTTAACCCAATAAAGTCACAGGGTTAGATCTAAACAACCCCAAGGTGAAGATTTATAAGGAATTGCGAACCAAAAAAAAATGCCATATATCATCACCGTGGTGACGATGATTGCATCCTAGAGGGCAAGAGGGGTTCAAAACCGCGGCAGACTTCGCTCCCCCGAAATTCTCAGGTCATGGAGATGTTGAAGCAAGTCATGAAGAACTCCGTGCGTTTGGAGGAAGAAGCCAAAGAAGCGGATCAGGAGTCAACGAGAGAAACACCCACTGAGATTGATTAAAAGGTGACATGAGTCATTTCCCACGGTTCCCCAAAGGCAAATCCTTATATTAGGTACGCGTAATGCTGACAATACATCTACAAATGGTGGAAGTTGTTCACATATGTACAATATCATACCCCATATGTTCTCCTAAGCAGTCCTTTTTTTTCAAAAGATGTCGAGGTCCCTTGTTTCAATAAACTTCTCATATCCTAGGAGTCGATGGAAGCTTTCGAAAAGTTGTCTGGTGAGATTGACAACGAGATCACCAGTACCACCAAGGTCTCGCTGGGGAAAATAAGGAGGGAACGTCCATTTTGGTGGCCTGGGATGATGGTTACTGTTGTTAGTATATGTTGATTTAAATTTATATTATCGGATCATATGATAGGGAATTTAGATATAACACTACCAGGTTCTTCCCAGTGACCTTTTTGGGTGTTTTAGGTTTTAAGTGACCCTTTCAGTTGTTAAGTGACCTCGATTTGGGTCATCAAAAGGTCACTTGGAAGAAGCTGGTATATATATATATATAGATGTATATGCATATAAAATGCCTACTCCCTGTATATTGTATTTTAGGCGGGGATGCCCCCCCTGCCAAAATACAATTCCCCTACATGTTTTGTATTCTGCCCCACCTCATGAGAGATGAACATACATTATTTGATAAATGAATATCTCAGTTATGCCAAATGAGGCACCAAAGTATTTGGAAGATTTTACCTATAAAATGGAAGGTCTAATCGTTCAGGTTCGGTGGGGTCTTTTGGGTACATCGAAATACTGCAGTACCTGCACCACTTACAGTATTATACATAAATCCCAGGCGCTTCATTTCTGGATTTACCTACATTAAGTTGCCACATGAACGAAGGGAAATATAGGTAAATATCCCATGGAACATCTGAGAATATATAGTTTTACTACAATGTATATAATATTGTTATATATATTTATGAGTATACATGTATATTCTTCAAACAGAGAGAGATACTTATGAAGTACACTGTATATCCACAGTTTATTGGCTTATTTTCTTTGGCCCAAAATCTCCAGATGTTCACATCTTTTTGTCGGAACTGTTACACAGCCGAACATCGCCGATTTCCCGCACCATAGGATATCGGGAAGAAGTCCATCACCAAGGCCAATTTGGAAAGTGATGTGTTACTTGGAGCAAACATTGGGATCTTTTGGGCATAGTTTCTCCCTTATAAATTCATATACCTAACGGCTGGAACCCAAAAATTGATGGGAATGGTTTGGGTCGTTGTGTTTTTTCCCTTTTCCAAGGGTCCTTTTTCTCTCACCGAAACTAACATAGCGGATGCAAATATGCAAATCAATCCGCAAAAATGCTACCTTACGATGAAGCTTTTGTGAGATCAGGGGGTGTTGAATATGGTGCCAAGGTTGAGCTTTTTTGCCAACCATATACTATACCCTCCTTGAAACTAATACTCGTACATACCTTTTTGTTTACATTTGCCTAAAGGAAATATCCTTTACATAGGTTTTGTTCCGTTTTCGGACATAGTCCTTGTAAATCACATAGTCCTTGTAAATCACATATGCCAACTTCTAGCTGAAAAGAATTGACAAAAATCCAGACTGCAGCATGTGGAAGACCCCAAAAAAACTGGTTCTTGTAAAAGGGGTTTCCTTTTTCCAATTGGTCTTCCTCCCAGATTGTTTGTAAATGTTTGTAATCATGGATCCTTTTTGGCATGTTTATTATCCTCCCATTAGGTTTGTTATTAAGGGTTTCCTTTTCCAAGGGGATCATGTTTATCCTTCCTCCCATGGTCATGGAAGTCAAAAATGTGTCCCTCCAGCCTGTATTTCCCTTTCAAGTACAGGTATATATTTTCCACTTCCATGATTATAGGAGAACGAGTATGCAGTATGCTGCATTTCAATCTGCAGCATGCAGAAGGTTGTACTCTACTTGCATGCCAACATGTACCACCAATATGGGTCCAAAAGGTTCCCGCGGGCGAAGATTTAGCGAAACAACTGCGATCAGCTTCAGCAGAAGATGAGGGTCAACAAGGTCAGCCCAACATGGTGTTTCTGTAGGGATGAGAAATCATTTTTCCACCGCATTTTGTGGGTGTCCCTAGTGTTGCTAGGCCCAAGATAAATGTCAAGCTGCAACAATGTTTTTTTTGGCTCAAGTTTCTGCGGCTCAAGTTGTTCTTGAACACTTTGCAACTTTCGAACCGCGGGGGTCAGCCATGGACAGAGCTGTTATTGATGTTTTAGCCTCATTGGAACTCGAGGTCTTCCAGCAGTCTTTGGAGCAGCTGGGTGTCCGTTCGTGCATGGATGTGACATATTTGATGGATGAAGACTTAATTCAAATTGGTTTGAATTTGGTTCAGGTCAGAAAACTTCAGTTCCACATTGTCAAAACTCTCCGAAAGAACTCAGTACCAGTACATGATGCCGAACCAGTACATGATGCCGAGGGCCGACTCCTCCGTCGACTCTCCCCAGCAGAAGCAAAACAGATGATTGGCGAGCAGCTTTTTCCAATGGTCTCCAAGATAGAGCCAGACAATGCTGCAAAGATCAGTGGCATGATGTTGGAGATGAACAACAAAAAGTTGCGCATCCTGTTGGATTCAGAGCAGCAACTGAAGAAGATGGTGGATGAGGCTTTGCGTTGTCTCCAGAGGGCTCAGATGGGTGAATGATCTCAGATGGGTGTTGATGAGATACTCAAGCGGGAAAAAAAAACATGCTGTTGCAAGTTTGTTGCCTTCCCAAATTTTCTGGGCTGGCCATTTTTGCATGACTAAAATCTGGTGCATTTGGGCCCCCAAAACCCTTAAACAGGGAGGAGTATACCCCCCAACCAGGGCCATATACCAACTTCCAAGTGCCGGAATTGGAAATTTCAGAAGAACAACATATTCGGCAAGATCCTTACTTAGCTTACCTACAGAAGTAGAAACTGGTCACTGGTAACCACTCTTAGTCTTAATTGGTAATGTTTGCCAACTGGTGCAATTTTTTATATCCTCCAGGGAACTAACATATCCCACCTAACATCATGTGCAATAGTGCTTTTTCTAAAAAGTCAATCCAAAAGTAGGTGGTGGCAGCTCAAATATTTTTTAATTTTCACCCCGAAAATTGGGGAAGGTTTCCAATTTGACGAGCATATTTTTCAAAGGGGTTGGTTCAACCACCAACCAGAAACACTCTATCCCTTTCAACTTCATGTGTTGTGTTGACCTTTCAGCTAAACCTTCGCCCTCCCGAAAATTCCATCAGCCATCTCTGAGGGCTGAAGGTAAGCGCAAGATGGGTTTGACCGAGGTTCCAACGGGGGGTTTCCGGCATGAGACTTGGGGGGTTACGAAGTCCAGGGCCTGGGGGTTGGCAGGGCCTAAGAGATGGGTTTTTCCAGAGAAATTGTTGGAAGATTCACAAAAAATCATCCTTTTTTGGAAAATGAAGGAATCATGAAGCTAGATGTCATAAATAATCTGGCTGGAGGTTTCAAACCTTGGGGAAATGATCCAATTTGACTGATATGTTTCAAAGGGGTTGGTTCAACCACCAACTAGAAATGTATGTGAAATAAATGTTGGGAGCTTTTTGAAGGATGTACAGTACATCTCAAGTACAGCAACGCTTGGGCAGTGTGTAAAAAAAGCAACATCCTTGTTACATTCCAGATTCCACATCTAACTGGGTAGTAGAATCCCCTATATGACTCACAGCAACCAAGGTTTTTTTGCATTGCTCAGTTTTTTTTTGAGATCGTTGTTTTGTATACATTTGGTATGTTTATTGGCGCATGTATGGTTGGTTTTTTAAATCTAATTTGTTCAAGGTACAACTATGTAGGTTTTTACCACGGTGTTTGTCAGGAAATCACGATTGAACATGACTTCAAGATGTAGATGTTTAGTATCATGCTTCTGCCTGCGCTTGGGCAGCCAGCATATTTCTAGACTTCATGTTCAAAGCCTGCCCGCCAACATGATGAACACCAAAAAAAGAATATCAAACATGCTTCTGTTTTTCCAATATATATGTATATATCTCTTTATTTACAGACATGTTTATATTTTATTTCAAACATGCACATTTAGATGCACGTGTTTTTTCTAGTATGGCCAGATTGATCCAAAATCAAGTGCATATGTTGGTGAATCTTGTGGAGTGGGCAAGTTCTGTACATAGGCACTGGACTTCCAGAGTGGACAAGCGCTTTCCTCCAATGAGTTGAAGAACAAGTAGAACAGACTATGGAAGAACATACGCACAAAAAAGTGACAGGTAAGATATTTGGGTCTATTTTTGTTTGGATGTACATGTGCACACATCATTTCTTGTTTTAAATCTAGATATCGAATTATATATGCATGTTCAAAATGCACGTTTGAAGACAACATAACTGCATTCTGAACATTCAACCCGAGGTTGGCCTCAACTTGATTTAAGCAGAAGTATTGTTCTTCCAGTTTTTTTTAGCCCAAGGGAAATTCCAAGGACCCCGAACAGTGGGACCCCTATTCTCATACTACTCCCGTAACAATCCCTTGGTTCGTATGAGAATGGTATGGGTCCCGCTTATAGGTTTCAGGGGGGTTCCCACGTGCTTGAGGGGGGTGCCTGGAATCAGACACGCCTAGCCATGTTTCCAGAATCATCTAATCCAACGTTGATTCTCCGATTTTTGCTAGGCTGCAAGGCAACTCAAAGATTTTTGGGGAGATGAATCCATTTTGACCATCATATTTTTTCAAATGGGTTGGTTGAAACCACCGACAAGCAACGCTCCAACTCACCAGGCCGAGTTGGAGAGCTTAGCACAAACCAAAGCAGCATTGCACCAGAGTTGTGACTTTGTTGGGGATCCTGAGATTCTGAGGGGGTGTGATCTGCCGTTTTTTTTTGCCAGATCATTGGGATGGCCCTGCAAAAGATGAGAAAAGGAACCAACAAAAAGTACAACTTTGTGTCATTTTTTGGGGGTTTCACCGGAGAAAGACTGTTTGAAATTTCTTTATTCTATGTTATTCTGAGCGGGCGAGGTACTGTTTGCATTCATTTGCATTCTTTCCACCAGAAAGATTCTTTTCAAGAATTCTTTTTTGGACAATGCTCCCCAAAAAATCCTTTCTTTGCTTTGTAAACAGATGTAAAAAGCATGTACTGTAGCTCGGTGGTGGTTTCAAATATTTTGTTATTTTCACCCCTATTTGGGGAAGATTCCCATTTTGATTTATATTTTTCAAAGGGGTTGGTTCAACCACCAACTAGATAGGTTTTTGAAGTCAACGTAAGTTCATCAACGGTCTTACCAGGTCAAACTTACACCACGCAGCATGAATCCAAACCCGTCCAAGCGGATGAATGTCCGTGAAGGTCGGTGTGTTTGGACTCAACTCACCCGTTATGTAATGGCTGGTCAACCTACACCACCCCTAAGGTACCCCCCCCTCCAGAAATAAGGGTTTTAGAATTATAGGCACATCGGCATATCATGAATGCCATATATATATAGTTTGAAAAATGTATGTACATTCTACGATATTTAATATACCCATCCATGTTGGGACTCTGAATTGGTACTTTATGTTTACCTATCCGAAATTTACGGAACCTCCTTCACGGATAGATGGAGTCATGCCCTGTATATTCCAGGCTTGCTATGGTTAACCATCCAAGTATCGTGGCGGGTGGAATAATGTTTCAGACGGTAACTACCCCCTGTAGGTGCCTTTGTTGGAAAAAAAAATCATGAAAACAAACAAACAAAATCAAATCAAAAATAGACTCAAATTGGAAAAAAAGGAAAACATGCGGAGCACCCGTCAAAGTTCGTGGAAGGCAAAGACGTAGAACAATTGATGGTTAAAACCCGGGTGAGTTATTTTTGGAAAATTAATAGCATACTATATAATTTGGCTATCTTCTCAACAGCAGCTAATATAGTTTAATATTCTTAAAGTTTTGCCACTATGTTTGTTCACCGACTTTTGAATAGACATTTCAACTGTGCCATTTGACCGGAAAGTCTGGGAATCCTCGGAATCCCAAACAGTTCGGATTTGACTTGCGAACGAACATAGCTGGTTTGAAATACATTTGTTTCATGATTTTTCCATTGGATATCACGGCTCTTCTCGCAGGAACCATTGGTATCATTGTATGTAGATCTAGCTGCCAGCTACAACATTGTGTGTTGTTTTGTCTTGATTTGCATTGCCATGATAAGTTTGCCACAGGCTCGTGGTGTTTCACAAATGAAATCAAAACCCTGCAATTCAAAGAATCACTTGGTGATTTATTCTGGACACAAATCAATCTGTATCATATTGTTTTATGTAAAATCGTGACTTCCAACAGAGTAAAAGACACTTCTTGCAAACGTACCCACACCACTCCCCACAAAAAAGACATGATAATCTATTGTTTCTGGAGCCTCCTTTTTTGAAGGTGTTTTTTTTAATTCACCTGAACAAAAACAAAACACGTCAACCAACGTCCACAGCCATCAACGGCACACTCTATGCCATCAAACGGTGCCCCAAAAGGTGGTGAAGAACTTTGAAATACGGCAAAAGGCACGTGGTGCTGAGATTCAGGCCCCGAGTCCGATGGAAGGTGGAGATGAAGGGTTGGTTGTTGCAGCATACACACCGGCAATTTGTGTTGGCATGGTTGGGGTAAAGGAGTATAAATGATGTAGAGGAATATACGTTTTTATGCAGTCAAAACTCATATATGCTGGTGTCCTTGTTTGAGTCGAAGCTAGGAGTAGAAGGCCGGCAAAAGGAAGAAAAAACACGGAAAATACATCTCTCATCGCGTGTCATCGACGGCCAACCAAAGTTTTCTTGAGGCGTTATTTTTTTGGTAATGCGAGGATGGTGATATAAACCGTTTTTCTTCTCATTGCTGCTGTTACAGTTTGTTCAGTGTGATTCCAATTTAGGAAACTTGGATGCAGTGAGCGTAGTTTAGGGTATAAGATTAAAGTTTCCATGTAGATCAACCATGATTTCAACAAAGTACTGCCCACCTTAATGCGTCTGGGCATAGAAACAATTAAATTCGACGTATTTTAGTATTTACCAACTCGGGTTATAGCTTGCTTAGGGGAGTTATCCCAGCACTGGGTTGCTGATCCCTGTCCCGCCCCCAACCCATGGCTTCCCCCAGTAGTAGTAGTAATGGCAGGATCAGTGCTACTGCTACTACTACTACTACTACTACTACTACTACTACTGTTACTCCTGCTACTAATGCTACTGCTACTACTACTACTGTTACTACTGCTACTACTGCTACTACTGCTAGTACTACTACTACTACTGCTACTACTACTACTACTGCTACTACTACTACTACTACTACCACTGCTACTACTACTACTAGTACTAGTACTAGTACTACTAGTACTAGTACTACTACTACTACTACTACTACTACTAGTACTACTACTAGTACTACTTCTACTACTACTACTACTACTACTTCTACTACTACTATTACTACTACTACTACTACTACTACTACTACTACTACTTGTTGTTGTTCAGCACTACTTTTNTTCAACAGTAATGTATGCATGTATATTTTCAAAAAATATATATATATATGATATATTCAAAATAGATCTTGAAGGTTCATGATATTTCACCAACCTCCAAGCTTCAAAGATTACCAACCTCCCCGACTCGCAGGCCTTGGAACAAGCAAAGGCCATCCTTCCCTAAGGGTTCCGAGCGGCGTATGTGGCTACTGCCTGCCAGTTGCGTATGTCCAAAAAAGACAGGGATGTAGGGATGTGGTTTGGTTCAGCGAAAAAGTTCAGGATCAATCATGTTGAAGAAATGGAAATACAATAGAATGTTTGTTTTCGAATCAAGATTGATGCAGCATATTTCTTTTTTTGATTTTTCTGAAAGGTAAAATAAACTACAGTACTCCCCTGAACTAACATAATATTCCTGAAAAATGCTGGGACTGGAAGATGATCCTTTCCTTTTAATATGGTCGCAACGAAAAGAATCCTTGGTTGTTTAGGGCATATAGAGGGTTATACTACCCAGGTATACAAGGATTTTAATCAATCATTATAAGGGTCCCTATTAGACAACCAGTGACGTTCGTTTATTTTCTCGGGGGGTAATATTCCATATTTTGCAATTACCCATGGTTACCTCACAAGTGTTGGTTCTACCTTTCAACTGAGCACCTGAACCTGAACACTATCTGGGTTGAAGACTAATAAGGTATCAAGAAAGGTTTTGTGAGTTTGAACGGTTGGTATATCTGGATGTATACCTCTTATATATATTAGTGACCATCTGTTGTTTTTTCCCGGTGCTATATTCACACTTTTCTTACAAAGACTGTATCCAAATAAGTACAAAAAACCCTTGACCCCTTTAGGGGTCTTTCAAACATATACTGATCGTTTCCTACTCATCCCCTTCCTTTTTGTTTGGCTCAAAGTGGCGATTTTTGTTCACCGGAAGTCCAGCCATCGGCCCATCGGCCCGGGGGAAGTTCTTTTCACGGCGGTTTTCGTCCGAAGTTGTTTCTCTCCCGATGACCTCGTTGGCCAACTTCGATGAGGGCAACCCACGTGGCTTGGGAATTTTTTTTCGGGGATGGTGGGGGGAGCTGTCGGGGATGGTTGGGAATTAACCCCCCAAGGTTTAACAGTTCGCCCTGACACGTTGCCTTAGCACTTAATAGGAAGCCGGATCGTCTTCCAATCGCATCATTTTTCAGGGGCAAACTCGCTGTTAAACTTCGGGGGTGTAACTAACATGGAACCCAAAAATGAAGCTTTGGGTCAGATGACTTGGATCCTATGATTTTTCAGGTGGTAAAAAAGGTTCCAGCTGTGAATTTTCGAAAAGGTGTTCCCTTTTTCTTCTTTCAAAAAAAAAACGCAACTGGGATGTCCATGGTACTTAGTAAATGGATGTAAATGGATTATTTCACCCCTATATAAATAGGTTGTAACTCCCGTAAGTAGTAGGTTGTAAGTTTATAAACCAACTTACTAACGATCGTTACGATCACTTCCATGGACATCCCAGTAGGCAATCTCATTGAAACTTCAGTGGGAAGAGGCAGGTGGACCCCCATGCCCATACCATCCATGGGACTGGCATATTTACCTACATGAATGGTTGTTTTTATGGTAAAATATGGTAAATGTGTGTAAATATGCCAGTCCCATACATGGATGCTATGGGATAAATGGCCGAAAATGAATGGGTAACTGGGGTTAATTATAACCCTACTTGTAGGGGTAAATTCAGCCCGTTATAACTGGTAGGGGCCCACCTTGTAAATAATTGGATCAGTACAGTTGTGATTATGATTGCTCATGACGAGAAAGTTGATTATACATTGTTCGTAAAGTATAGTGTGCAATGCCCAGAATGGGGCTCAGCAGAGGGCCCTAGTGATAAAATCAACATCTCTTGAGCCAACTGACAATCAATCTGCCTACCTCATCCCACGGGGGGTGGTATTCAGGGCTTATTAACGATTGGTTTCCCTGAATAAGGCCTTTTCAAACCCTTCTATTTTCTGGTGAGGGGGTAGATTGACTAGTAAACTTAGTTCGTAGTAGCGGGATGCAATGGCGAAAAAAACTCAAGAATGCTCGTCAGGTCCACTTCAGGTTTGGTGAACCATCATGTCATGTAGACAGGTCCTTCGGACCCACAAGTCGCCTCAAGTGGGTAAATTTACATAGATGAGGAAACTGACAGATTATGTCATGACAGATTATCGGACCCACAACTCACCTCAAAAGTAAGTTTACATAGATGTTGTTTCCCCATCATCACAGGAAAAGAAACCTCATCAGCAAGCAAGCCCCTCCCTCCCAAAAGAATGGAATGATACCCTCTGGTAAACTAACATAGCTGGCTGGAATATCACCATTTTCAATAGGAATTACATGGAAATACATCATACATCTTCAAAGGGTCCATTTTCCATTGCTATGTTATAGTTTACCAGAGGGTACATGGGGTCAGGAATTTTCAGGATTTTTTCCCACCCCCTCCATCCCGACCCAAAAGAAAAATCAGTTCTTCCTTACTAAGGTGCAGCGATTAGCTCACCACGCTCCTTACAGGCATGTAAGCAAGAAGGCGTTTTACCACAGGAGCATCACGGCTTGGCTTTGTGGCAGAAGTTCTTTGGTGAAGCCGACAAAGTTAGAAGCGAAATGCAGAAAGATATTTTTTGGTCAATGAGATGTTTTTTTGGGGGTAGTTTTTGTCATCTTTTTTTCGGTACTTTAAAACATCACCTTCAAACAGTGACTGATTTATTTTAATCAGAAGTATTTGATGAATATGCGTTCAATTAAGGTTTGTAAATCAAATCATGCCACTGTTTTCAGGGAACATGTGCCAACCCTGACATTTTATTTCCAGACATTTTGGACACTTCTCACAGTCACGTTTTGGTTGGCATTGCATGGTCACCACGCCACCATTCGCAGGAGTTGATCTTTAAACCCATGGAAGCCTTTCAGGAGCAGTTTGGGGATGGGAAAAGCGAGGTGGTGCTCTGTTTTCAATCTGGTTTTTTGTTTGGTGGATCAAAAGGCTGAAAAGACTAACACTTGGGATGATTTCTTTAAGCTTCATTTTTATATATGGCTTATATATATTTTTTGAGCAAAACGCAAAACGGACACATCCCAAGAATTGAGGTGATCTGCTGATCCAAACAAAACCAGAGACTCTTTCAGCGTTTTCTGATCTGGAGATTCCAACAGTTTGAGGCACCACTGGGGGATTTACCAAAAAGGCTCAGGTGTCATGTGGAGCATTTTGATGACCAGCGTATTGGACTGCAAAGTAGCACAAGGCAGACATTTATTCGGATATTTTATGACTGCATATTAGTCAGAGCATCCAAAACTTCGGGAATTATGGCATTTGTTTGGAAGTTTTACTCAATTGGAATAGGACCCTGGAAAAAAACATACCAGCCACACCCCAGGTTGTGAGGCTTTGGATGATTTGTGGGAATGAAACTTGGGGCACTAACAGAATTTCTATCCACCAAGTCCTCCCATTGAAAACTAACAGATTTTTTTTACAAAAAATTACCCATACAAAGGGGAAAACCGAAAACCCATAGGATCCATCTATGGTTTTGTTATGTTTTGTTTACCTACAATTTTACCATAAAAAATGCAACGACAGTCAAGCAGGCATAAGTATTCCGAATACATGACCTATGGGATTTTAAAACCAAGCTGGGAACCCGTTAAGTTACCTTTCGGTAATGTAAGATAGCAATGGAAAATGGACCCTTTGAAGATGTATTTCCGATTAAACATAGGGATATTCCATTGCTATGTTAGTTTACCAGCGGGCAAGGTTTATCCCGTTTTTTTACGGCCGATTTCTACCCATTTTGGTTTCGAAAAGGAGCGGAACCTGTCGCCGCGTTTGGTGAAGCTTCGCTTTGATTTCTTTGAAGCCAAACGACGCGATTTGCTGCTTGGACGATGATTGGTAAGGGAGGTGGAAGGTGGAGGATCATACTGTTGATGGTTCAGATGTGGCTGTTTCCGAAAATAGGGGTACCCCTAAATCATCCATTTTAATAGTAGGGTTTTCCATTATAAACCATCCATTTTGGGGTACCACTATTTTTGGAAACACCCATATCCGAAACAACCACTTGCGATCTATAAAACCCTGTAAATGATGGGAATAAAGTACCAACCTCAACTGGTTAGCCGGATTTCTTGAACATCAACACTTCTTCAGAAAAAAAACCTTTGTGACCAGCGCAGGGAGTTTCAACAAAGGAGTTGTTTTTTTCCGCTGATTTTGGGGGAACCACGAGAGTGTGTACATTGGATCCTGTTTTTCTCGAACCTCCAAAAAGATGTGACTACTCCAATGGATTTAGATTCGTAAAAAGGTAAGAGTCAAATTTGGGGATGCGCTTTGCCAGGTTAGGTCTTGAAAAAAGCCAACTTTAATTTCAACTTGATTTTGTTCAATCAGTTCAATGGTTTACACGTGGTATTGAATAATTGGATCTGCTCTTGCTATAGGGATTGTTGGATGTCTTTCTATGAAAAATCCCAACGAACCAGAAAAAACATGATGGGATGTGGGAAAGGTGTTTCTTTCTTTGCATCGCTCAGTAGAAAGTTTCATTGGTAATGATCGGCTAAAAATAATCGGGTAGAGGATTACCTTTCCAATTACGACCTGTTTTTTTAGTTGTTCGATGTTTTCCTTGATTAGGTTATATAATTCTACACTATTCTTATATATATATATATTCTTATACTCTTGTCTATCGTTATCTCAATGCTTCCCTTCAGTCACACTACATGGCTTGGTGCCCCCAAAGATATCCATGCTGCAATGTATGGCTTGGATCTAACATCCCCGGGCCTCGGAAAGATGCTGGCTCATCAGCAACAGGAGAATCCTGTTTCCAACACCCTTCAAAAATTTGCCTTCCAGGAATCCTGGGTGGGGTTAGATCTAAATCATTCCGGCCAACACCTTGATGATGGTGGTATGTTGAAAACCCTCAAATCATAAATAACACTCCCTGGAACTAACAGTTCACGCCTGAACATTGACGGTTGAATCCTATAGTTTCAGGAGCAAGCTGTTAGTTTTAGGAAGTGTAATTGGTCTCATTATGCACCATTACTAGGTGGTGGTTTCAAATATATTTTATGTTCACCGGGCAACTTGGGGAAGATTTTCACCCATTTTGACGATCATATTTTTCAACTGGGTTGGTTCAACCACCAACTATCTAAGGTTGTTTCAACACACCTTTGGAGCACACCCCTAAACTTTTACCAACAAGCTACAAAGGGATTCCTTTCATAGTTGTCTACGGGGATTGTCTGGGGTGTGCTCTTGGGGTGTGTTGTATCTTTCTTGGAAACTAGCAGTCAACTAGCATAGCTGTGAATCATCCTCCTTGATCTCAGGTTGGCGGCCGCGCGCCGGGCGCGCGACGCCATGCTGGCAGATGAACGACGCGAGAAGGAAAGTTCCAATCAGCAGCTGCTCGTGACAGCAGGAAGTGCGACATATTTTTTGGGGGCCCTTTTTTGGTTAGTAAATGGGTTATAACCTCCTAGACTACCTCCTAGATGGATACCAACCATTTACTATACAACTTCCTGGGACATCCAAGCAATGACTTGGCAGCTGGGTCATCAAAGAATGTATTTCCGAAAGCTAAAACGGATCACCTGAAAATGGGGGCCCCCAAAAAAGATGACGGAAACCGTCGTTTTCAGGCTGCCTGTTGGGTTTCTGGGGAGTAAGTTGTGAGTTGTCAAACATGGCGATGTTATGTCAAAGGTTAGGGAAATTGGCTACTCACTTGGCCCCAACTGAAGCATGGTGAAAATAGTTGTGGAGGTGTGTTCGAGGGTTTCGCCCCGTGGGCGAACGAACAAGTGTCCCCTGGTTGTTTGGATATTTTTGGATTGTACGAAGGGAGGATGAAATGGTAACCACTTATTTAAGGATTAGTTCATAAATCAAGAAGGAAGCCTTAGGACCCCTATGAACCGAACAGCATTTCATGCAAGTGGAAAGGGTCGCTCAACCATCATACCAGCCCTCAATCGGAATATTTTAGCACAGTATTCATAAAACAATCTATAGCAGCCATAGCATTCGAAATTGTGATCTTGTAGATGACTTGGATTGGCCGAAACAATGACTTTGACCGCATTTCGGTCGTTGTTGTTGTTCAGATGTGTTCTCTTCTTTGCCTTTGGATCTTGGAAGCAGATCTTAGGGACTCAAACATTTGTCCACCAAGGTTCATTCAAGAGTTCTTGCTGAGCCTTTCTCAACTTTGTTTTGTTTCAACAATAAAATAGCGAAGGGCGTGAATTGGTGCCAAACAAAAGTTAGTTACAAGTTGTGAAATATTTTCGAGTTCTGAGGAAAACATGATATTAATGCAACAACCAAAAAAAGAAACTAAATCAATTGTTTGTTAGGGAGGCATCCAAAAATGCCATGCTCATAAATCATATGAAACATGTCGGAAGGTTGGATGATCACTTTATATATTTCATAAACCCGATATTTCTACAAAATGCACCGCAAAGCATCCAAGAGATTCCAAGGGAACATTCATGGGGTGATATGATAAGATAAACAAATATATAAAATATAGGGAGTTGAGGCGAAGTCAGACCTTTCCAGAATTTTATCAGATGCCCCAAGAGTTGAAAAGCGTTGAAATAAAAGCCGAAGTGTGATCCCACAGCGGGAAGTGCCGAGAGTTTCATGTTTTTTGTTGGTCTCCAAGGTCAGTTTTCAGCCCATAGTACTAGGCTTTCAAAGTAATTCACTTAAGAATGCATTTTGGACCCTTCAAAAGAGGCCCGTTAATCTTTTACCTCAAGACTTTAGGGAGGTGGGGCAGATGTTGGAAGACTGAGCTTTCACTTGTTCAAAATGATTTTCTTCGGGGAGAACTGTTGTTATTATATTTTTAATATATACACACCTGGATCTTCCAAGTCTGTAAAAAATGTGCCATTTCACCCAAAAAGTGCCAAAAAACCGAAATGTGACATATCTGGAAGATCCAGGTATACACAATTTTAGAAAATATGTTTGTTTTCTTGGGTGACTGTTGTTCCCATGATTCCCATCGAGGTTGGCTTTAGTCTCCAAGGACTCGGCTCTGGGAATTGATGGGTTGGTTCAGATGAATTATTTCCTTTTGGGGTGCAAACAGCCTATTTTCACGATGAATGTGAGTTTTGGGGAGGGTACTGTACCCCAACCAGCTTCTTTCAAAAATGACTCGAATGACCATTTGGGGTGTTTTTTCAGTGACCTTTTCAGAGATCAAACGGTCATTTCGGGAAGAAGCTGAAAGACATGTTAAAAGAATCAGGTCAGAACCAAAGGACGGCAACAGTGATTAGTCCTTGGTTGAAGGCAGAGTTATATTACCCTCCAGTAAACAAACATAGCAATGGAAAATCCCCATCTTGAATAGGAAATACATCTTCAAATGGTGGATTTTCCATTGCTATGTTAGATTACCGGAGGGTAGTTATTTTTGTTGATTGATGATGATTTTGTTTGTTTGCAAAACAGTTTTTCACAAATTCCTCGTTGCTTGGGCTTGGAGTTTAAGCCAAAAATAAGCTAAGAACCCAAGTTTGAGATCCATAGGTATATGAGTTACTCATTTCTATTATTTCAATCTGCATGTTTACAATTTGTATGTATTTTATTTGAATGAATACATACACACACACATATAGATTTCTATTGATGTATATCAACATATAGACATTTCATATACATATGTTTCCTCTTGTTTATGTGCATCTATCTTTTTTTTAAGAAAAAAGTTCACACCCTCCGTCCACAAAAACATCCCCTCAACCCCTCAACCCCTCGCTGGAAAAATCTCTATCAGGAGAGTGGCTTGTCAAAAGGTGCAATCCTCGCCTTGAACAGCGACACCTTGAAGATGGAACGTCAAAAGCTGCTCCGAGCACAGGACCCCGGACATACACGGACGGGTTCGCCACGGGTGAACGCGACCAGATCTGATGGGTTGGGAAGGTCTTTGGGTTTGGTTGAGTTGAACGTCCTTGGAAAATCGCAGGAAACTGAAAGGAATTGGCTAAAGAATGCCTTGCAATGCGAGTTGAACCAGTTGAAACTTGGCGAAGTTGGCATTTTTTGTTGCGGAATGGGGGATGTCAACAGTTCTTGTTTGGTCAAATTCAGTTGCGATGTGTTTTTTTTGTTTTCCCGCTTGTTTTGATGCACAAAAAAGGGCGTGAATACCAGGGCCATTTAAACATCTTTGCTTGCGATGATGGCATTGCTAGCCTATGCTATGACAATGTAGATATCTCTAAAAGGATTGTTCTACATGGCGGATTTGCTCCATTGTGATAATGAAGCAGTTAATTAACCTATCAATTTTTAATATAGATACCCAACCAATATATGTTTAGGTTTGGAACAGGTATATTCTGTCCTTTCAATTTTGGCATGTTTTTTTTCCGCATCCCCTTGGGGAAAAACACAATGTTCCTGGCATCCTTGAGATTCGGAGTTGCAAAAACTTGCACAGCCTGGTGATTCAAGCCGTGACCTTTTTGGGATGGTTAAGTGACCCTTTTAAATGGTGAAATGACCTCCAACTAGGGGATCAAAAGGTCACTTTGAATCATCTGGTGTATAATAGAATGGAATCCTGAAATCCCCACAAAAATGCTTGTTTATTTTGGGAAACATAAGCTATGTTTTTGGCCATTAGAGATTGAAGTTCTTGGATTTTGAAATGAATCCCTTAGGAATTTGCTGAATAGGATTCATGATGATCCATCCCATGTGGGCGGAAAGACTGCCAACTTGGTGTTTTTTTTGGGGCCTCGGTAGTGGAGTCATGTTTGATATGGCTGGTCAACCTACCCCCCCCCAAACGTACCCCCATCCCCCCCAGAAATAAGGGTTTCATAAGGCAGTATTGAGGGAAACCATGGGTTTTCATAAGCCTTGATCATAAGGCCTTGTCATTTCTGGAGGGGGTACGTTGACTGTTGACTAGCCATGATTTTACTTCACTGTGCCACCACCGTCGACTACAGTGCTGTTGTTTTTGTTGGCAAACATGGGGCTCACATGGAAGCAAGGATAATTAACAGTATCCTGGATGAGAGGATCAACATCCAATAATGAAGGTGCAATTAGATCCAATTAGTATCAACTATTAGGGCCTAGGGGGTGCTTTCAAATATTTTTTCTGTTCACCCACCCCTACTTTGGGAAATGATCCGGTGTGACATGGTTTGACTAATATTTTTCAAATGGGTTGATTGAAACACGAAACCAGAGTATCAACTAGTGTTCTTTCTCTTTTGGAGTGGAAACTTTCAGTTGTTTTCGGCATCAAAAAACTCATCTTCGGTGAAAGGTGATACACCCCTGAAATTTAACATGGAACCTAAAAAGCACCCAACTGAAAAGGAAAATCATCTTCCAAACCTCCATTTTCAGGTTCCATGTTAAATTTCAGGGGTGTAACAAAAAGGGGGAACCACGTTTTTTGCACCGTTTGTCGTTGGGAACTGGGCCCAGGAAGCAATTGGAGAACGCCAACCAGTTCTTAACCAACGAATCTAAGAATCAGGACTGTGGACCCAACGGGAACGCAGAGATACGCAGGTCGTCAAGTTTTAAAATGCGTGAAAGCCGTTAGCTTTCGGGGATTTTTAGGTGGATTTGTTGAAGATGCTAGTTTTCAAGTTTCCAAAAAAAAAACATCAGCATGTGATAGCTATGGCCGCGTTCAATTTGCAAGGGTAGATCCTCAAGGACAAGCTATTCAACTTTGTGTGTGTGTGAGTTTCCTTGATATTTGATGCGGTTGCTGTTCCAATCAGATTACTTTATTTATTTTGATGTTGCTGAAGAGAATCCCGCACCAGTTGAGATATAGAGTAATATAGAGATGAAAATCCTAGTAATTATATAAATCATTGGGTTTTGTCTCATATTTTTTAGATCACTGGTTAGCCAGATTTCTGAAGCATCAAGAGTACACTCCTCAAAGTTTGATGAAGGAAACCTGATGATAGTCTTGAAAGAGGAATCTCCTTTTCCAGCTGGCCAATTTTCAGGTGAACCATGTTATAACATCAAGGGGTTAATGATGTAGTCTTCCAACCATCATTTTTGAGGGGCTTTTGCTGTTAGTTTTCGGTGGAGTAAATCTTCACTTTCCGAGTTGTTTGTTTCCTTCGCAGAATTAGATGTCGACCGTCCAGGAAGATGCCATGCGTGAACATTCCAGGAAGATGAAGGACAGGGGAGTTGATGGGGCCACGGACATCATTTTTGCATGTTTGGATTTTCAAGACTACCCAGGAAATGTTAGCAATGTTAGCAATGCATGACTTAGACTGGTGACTGTTTGAAGTTGTTGCATTTAATTTCTGTACTTGATTCAGGTTGCCTATGGGAGATTTTGTACGGAATCATGCCATGATTTTCGGAAGGGATCCTTACAAACCAACGAGGAGTTTACGGTTCATGTCCAAAACCTATGGATGGATCATGCCATTTTTTCATGAATATCAGAAGAAAAAGAGTTTCATGGTACCATGTGGTTTGCGAATGTTTCTTTACTTTCATATCAATACTAGACACACATATAATCAATTATAATAGATATATATATATAGAGATATGACATCTATGCATCATTTGCGAAAAAAACACCAGTTTTGTAGCAATTCTTCCAAGGTTTCTTCCAAAAAACATCACGTCTCTTCGTTGCACCAGTTGGACTTGGAGGGTTCAGACCTCCATCTTTTGACAAACGGCAAGGAGTTGAACGACAAGCGGGCAGCGGAGGAGGAAAGGAAACAATTGGTACCTCGGCGGAAAAGACCGAAAAAAAAACACATGGATGGAAGTTGAGATCAATGGTTAGGATCAATGGGTTATTTCACCTACTTATAAATGGGATACTGTATATTGGGATTATTTATATACATGGATGATTGATTTTTATGGCAAATGTAAGGAAATATACCATGACTGGATTTTTATGAGTATAGATAGATTTATAATATACACTCCCTCAAACTAACATAACCCTTGAAAATGGATGGTTGGAAGACAATCCTTTCCTTTTGGGTTTGGGCCTATTTTCAGGAGCGATTTGTTAGTTTCGGGGAGGGTAGCGCTGGAGAAGGAACTGATGCGGCCCCACAGATTGAATGTATATCGAACGAGCCCTGAAAAGACACAAAAAAAACACCTGAAGCTACCACATGTTTTTTTTTAAGTAAATTTGTCACAAAAAGTGGCCCTTGGTTCTTTTTGTTTAGGAAGAAATATGTGAAATTTGACACGGGAAAAACACCGGGAGTTTGGTGGAGGGGAGGATGCAGGAGTTGACGACCATGCGGACAAGTTCATGCTTAACGTTTAACCGATAAAGAAATAAGGTACTGCTGAATGACCATGTTTTAAGTGTGACTTGGAGACCCTAGGGTCTTATTGGAATTTAACTATCAACATATTTAAAATCCCAATGATGTGCGTAGATTTTAAGATGTTCTAAGTATTAGCTTTGAAATACATTGGTTTTATTCCACGTGTTTTTGAGATGACTTGAGATGATCCAAATGGAAAAAAATGGGGCATGCTGCATGGTTTGAAAGTATCGACTAGTCTTTAAAGCTGGGATATACCCAGCTGAGTACTGCCCAGTTATATGGGGAATATAATAAACCATGATAAGGAGCCCTATTAGACAACCAGTTATACTGGAAAGTAAGAGGTGTGTTTTTTTTTTGCCCGTGGCTCACGTGGGTTCAAAAAGCTCCTAGATTTAATAGTGATGTTTGTTCTTTGTTTGGATTTGTTGTGTTAGCAACTTGTTGTGTGTTTTCCCACAATCATGTTGCATGCCACTGTTCCAACTGAAAGTCACCATTGTTTGCACATGTTTGCACCATCATTTGGTTCTTGGCTGTTGAAATGGGGTTGGTAGTAGCTATGGGGTTCGAATTCTTGTGGAAACAAACAATCCCCGCTTTATTGCTGATCTTGCCATGCACCTTTCAAAAGTCCTTGTGTGTGTGTGTAAAAAAATGCGCATGTTGGGTGTTCATGTTATTTTCTACATCTGGTTGATGTAAACAACAGTAACAAGTCTCATACCCCCAAGGGTGTAAGATGAATACCTGGTTACCTGATATCTCCGTTTTTCATAGTTCTCTCCTGTTGCAAGTGGGTCAACTGCATAGGGTGTATTTTAACCATTCAGAAAATGTCGGGTTTGCCATCCTGCCATCCCCCACCAATTCCTTGGGTTTTCTCGGGGCGCCTTTAAAACTGCGAGCAGTGAAACGCCCTTGCAGGAGTTAGAAGCGCGACAAAAGTTGGAAAAACAGTTGGCCAAAGAAGAGTTCCTTGAAACCATGCAGACTTGCGAAAACAGATGGGTTTAGTTGAAGGATTTTCCAAGGGTGGAAAGGAAGGGAGGTAAGGACCACTCAATCATGGTGCGGTGGAGGGAGCACTCTTGCTGCGACTTTTGAAGAGAAGAAAGGTTTACCGCCTTTGATTTTGGTTGGAATGTATTGAGAAAAAATTGCCGTTGGCTTCCCTGGCTGAACCTACTCTGATTTTTTCAAAAACAGTGCACATCAAAAAAATATAACTTAATCAACCCCTTCTTTGATGGTTGATTTGAATTGATTAGACATCGTTTTGTCAGATAACTGGTCAACAAAAACACTCGCAACCTGTTTTTTTGCTCAGGTTTCACAAGCAACAGCTGGAGATGAAAAACAAACAGATGCTGGGACTGATGCCTTTTAGGAAGTTTAACGTTTAGCCCCTGAACATATACCACCATCCTAAAAGGAGAGGATCGTCTTCCAATCCCTTCATTTTTCAGGGGCGAGCTGTTAAAACTTCGGGAATGCTAAGCTCACTGGTTTAACCGGGCAGTTTGGTTAACCCCCCCCCAATGCTATTTCCCGCATTTCCAGGCATAAGGCCCTGATTATTGGCATAAAATTGACTGTGAATAATTATGTTCAGGATCGCCATGTCCTGTGGTTTGGCACCTTCAATTCAATTGGTTGTATCTCAGGTTTGTGAACTTATTTTTAATTAATTTGCCATTGTTTACCTTTTGAAATTTAAAAATAGATACCCAAACTAGCCATGTTTGAAAGGAGATACATCTTCCAAAACCATGGTCTTTGGTATCTATGTTAAATTCCAGGAGTGTATTTGCGTGAGTTTATGTTTTTTTTTGTGTTTTCTTTATTTTTGGGTTGACCTTAGATAGATATATAGCAGGGATAATTTTGTTGGAAGAGTCACATCCCAACACATCCTTCCGGGGTTGATGCTGTTCGATGTTGTGACGTCACTCCCAAAGGCACCCTTGCTTTAAAGCTTGAGGACTTTTTTAGTTTCCAAGCAGTTCAGGTTGATCAACTATCATGACTTATATATTGAAGAATTGGGTAGGCAATGATGTATTTGAATGTTAAGAAGAAATTGAATGATGCTTACCTTGGTTGCCACCTAAAGGTTTGATATCACATTCATTATGGAAATATGTTTTATATATATATATACATGTTCTGCAAGATTCTTGAAGTGCATCCAAACTTGGAAATATGTATCACAATTTCATAATGCACTATTTCCACTTATATACTGGACCAACCAAAAAAACATGTCAGCTGCTTCACTGCAGCTTCCCCTTCACAAGAAACCAAGGAAGCTGGACGCACAGCGACAAAAGGAAGCTTATGAACGACAGGTGAAGGAAGCCGAACGCAAGCGTGAGATGGAACGAGAAAAGGCGGAGAAACGCGAGCAGGAGCCGTTTTTTTCATGACCAGAAGACGATTATCCATATCATCCATATATGGTATATATCATCCATATCACCCATATATGGTATAGTTAGTATAGTTACATGAAATTTTTCAAATGCCGGCCATAATTATTTTTGGATAACATGCCGGTAAATATGCTGATACGTCGATGACATGGGTCAAGTGATGGGAGTTGGGATATTTGGGCTGGCCAGGAGACGTGGAACAAAAATTAGGAAGGTACTCACCATGAGCATGTCGGTCTGTTGGGTGGACACACTGGTTGGTACCCTTGTTGTTTTGTTTGTTATGTTTTCAAGAAAAAGTGTTTGTATATCAATATTGTACACAGTTTGCATGATTTCATTTTCAAAAAATATCATGCTGCACATGACATGTTTTATCTATCGCTACATGTTGGGTCTCACGGATTTCCTTCTTGGTCCCGTGGAAAACTCACTCCCGTGTCACTCAGGAGTTCAAGGATCTTCAAGCGCGCAAGGATGAGATGAAAGCGCAGGACCTGCGGTATTATTACCTTGATACTAAAATTAGGTTATAAATCTATATAAATCTATATAAATCTATTTAAATCTGGGCAAATTATAACGACCTCCGCAGAGATTACCGTATGGTGGTTGAGTATGGGAATCCCTCTAAAAAAATCCCGACTAATTTGTCCAGATAAGGTTGGGGGTCACAACCCACTGATCCGAACCTTTTACTAGCTTTCCAAGGCATATCCAAGGCTTCTAGAAAAGTGAAGTTGAATTCACAGGGATCATTTAATGGGAACACATTTTGAAGGGGATCAAACTTGATGCATTATGTATGGTCATTTTGGAGTTTTCCTCGATAATCGTGCATTCTTCGGGTTGATACTTGTAGTATTATAATGAGCCCCGTAGTAAGCCGACGTAGCTTTGGTGGATCCCTTACTAAGGTTTCCATTACATTTTTACATCAATCTTCTTTGAGTATTTCGATTTTCTAATTTTGGTTGTTTTAGTTCCCTCAGTAACACCGAAGAGAGTGGTAGTGCGCCAAGACAAAAGTATTTGCTGCCAACCTATTGGTTTAATTTTTGACCAACCATCTCAAAGAAATTCGAAAAACAGTTTTGACTTTGTGAATGACTTTACAAAACATGTGCGGACTTGAAGATAACTACTATTTCAATCCATTTGATACATGTTGAAGCTTTGGGTAGGTTTATGGAGCATTCTATTCGCGACCGTGGAAAAACACATAGTGAGTGATAGTGTTTTTATATATATATATATATACACTAAAGCAAGTGAATCAAGCTGAACCTCGACATGAACTCCTTGGTTTCGAGGCACTAAAAATTCCTGTTTGACAGGATCAGCGCCGAACAGATTTGATGGCGCAAAAGCAAGAGCAATTCCAGGAATCTTGGCCAAGTGGATGGGTCAGTTTGAACTCACTGGGTTAAGCAGGGCTAAATTATTGAGGTAAATGCACTCCGGTAAACTAACATGGCAATGGGATATCCACCATTTGAAGATATATTTCCCATAAAACATATCTAAAGTCTATTGAATATTGGTTGGTGAGTGATTTTTCACGGTCAAAGCAGATGGTACAACCTCTAGCGAGTTGAATGCACAACCTCTGTTTTGTTGTCATACGGCAATTTAGTCGCAGAAGCGATTCCAATTTTTGGGTTGACTGTTGAAAGTTGTTGATCAGATATTCCAGTCTGGTATATGTACTCCCCCGAAAACTAACATGGACACCAGAAATATCCAAAAATAGTTGAAAGGTCCTTTTCCAAACCAATGACTTTAAGGATCCATGTTATGACTTTTAGATTTTAGGATCCATGTTAGTTCTCGGGAGTGTGTATTTTTTTCACGCCAGGTGTTCTTTGTTCTAAGGACACTTCAGACGTTGACAGGCAACCATCCATCATACCCTTTATATCCCTGAGGTGCTTCTTTGGATATGAAGGCATATGAAACAGGGATATATCCCTTTTCATATCCACGGTTCACAGGTTTCATATCCTTTCTGGTTGTTAACCTGTAATATTGATACCGTTCTGACTGATCATGACCACCTGTCCCGAAGTACCCAAATGTTGGTTCGGTTTCTCCGGGAGCTGAATGGTTTTACCATCCTTTGGACCGACCGAGGAATTGCTGAAAGAAAGGAAAGAACAACGAGACATGCGTAACTCGGTCCTTGTGATGAGTCCATGTAGGTGACCCATGAGGACATGATGGAACCCAATTGCCAACCACACCCCTATTACGAGCAATGAAAAAAGGGGCCCCTGGTTGTTGACCATTTATATAGGGGATCAAATGCCAGTTATATATGAGGACAATAAGCCATTACAAGGACCCCTATTAAACAACCACTATATACAATGAAAAGCAAGAGCAGTTTTTTTCGTGGCTCATATGGAAGATCATAGGGAACCAGTGATGTTTGCCACCTTTGTAACACCTTGTATACTGAATAACATGACGCTTCACCGCCTCGACAGGTTTATCAGTTGAGATGGTTCAGGTTTTGAAGCTTTTGAATTTTCGATAAAACTGAGTCCCAAAGAGCTGTGTTGCTCAGATAAATGAAGGTTTTTGGTCACCTACCCTCCCTAAAACTAACATACACCCTAGAAGATTAACATGGAACCTGAGAATAGACCACTGGAAAAGGAAAATCATCTTCCAAATCATCATTTTCAGGTTCTATGTTAATCCTCCGGGGTGTAGCCGTGTAGCTCTTTAAAAAAATGATTTTCCCCAAAAGGAAACGAATCATCTTCCAAGCATTGAGGCCGCTGTGAGTTTCAGGGAAAATGACAGTCACCATCAGTCACCATATATTGAACTATCTTAAGTATTGCTAGGTCCAAGTCTTGGTGGAAACAGTCATTTCAATCACAACATCCAAGAAGTCAAGTTACACCTTTTCTGAGATTTTCTTTGGGGAAGCAACAAATAACAAATCTCAGAGGACTTGCCGACTTGGAAAAAAATGATGATGGGCCAAACTTTGAATGAAGTCATATTTGTTTTTGGCCGAAAGATGTGGTGAACAAGGGGATTTTGGGCCGACACCAACTTTCACGCTGTCGCATGCCAGCTAGGGTTCACCATTCGCACAGCTTCATGGTGAGATTACATCGCATGATGTCGCATGATAGATCCTGAGGTTCTGGCTGGTAGAATGTGTAGGGAAGGAAGCAATAAATGTCAAAGCTTGCCGTATATCCCTTCATTGTAGAGCTATTCCACAACTAGATCACGCTTGCTTTGAAAGAATCCGAAACTGAATCGAACCTGATTTTTAGATTTGTGCAAAATTGTTCTACTTAGGAATTGCTATTAGTGGGAACAGAAAAAAATTCATATAGCAAATAGATAAATCATGGAGCTGGCAAAAAAAAACATTCCACCTTATTCCCAGGTCCAATACGATTCCCAGGTCCAATACGGCGCGTGCGAATTGTTTGAGATGCATTTCAGCCGCTCATTGAAGAACCAAGGTATCTACAACAGCATTTTGGCCAACCAGGACTGTTTTTTTGCACCATCCTCGCTTAGCAACCTCGTTGCTGTTCAAAATTGCCATTGTCATGGGGTTTGATGGTGGTTCCCTGTTTCAAAGTAGAATTGCTACCAACTAGTGGTTGACAATATTCATGGATAATGCTTTATTTTCACAACATGTTCATACACAAAAAGTTTCTACCAGATGCTTTTGTTGAAACAAAAAGTCCAAGAAATCTCCAACAGGACCTACTGAACGGACCCCTAAACCTTAGTATCTAATAACTCTAGCAACTTAGTTAGGGTTCCGTTGGTAAGGTCCCATTCAATTTTTGATGGAAAAAGTACCCTCCAGGAAACTAGCATATCCCATCCCAAGGCACTTTTGAAAAGGACTTTCCTTTTCCCCAGGTCAGATATTTTAGTTCCCCAAAATGTATGTATGGACCATCAGGTGTTTGGTCATGTTTATTGAATGAATGCATGTTTTTGACCGTTTTCTCCCACTCAAAGCATGTTTGTTCACACACATTGATTTTTCTTAGTACATGTTCTTGCCAGGTTTTTTTGGCATTCTTTTCATATCATATACATTATATATTTTTTTTATGTTTACATATACAGACGGGTTTACACAACCCTTCTTAGCAGCCTCAGCACCTTCGAGTCTCCGAAAAGACTCCAGCATCGAAGGAGTTGGAGCAGAAACGCCGGGATGATTTTGAGAAGAAACAGGTGAAGCCAAATGGGTGAAGGATGAAACGTCATTGTTTTTTGTGACTACCCTCCAGGGAACTAACATATCCCCCAAAAATGGCATTTTGAAGATGATTTTCCTTTTCCCAAGGTGGGACATGTTAATTTCCTGGAGGGTATATGTTTGAAATAAGCGAGTTTGTTTTACTGTAACTTGGAAAGAGTTGCATGGTTGATATCTCCAGTACCAACTAGTTGTTGTCGTTATTGTCGGCATCACTATCACAATGATAATAATAATAACAACAACATTAATATTGATAATAGTAATCATCAGCATCATCATCATCATCATCATCATCATCATCATCATCATCATCATCATCATGGTCATCATTATCAACACCATCATCATCATGGGTAGAGTCTATCATGTATATCTAGATACTTGCAATGCTCAGGTGGATGATATGGTTCGTGAAGAACGCCTTATGGCAGAAGCTGCCCGACGTTCCTTGGAATTCCGTGAGGAGCATTAATGTCTTGAAATGGGGAATTCCTGATATAGATTTGTTAGATATCAAGTATAGATAAATGATATGGATGTTAAATATGATATCGTTGGATGCCTAATTCTATAAATGTAAATATATATATACATATATATTTAGATTTGGGTAGATAACTGGTTGAGACTTGTTTTCAGCACTCTTCCACTATAGTGCTTCTTTTTTCTGTTAAAGCTTTGAAAAGCGTACTATGAAGTGTCTAAATCCTTAGCCTGTACCCTCCCTGAAACTAACATAGAACCTGAAAATGGATAGTTGGAATACGCGTTTCCGTTTGGGATGGCCAATTTCCGGTGCTATGTTAGTTTTAGGGAGTGTATAGTTTTATATTGGGATGTCACGTTGGGTATTTCAGATCAATGGTTCAGATCATTGGGTTACAATCCCGTTCCATGTGTTCCATTTAGAAATTTGCATTCGCACCTGGTGTGATCCTCCACTTGGTGGTTGTTTTATAGATATATTTCTTTTCAACCCCACCCTTTCTCCCATAATGGGAGTGGAAAATTATTTCAATTCAGAGGAAACTAATATTGGAGGGAACCATTTTAACCACTGAACCATGATACTGAAAAAAACACTTGGGAAAAGACATTCAACTTTACTAACATTTCTTGGTGCATGCGTAAAACCTGCAACAGTGGATAGATACTTTACTCAATTGATTACAGGGAACCTTACTTAGCTTCACATAGGTCCAGGGTTATGGGTGTTTTCCCAACCCTTCATATGGGAAATGGTTGGGTGGGCCCCTATGTCACCCGGTGGTGATGTGCAGCGCAGCTAAGCCGGATAACCTCACTGAGGTTCCGAAGAAACAGCCAAGAAGCAGTTCCGCACGTTGATGAAACGCCAGATGATCAAAGAGGAAACTTGTTCTGCAAGTCGTTTTTCAGGGGCTTTTCAATTTGTTATTTAAACTTTGGGTGTGTATCCAGCCCTCAACAACAACGACGACAACAACAACAACAACAACAACAACAACAACAACAACAACAACAACAACAACAACAACAACAACAACAGTTGTACTTTCCTTCCATCCAACATGTACCTTTTTTCCATCCCACTTGTTGTTGGTTCAGCCAATTAGGAAGCCATGCGCCGAGCAGAAGAGCGCCGCACGGCCATCCTGGATCAACAAGAGGACCAAGCAAAAACTCCTCAAAAAGGTAGGGTTATTTGGATGCCCACCCCCAAACATTTGGTGATGTGTTTTGTTGTCCCAAAATTTGTCCCAAAATTTGCATCCCCCCAAAAAAATTCTGAATTTACATGAAGTTTTACCAAGCTGGTGAATGGTATTGTGGTTACAACATCCAGCTTGGCGATGTTGTAAATTAACAGTCAAACAGGGCCGTTTCAGCTACGTCTAAGAAGTCACGGAAAGGTTCCCACTGGAAAGGTGAAAAAAAATGAGGCCTTACTAAGATGTACTCAGGTGGCCACGTTTGGTGACAAAACTTACCAAGTTTGGTAGCTTTGGGCATTTAGATCCCTTTAAAAAACAAGGATTACCTTGCCTTAGAACTCATGTTGCATTGGCTGATACTGCGAATTCGAGTGCTTTTGGATTGTGAGACTGTTGCAACCCAAAATATCCTGAACGCTCAATGCACAGTGTACTTACAATGTATTTACCATCATTTACCTACATTTACTCCCAAAACCTACCCTAGACGTTAGGGAAATATACCATACACATTTTCAGTCTTTTGTTCAGACATGGGAGTTGGTTGTTTCCCAGGAGACGGAATATCGGCTCATGGAACATGAAGCCAAGAAGGTGCATCAACTGGAAGTTGCGGTTTTTGGTGGTCAGATATGGGAATTGATTGGCCCAAAGAATCAGCAAGGACCCTCCAAAAAAGAGGGACTTGAACCTGTATGACGCACGGTTCTAGGATCTCCAAACCACCAGTTTTGAGATCCCATGATTATTAGGGGGGATCAAAGATCATGTAGAATGATGTGGGTCACGCATTCATTCGTAACACAGTGTAATACACTTAAAATTCTATGCATTTTTTTGGGACGACATAGATGAAAATCATTGAACCTCCGCGTTTTTTTGGGGGAAGACTAGATACATCTACAAGCAGTGATTGTTTGACAAGAAAGAAGGGCTTCAGGATTGAAACATTTCTTCAACATATGTTTTTAGGAAGCTGTGGGTTGAATAGCATTGATGCATATATAAAGTTTGCATACATATTTACCGTTATGTTTGCGGCATTGTAATTAATTGAACATATATAATATATTTATATTATATTTACATAACATATCATGATATTCGTGCATAATTAGAGCTTCAGTTTCAGGTATCTCGCTTCCTTGCTCGAATTTTTGCGTCAGGAGAGATACTTGGATTTCAAGCGTGAACTGGATGGCGCCTTGGACAAAAAGATGCAGATAGCCTCCCTGAAGCTGACAGCTCGCACCTGAAGATAGGCCAAAACCCGTTTTCAGGGGCGATTTGTTCAGTTTCAGGGTGTGTGTGTGTGTGTGTGTGTAAGCAAAAAACGGCTTTGAGCCATTCAACGCTTATAGTGACTCACCTTTTTTTGTGCCTACCCTATACCCATTCATGCAAAAAAAGTGAATGGTGTCCTCCAACTAGGTGATTCCAGCTGTATCATGAATTGAATCACCTTTATTTTTCCACCTCGACACCCCAACAAAAAAATAAGCAGCCTAGACCCTGCAAAATCCGGAAAAACCAGTTAATTTTGCTGTTCTTTTGGAGGACCAACCTTTTCTTCTATACAGTTTGCCAGTCGTTACTTTTGCTGGCCGCAATGTATCCCATTCTTTTCTGGGAAGGACATCCTGCCACAAGGTTTACGCTCCAAGAACAAGGAGATCAATGTGGAACGCCAGCGTCGCCGTGAAGAGCACGAACGCGAGTCCATCGCGGACGCGGTGAAGAAAAAGGACCCCCCTCTCTGATCTTTCAGGGATGGAAGGGGAAGTGACGGATGGAGTGGTAATTACTTAGAGGCTTAGAGGGTAATCCTAGTTAGTGAGTGGTTAGGATCACCCCCATTTAGAAGCCATTCAGGCCATTTCACTTAGGGGACTTACTACCCATGGCTATTAATCACTTACTAACTGGGATGATCCTCCAAAGTGGGCCATCAAATCTCGCTGAAGGGAAGGAACTCCCTGAAATTTCAATGTGGGTTTCCCCGAAGATGATGGCGACGTCCAAGTTGGGCATCTCCGCGTAAAAAAGTTGGTCATTTTCAGGTTGAATCCTCCTTAAGGGTCTGAAATTTGAGCCCCGAAAAACCCACCAAAAAAAGACTGTTTGGGGCTGAAATTTCACGCCCTTGGAGGGTCTACAGGTATTGTTAATTGCTTATTATATTTATTATAGACATGTTTTTTATGCATCCCAGGTGGTCCAGAGTTTTGTTCATGATAGGTTTGCGAAAAAGATGATCACGACATATCACGACAGCGTACTCCACCTGACCTCAATACAAGCGTGTGCTTTATGAATCTTCATGATGCAACAAAATATCTATCTTCCCAGGATGCAACAAATAAATACAATAGATCCGTTTAATTTTCAGGTAAAACATGCCATATAGATAATGGATGGCATTTTTGTGATCACCAGATTTGATCTAAACTTGGCAAGTCTTTGGTAGTCCCTTACACCCTTGATAGCCCCTTTGGCGTTTAGTGGGGTTTTTAAGTCATCTTGGGACAATTAATTCGCCCAAGATTGGCAGTGCCAACATGAGACCATTGAGACACAATGTGATCGACTAAAAGTTTTTTCACCTTTAGCGTTTGGGACCTCAGTTTTGGTACAAGTAAATGTCTGGCTTTGGGACCTGAAAAACGACCAGCCCTTAATGAAGGACGAGAAGATCGATCAACTCAATGCAGAACGCCAGAGGATGTGGGAGCTGCGCCGTGGGGCACAAGCCGAGGCAGGGAATTGTTTCCGGAAAATTTGAACGGCCAAAAAAACCTTGAAAAAGGCCCCGAAGAATCTTTGAAAAGGAAAAAAATCTATCAGTTATATTAACAAACCAGCACTTTTCAGGTTCCGTGTTAATTTCGGGAGTGTAGTATGCCAACTAAAACTGGACCCATATGCAAGAGAGAGATAGAAGAGGAGTTTCCTGATTCCTTTTGGAAATTATCATGTTGAGGTTCCATATGAGTTTTTTCGGGAGTGCTTGCTTGGGCTTATATATAGCCATGGTCGGGAACGTAGCCCCAGCATTCCCCAAGGACAAGGTCCTGTATATCCAATTGATCGGGGTGCAGCTTGTTGCTCAAGAACGACTTTCTCAGAAGTAAGATCCTCCAAGTAACCGACCCCACTGAACGGGATGATCCCGGGCACCGAAAAAAAGCAAATCGTCATCAAAGGCCTACAAGGCGCGCGAGGCAGTGAAGACGGAGATCTTGCGGCAGCGCATTGCATCAGCCTTCGATTCCAAGAAATTGGAATCCAAGTTCCGGGGCCACAGAAATTCAGTTGGACGATGGTGACCTGGTGGATGTTTCCCAAAAAAATGGTACCCCCAAATCATCGATTTTAAGAGGGTTTTCCATCATAAACCATCCATTTTGGGGTACCTTTATTTTTGGAAACACCCTGGTGGTTAGTAATACCCTTATATAAGGCCGTATTTGATAATGTATGTTTGGTTTGGATGTTTTTTTGGATGATTTGTCATGTGACCTGGTGGTTAAGAACTAGGCGGTGGCAACTCAAACATGTTTTTTGAATTTCACCCCTATTTGGGGAAGATTCCCTATTTTTCAGATGGGTTGAAACCACCAACCAGTGGTTAAAAACACCTCTATATAAGGCCTTATTTGCCACTAGTTTTTGGAAAGGGGTAGCCACTCAAGGAAATTGTGTAGGGTACAACGCAAATAATGATGTGTATATGCATTCTTAAATATGCATATGTATATACGTAGTATATTCATCCTTTGGAAGATACAAAGGACGTGCAAATTACAAGACGATGTGTCCGTTGCAAAAAAATGAGGTTGGAAAACTTGATGAAGAGCGATCTTTGGCACAATCTTCGGCCAGGGTGGTTGGGCGGGGTGGTTGGACATGTAACTTAGCGGGCCCCGAAGGTCCAACCATAAAATGAGGACGCAGAGATTGCACAGCAGGTAGATGGAAAAGTACTTAACAGGTACATGGTCTTTTATACTCAACCAAAGAGGAGAAGTACTAAATACATCTAAGTACTTATTCTGATGTTTCAGATAGTGTGAGAAATGTGAGGAGTTGTTTGGATGGCATTTAGACCCACAATGCAACAGTTAAATCAGAACATGTTCTATATAGTTATTTCTAATCACAGTATATAGTAAAGTGATTAGTACACGCCCCCAACTATATTTTGATAAACCAAACTTCTATTCATACCACTTATTCTCGTCAACCTTCACTTTCCATCGGCATTGGGCTACACTAATAAACCCCAACGTTTGGGTATCTAATCGTCCCAAATAACAAAGTGTGACGCGAGCTGTTGAGGTACCAATAAGAATCCCTCCATTTCATATATTGGTTGCTTTTGCTTGATGATGGCTACGAAGGAAAAACATGTACATGGCTCGCAATAAGCCACAAGAACAGCTGAAAGCTATCAGTGTTAGATGAATGATCATTAGTGTACTTGGTCCATGTTCGGGGACACCAAGGCAGCTCTCTGATCATGGGAAGGCTGATGATGAAAGGCATTTTCCCTATTGAACCTATAGAAAACCCATGGTTCCTTTTTTCTTTAAGTAGATCAGGTAACATTGCCAGGCAAGACTCTAGTTCTTTGACATGTCTTCATGTGTTGTGTTAGATTATGTTGCAGGAACTTGGAGAAAAAAACTGTCACTGTTGTGGTGGGGGTGGAGCCAGCAAGCCTACAATAAAACAACGTGACCCTGAGGACATGTTCAGCGCCAAAGTCCTTCAGTCCAGTCATTCGATGCCCGCCATCAAAGCAGTAAATTAATCTTTTGGGCACTGTCATTCTCCAAACGGAGATGCCTTGTAACAAAAGGTCCGCACAGGAAAGGATCGGTTCTTGATGTCAACTTTTTGTTATGTTGATGCAGTATTGTGATATCTAGCTTGGGTGTGGCCCCCCTCCAGTAACATTTGCTACTAAAAGTCTAATGTCATCCTGGTGGTCACTTGCATCCTGGGTGGGGGCAATCCAGCCAATATGTAGGGTGCTTACTTTTCCCCAGGAAGAGGAGACAAACCTTTTATAGCTTACTCCCGGGAAGATTAACGGCTGGAACCTAAAAATCACCCATTTAGAAAGGAAAATGATCTGCCAAACCTCCATGAGGACATGTTCATGTTTATCTTCAGGGGTGTACAGCTTACTCCCTGGAAGTTTAACAGTTCAATACAGTTCACCCCCTGAAAATAAGTCATCCTAAAAGGAAACAATCATCTTCCGACCATCCATTTTTCAAAATTCGCTGTTAAACTTCGGGCGTGTTAGTTCATGGGTGTTTTTAAGATAAACAAATCAACCGCTCGGGTTGGAAAAGGATCATTTCATACAATGATGCCATCCCAGCTTTCTCTTTGTAGGTATCTTGGGATGGGCTCGTCACCCCTCCAGAAAGCAGCAGTTAAGAGCAGGATAACATGAAAAAACATTTTGGGTTGGATTGGGATCCCATCTTCTAAACCTTCATTTTCCTCACTGGGAATCCTGAGAATTGGGTGAGGTAGATCCAATCAAAAAGTGATGACCTGTATTTTGAGATGCCAGTCGTCACCCCCTTCCCAGGATGCTGGCTTGTCATCACCAGTATAAAAATGTGACATTTTTTCCAAGCTAAAAACCCTCATGTCTCACTGGAATCCTGGGAGGGGGAGCATCCCAAAATATATTTGTGTAAAGTGATTTTATACCTAGTCCTCTTGTGGACTTTTCCGTCCTAAAGTAAGTCAAACAACACCGGCCTTGCTTTTTTTGGCCTCAAATGTTGATGTATCCAACGAGCTTTTGAATTTTACCATCCCTACAATTGAGTTACTAAACTAGATGAAAGTAGCACTTGAAAAATTGATGCATGGAAGACAATCCCTTCCTTCGCACTAGCTACAGCTACATGCTTTGACCATCTTAATGCCATGTCCATATCCATGCCACAATCACTTCTAATAGATCACTTCGATCTGTGCGATTGCATGTTTCGTAGCCTCCACTCGTGTGCCATAAAAAAAAATCGAGGTAGTTGATAGCAGAAAACACCCATCCTCGCTCTGGTGGATGTGAAAAAAACGCCTGTCGCTTGGTCATTTTTTCTTTAGGTGGAAATTCAGATCTGACTCGATTCGTGATTTCCCATCTGACCGTTGGGTTTTTTTACAACGTTAAGCATCAGCAACTCCACCAGAGAATCCGTGCTGGCTCGCAATGCTGATTGCATGCGGGTTCCAATCACACAACCTGGGTGAAAAAACAAGGTGTTCGCGCGTCGGTCCTGCGTCGACCACCGGCGTACGACGCTCCAAAGAAAAACACAGCCGTAAGAAGCCAGTCAACTTGGAGAATAAGGAAATGTATGGATTTTGCATTATTTTGTTGCGGAATGGCCATGCTTTCAACTTGTTTTTGTTTGTGAACCGGTGTCAATGTGGGTATGTTTATCCACCCACTATCAACTGGTTCTAAGATCACCACCTGTGGCATTAAACTAAGTAGATGTCATTGCCCAAGCTTACATACACCTGGGGCTTTTCCAGAGCTAGTGAGTCAAATGGTTTGGAACTTGTATTGCAAAGATATGAGAGAATGTAAAGATACAAGCTGACATACGGTTGATGGAAATATCCTGCACCAGTTGATATGGTAGATATCCCGTTATTTGCAAGGTTCTATACATGTCAGGTGGTGCAGGATTTCTTCCATCAACAGTATGTTTGATTTTCAGGGAATTCCTCACCAAGGTTTTTGCAGTACGTACCGCAAAGTCTTCTTGCACTTCCAATAGGCGTTTGACGACATTTTGACGACTTTTTATTCACTGAGGGAATGATTTTATGTATCATTGGGTACCTCGGTAAAAGCAGCCCTTTTTATTTGCCCAGAATACTCCCCCGACATGTTGCTAAATGTATATATCATAAATGTCACTATACTATATCACCTTCACGTTTTTTTTTGGGGGGGAGGGGTCCACCACGGTTTAGAGGTTGAGCACTTTTTTTCATGCGCTGTTTTTTGGGGGTTTTAGAAGTTTAGGAAGTTGAACACGTTTTAAAACGTTGGAAGCTGCTGGAGAGTGACTGACTGGTCCACACGGCATTCGAGATTTCACCCCTGGCCCGGCCCAAACAAAAAGACCACCCGAAGCCTCAATGTCGAATCAAAAAAGGGCTGCGCAAAACGATCTCCAGGCAATGGTGTTTTAGGGTGGTTGAAACCCACCAACAAATCGTGGCTGGGGAAAAAATCGGCTGAGTCGTTTGATTTTGCGCAGATCTTCGAGTTGCATTAAGAGAACTTTAGTGGTAAGATAACTAGGTGGTGGTTTCAAACATTTTTTATTTCACCCCGGAACCCTGGGGAAATGATCCAATTTGACTCATGTTTTTCAGATGAGTTGAAACCACCAACTATTGTTTCGTTAGGTAGATACTGTTGATGGAAGAAATCTTGCAACACCTGGGATGTATAAAATGGTGTAAATAATAGTGGGATAATCCATGTATTAGCTGGTGCAGGATTTTTTCCTTCAACAGCAGGTAGGTAGGTGTGTTTTTTTCTTTTGCCATCTATGCCAGGCTCACGTGTCCAAAAGCAAACATGTTTCAATCCTTTTTTCGGGGGGCCATTCTTGAGTTTTTCCCCTACAAAAAGAGACAGAAGTAATTTCATTAATTTCAGATGATTATCAACAATATATGATGATATATGCACATAAAATGTCCAACCTTGTCCATTTCAATGGGATTAGACAGCACCAATCGAATATTCCAGAAATTCCAAGGGAAACGACACAAACATGACCGAGTATGTGGAGGTGCCTCATATGTCAGGTGGTGACAATTGAACTATAGATGTGACCGGAGGGTGCGACATGTCAAAAAGAAAGATGTGACATGAGTAATGTTGACCCCGGATTAAAAAACCGCATGGTTGTTTAATTGGGGGGTTCCCATTTTAAAGAGGATTTATCACTTTTGGGGGTACCCCCCTTAATAATAACTATAGGGGTTTATTAATCCGGGGTTGACATTAGTGAAGAAAAAACATGCAACTGCTTTTTAAGGAGTGCAATTTGATGAAATCCCTGCAAAGTTTACTACGATCCTAGCTGATTTGGACCTGCAATAATATTCTGGGCAGATTATTGCGACCTCAGCCGAGGTCACCAAATGGTCAAATGGTGGTTTAGGACCTTTTAATCCCCCCAAAAATGCCTAACAAATTCAGGTTTAGGAATTAGATGGAATTAGCTCGGCAATTTGCCCAAATCCATCCCTCAACAACAGAAGTGGTACCTTTTTCTAATCCACCAGTTTTTTTGTTGGGAGCAACCAGGTGGTGCCATGAAATACCAAGGCCAGTGGCACCGCCACCGCCAACCTTAGCACCACCACAGGCAAAGAATGAAAGGGAAGTGATTGAGAGATGAGTTGATTGAAAGTATCAAACTATATAGAGATATGAGATGTATATTTGATATATATTACACCTTGGATGTTGCCAAGAACCCTTGTAACTTTAATCTATTGATTTATCGTGTCATTATAGTTTGATGAAGGGAAACCCTATCAACCTACAAGATCCACCGAGATTTTTTTAGTTGTAGCTTCCGGGGGGATCCCAACCTAAACCTTCATTTGCCATTACCTGGGAAACGGGGTTGGTCCCCCCAAGCTATTTAGGAAAAAAGGGCATTTCGGAAGGTCCAAGTGAAATTTTTGATGAAGCTAAGGTTGGGGTGGGAATAAAACGGTTTACCCTTGAAACTCCCATAGGAATTGGAAAATTACACCCCCGAAAACTAACATGGAACCTGAAAATGAACCCCTAGAAGAGGAGATTCCTATGAAAAACCATCATTTTTAGGTTCCATGTTAGTTTTCAGGGGTGTAACTTCCATGGACACCCGACCAGTACTGAAGGTTTAGCTAAGGGATCCCACTGGCTTACGACCTTTTACGGAGCATCTCACTACTGGAAACCGCCAAGGTGCAAATTCGAGGGCACAGCATCCGTCAGGCCGTGCAGTCCATGGGTGAAACGGAACGATGCCATGTCCACCAGGGGGAAGTTGTGTGGATCAGTGTGTGTGTGTGTGTGTGTGTGTGCCTGTTGGCCTAATTACCCTCCAGGAAATGGATACATACATAGCTGGGGAAGTTTGGAAAATCATCTTCAAAATGCCATTTTTTGGGGGATATGTTAGTTCCCAGGAGGGTAATACCAAAAAACATTTGGATTTGATCTTTTGTTGGGGTGATTTTTTCGGTACTTTTTTACCATGATAAATGATAGTGAAGCACCATCTATGCGGCAATTTTTGTCTTAATGAACGATTTCCAACCGTCTATCATCTAACCTAAGCATTTATGGTCCATGGTGCATCTTCTAGCCATGTTTTTTCTCCAAATTCCTTGTCCCTATNTTTCGGGGGTGTACACCAAAAATGAAAGGAAGCTAAGGTTGGAACTTCCATGAAGTCTAAGGGAGGTTGGCCTTTTTTTTTCGGCTTGAAATTCATCCGGTTAATTTCGGCGCTCAGGGGCAACCTGACCTCAATAACTCTCTTAAGTTTTTCATGTTGGATTGCTTGTTTGAATAATGTAAAACATATCAACATCAAAGCCATCATTTGGGAGAATATGTTTCAAAAATACAACTTACTTGATACGCAAATCCAAGATTGCAACCCAGAAACTTCACATAGATACCAAATTCTGGCCATATTTAAAGCTGGTGTCACCTTTTGCCAACCATCAGTTTTGGGGCCCTCCAGCCGTTGGGGTGTATATTTTCTACGTCGCCACTCCCCTTCAAAGCCTCCTCGTTGTGTTTCCAACTTCAGGCGGGACCTCCTCCACCGGAGACGGACACCGACATGCCGGAGAAACTGCCGGGCATCGAGGTGGCCGGGCATTGGTGCAGTTGGAGATTTGACATGGATGGTAACAAACATTGATTCTAGTCATCCTGCTGGCCGTTTTCTTGATGACTTGCAGTGGGAGGACAAATGGTAAAAGGAGTGTGGTGGAGATGTATTAGATAACTTTGGGAAGCTCCTTAGCAGGATAGGGTGAGCTTGTCGATTCTTTTCCTCCCACCCTTGGCATGCGGAAATATAGAAACCTGGACGTGCTTAGAGAATCCCATGATTCCCAGGAATGAAGCAGGAACCCTTGGCAGTAACCCCCTTTTGGAATGAGAAGGCAAAACCACCCAAAAATTTGATGCTTAGATGGTGGTAGATAATGGCTTAGCGGCTGAACGCTTAAAACCATACTAGTTGCACGGGGTTACTCCCAGGGTTGCTGGGTATTGCCCTTGAATGATGTTTAGATTAAGCGACTTATGTATGTGAGACAGACAAGTGCAAGATGCAGATTTCCAACCTGAAAGTGTGTTGTCATGTGTTCCTTTGTAGCAAGATCAAACGAACATGTTTGCTCATGAGCTGTCAAACTACACCCTTTGATAATAAATACATTCGTATATTCATATACTGTATTCTTTGATATTATAGAAAATATAGGGCTTTTTATATCTAATGATCCATGAGATTATCTACATACAGCACATGTACATATAAAGTATTTAAATATACATATGGTTTTGTTTGGGCTGATGTTTCCCACCTAGCAAGTTTAATTCTTGGTATGGATGCAATGTAGCTACTTGAACAAAGGATTAAAGTATTTAGTAGTCCACTGACGTTAATTGGTTGATGTGTTGGTGATTGAGCCTTAGCAGGGGGGGTTCATAGGGACTTCACCACTACCTCCAACTTCAAGGGAACCCTCCAACTTCAAGGGAACCCTCCAACTTCAAGGGATTCCCAATATGAACTTACCAATGCCATACCCTTCAGGGAACGAGTCCATATCCTAGCTGGGGAAGAGAAAAACATGTATGAAAAAACCATCGATTTTTAAACGTGCCTTGGGAGGGGATATGTAAGTTCCCGGGATTTTGGATATGACCTTGGAGTCAAAGGAGTTTTTAGGTTCTTGTAAAAGGTGGTAGGTAGCATATAATCACCCCAACTGTCAATACGTACCGCTTAAAAACCAGAAATAGTCCTTACCTTCTAGCGGGTTAAAGAAATCCCTACCACTGATTGCCTATTCTAGGACCAGAATCATCCATTGATTGAGTTTGCTTGCTTATTTTAGTTGGCCCTTGAGAACACGGGGCTTTCACTGTACCAGGTGGTCGGCGACGAGCTGTGGTTTTCCCACGTCCCCACACGGCGGTCGCTACGTGAGAGGGCCGGGAACTCAGGACAACACTTGGAGTTGCCCTTCCTGAAACGAACAGGCAAAGCCCCCCAAATAGGCCATCCCAAAAGGAAAGGACCGTCTCCCAACTATCATTTTTTTAGGTGTTATAGGTTAGTTTCAGGGAGGGGTACCCAAAGTTGTAGCAATTAAAGGTGTGTTTTCTTGTTTTTTTGTATATACCAGTTCTATCCATATGTTTCTACTTATTATCTATCCATTGACTTGAATTTGTTTAAGGTGACTTTTCACTTGTTACGTAAATCACCATCAAACCACCATTGGGAGATCCGTTTTTCTTTCCAAGCATTCAAAGATACTTTAAGCAAATCTAAATGTTTCATAGTATTTTGTACCTCTTTTGATGATATACTTCTTGCATTGTTTTGAGCATATAAATGCTGCAAATTCAAAGCTTGCGAAAAAGGTTTTGAAGATTCCTTTGATTCTTTGGCAAGCTAGAACGGCCCCACTTAGTCACTAGCCGCCAGCTCGCAGTGGATGGCTGTGATAATGCGCAATGTATAGCCCCGCATGTTGGATGTTCCATTCCCTCATGCACCAAATGTGTAGGCATACTTGGGATTTGCTCCAAAATCATTTTACTAATTTTAGAGCACTGGAAGGGCAACCACCAGTCACCAATCAACCATACTGGTGTGATGTTTTTGGGGGTGACGAGAAGTCCCCTCCTCTTCCCCTCAGCACCCGTAGGAACCTGCCTACGCCTCAGGTCATTGCAGCTCATGCAGCGCAAAAGATCTTGGTGGCCAGTCCGGCCACGGAGATCAAGTGTCACGGCTCAATCAGTGGGGAGTTTGTACCCTCTCCTCCCATCCCTAGGGATCCGATCACCGAACGTCTAGAGGATGATTGATTATTTTTTTGGTGGAAAATGGGTGTATCTCCAATATGAGTTTCCTTTCATATTACTGTAGCTTGATTTGAACCACTGAACCATGATTATGGGAGGAAGGGTACCTTTCCAAAAGGAAAGGCTTGTCTTCCAAGCATCATTTTGCAGGGGCAATGTTAAACTTCATGGGTGGAATGATTGAAGAGGCAATATGACATGTGCTGTGGCACTTGAAGTCAGTTCATAATGAGTGACAAGGAGCTAAGACCTCAGGTTCTTCACCTTGCTTACATTACTTTAGAAATTGTATATATTGAGTTGCATGGCGGGCATTTTTTTGTGAACTTGTTTCAAAACAACAAGTGGCATAGGTCACCACGGTTTGGCAACCAAAGCCAAGCCCTCATGACGATAGATGAACCTAGGCCAGGAAAATCCTTTGGAAGAAGTTACGGTACATCAAATTTGATCCACGATGTTCCAAAAAAGTCAGTGAAAGGATGTGAAAGGTATTGCTGCTTGTTGATTTGCCCAGTCTGAACTACCCACCATAGGCACCAATCAACCGTGCTGCCCTGAAGTATGGGCCGCATGTAGGTATAGTCATGAGAAGTATAGTCGTAGGGCAACACGGCCTATTTCATCCCAGTATTGCAAGAGATTCCACGTTATCTGAAACCACAGTCAGGGGGGGTCCACCTGTGGAACAGCAGTACCCCAAATCACCACAGAAGATGCCTTCAAATCATCCATTTCACAACATTATCAAACTGTACACTGTTGGGATTTTGCCCAATGGTTCTTACCGCCATATGGCTTTCATAGCTAGCCCTGAAATCTTGTTGGAAACCGTATCTCTCCATATTATCAACCGATGCACCGATCTGAGGCGCATTTGTCCTGGTCCTGGCAGGGTTTTAATGGTCCCTTGGGCGAAGTTTGGGGACGACAGCATTGATGGAGAGTGGACGACACCCATGGGCGTTAGGCAGTCACAAGACCATCACACAAAAATGATCCGAATGACCTTTGCCTCAATGGAGAATCTCTTGAGATGAACATAGAAAACAGTGCAAATACAGTTGCAGTTGGGTAGAGATGTGGACAGGTGTTAAACCAAAGGTTTGAAGAATGTGTGTGTGTGTGTGTCTATCATTTGACGTTGTTTGTGTTGATGTTCTACATGCAAAACATGTTCGATAGACTCGAACTCCATGGGTTCATACTGGTTACCTGGTCGTTTGCAACTGTATTTGGTCAACATGTGACGTGGCGTTTCCCCTCACTTGGTGAAATGTTCTATTTGAAGAGTGACGAGGAACACAACATATTGAAACGTATTTACAACAGTTTACTATACAAATACATGGACATGCATTGCAAATGTATAGATTCTGAATCATGACAAGAGAGCATATCTCCTGCCACAAGATCTAACCAAGCGACTTGATTTCATGGGATTGTTTCTTCGTGGTTACCATCTACCAAATTTGGTGTCATATGCTTTGAGTGATGCGTAGTACAACCTCGAAGGATCCAAGCACATCCCTACATTTTGAGAAACATGTTCTAAAGGTATCAACCAAGAAGTTCTTAGGGGATGCTTTAACTCCACAACGATACTGCAGGATACGGATATGTAGGAACGGTAGCTTGAAAGAAAAATAATTCACAAGCCGGACCACAAACCTTTGGAAATCCCATGGAAATCGTTGGACTTTAGTGACTTTAGTAAGTATTCGTTGGTTTTAAAAGTGCAGGAGCGATGTTTCAATTTATATCTAGGTGTTGGTTTCAAACATTTTTATTTTCACCCCTATTTGGGGAAGATTCCCATGCTGACTAATATTTTTCAGATGGGTTGGTTCAACCACCAATCAGATATAATTCCATTACACAAAAACTCGGAAAAAAACGACTTTGAACACTATAGTACTGTTTGCCCTCAACAGCTCACCACCTCAACACGGCTTGCACAAATAGCGCCCCCCGAATCAATCCCACCCGGTGGTAGGCTGGCGCCGTCCTGCGTTTGGGCGGTTCGCTACTTGGGGGCTATGGCGAGGCCACGCCACGCCAAGGAGATGGTGTTGGAGATGGCACTTAAGGCTTCTGTAGGATGACAGTAGACACTTGGATTGCCTGCAAAATGCATTGAGTACAGTTTTGGAGTCATATAATCCATACAACAACATACAACCCATTGGAATCAAAAGATGTCTGGATGTCTGTAGCTTCTATATACCTTTTTATTGTGTATGAATGTAGATGTGTTCTGTTCGGAACCTTAATGACCTGACATTGGTGTGTGTATCCAAATTTAGGGGCCCTGAAAATGATGAGTTTATGGTTCCCTAAGTTCCTAAGGTATGTCTTGGCATCCTTCATTTTGACCACCTTTGCTGGTCGTCCATGAAAAAGAGATGAAATTTTCTCAATCTTCTCAGCATTTGTGGGAGATTTACTGCAAGAGCAGCTTTCTCTACAATTGGAATCTGTTTTCTTTGTCGGGATTAATCGGATGCGTTGCTTCGAGATGGCGTTGATCAAACCTGTGGGAACATAGTGACTAAGCGAAGTCAAGAAGGACCACTACGTTAGCTTGTAAGGAGAATCGTAGAGAATAAACAGTTTGCAAATGTGGGTGAAATTGTTCCTTTTCTTGGAGTTACATGAATGTCAAGGTAGACATATATATATATACTCTTTGGTACTTTTTATTTTCAGATCTCCATCTTAGTTTTTTTGGAGAGTGTTGACCAACAAAAATCATGTAAAAGCCGGCAATTTGAAAGGAAATATGCATTTGCATACAGTGATACAGCTATACAGCTGCTATGTCCCATAGGGGGAAGGCTCTATACTTCCCACACGGAGGCCCGACAAAACTGACAAACAAGATGTCTCATTCCAAAGTATACATGAGATAGATGATAGGCAGATGATGGTAGATAGATAGATGGGTATATGCGAAATATCTGAGATAGATAGGTAGATGATGGTACATGGATACTCGTAGGTACATATTTATGTACAAAATATAGTAATCCATTGTGCAGACCAAAAACTATCAGACCTCACAGCTTTCAACACATCTTTCACATGCACCGCCATTTGAGTGGGTCAGTCTAGTAAACAACCCCTCAATACGTGACATCCGTCTCTAAAGCGACATCCCCCACTGCCGTGAAACACGGCGCCTTACAAAAAGCCATGGCGTGTGACGGTTACCGCCGTGGTCGGCGGCTGGGTTGGCTCCTCTGCTTATGCCTTGCTATGAGCCTCGAACTGGCCTATGTGCCCAGCTTCCGTAGGTTGGGGGGTCGCAGGTTGGGGGGTTTTGGAACAATTGGATGCAATTGACAAACAAGACCTTGGCCAATCAATGTTTTTTGTTTTTTTAAGTCACGACTTGTTAGGGCAACATAGTCAGTATGTGTGTATATAATTGTATATATATATATATGTATATACCTGGGCAAACCTTGGAGGCTACCAGGTGCTTCCAAGTTGTGTCCCAAGGGTACATGTAATTACATGACCAACTATATTATGCAACTGTAATTCATCAATATTCATCATTATATCATGACTAATCAATCTAATCATGTTGATCCCTAAAATACTCATGACAAACTGTTCATCAAAGTTCCACAAACCTTCTGAAACTGCCAGGCGTCACTTGGCCACTTTGGGCACTGTGGTACCTTTAGTGCCACAGCCTGCCATTGCACGAGCACCACGAAGTTTTGAAGAAGTCATCGCTGAGTCAGGTTTAGAAGATTGGTCCGTCACGTGGCTAAGGGAGAAAGGGGATTTGAATGGATGGTGTCACCGTTTTTTGGGTGCTATTTGTGTGTTTTGCGGGGGTAGCAGGGCCGGGTTGCGAATTTTTAATTGGGATGGCTGAGAGGTATGGAGAGTTTACCCAAAAATCAGGGACAAAGTTTTTGGGGGAAGCGAATAGGAGAAAAGGAAAGGGACATTTTCGGTGGTGAATATCTTCCAAGTTGAGACCAAAATTGGAAAAAAGAAAGACGGAAAAACACCATTTTTACAAAGGTGTCCATGGAAGTTAGCAACTAGTCACTAGTTAGCAAGTTGGTTTATAACCTACATACGGGGGTTACAACCTACTTATATTTGGGTTATGGACATCCCAGTATGACAGGTACCATGTGACTAACCTTACGGACCCCACGGTGAACCAGGGTGGGGGGCTTTCATTAGGCCATGAACAAGAAAACCCAATGTCAATCAACCTCACGAAAAATCCTTCAGGTGAGGCTTAATAGACACCACCTCTGTTGGAGGAGCCTAGTTATGTACATAATTAGATGTGTATTGAACATAAGCAATTAGATATTTTTATCATTGATTACTGGAACTTGATTTTTCAATGAACAACAATAATGCAGTTGAGTCGTACATCCATTTCTTGAATACTTTTTTATTATGTATTTATATATATATATACATCATATCTATTTGTATATATATACACATATTTCCCCCAACCACCCCCAGTTCCTTCCCCCCGGTCCTTTCTGTTTTTCACCCCTTTTTTAAGGTGAAAGATTATGAAGCCATGCGTGACGATGTGCCACGTACCTCCAAATTTGAAGCTGCCATACGAAGACGTTTAGCACAACAGCCGCAGGTTTCCACAACTGACCTCCCTGGGGATGGGGAGATGTGACGGTAGGAAATGGTAGGAATGACGTGTTTTCTCTTGAGGAGTCATGTGCTTTTTCTACACCGAGCCCGCCCTTATAAAATATGTTGGAGATGAGCATGCCAAGTGAATCCATTCCCTTGCCAAGTCAAAAGTAATGAAGGAAAAAAGTGGGCAGAACATTAGACAAAGACAATTCTTGTGTGGATGATTCTGCTCACCCTAAGAATCATAAGATTTCCAAATAATTTGAAAGAAAGTTCCATGTTTTTTTGACATCACAGGCTTCTCTCCCGGAATGGCTCCAGTGTACTTTGCTATCAGGCGACTGTTTTGGACATTGGCACTGGGCCCTTTGCATTATTGGCTGTCATCGCTGCCAAAGCTGGTGCCAAGAAGGTCTATGCCATTGAAAAGATGCATGGCGCCGGACATGGTATGAAATCTATACTGTCAAGCTTGGACGTTGATAAATGGGGTGCATTGTGAAAAGGGAATTCAGTATGGTAGGTACATAGGTGCTTCCTTGGGGGGCCAACAGGGGTACATTTCCTTAATGTTTTTTCTAAACAACCAAGGCATGCTTTTTCTTTGAGGTATATTCAACTTTTTTTTTCGTTTTGTGGATGCAATATGATACATTGCATGATTAGATACATCTTATTGTATATAGTATATAGACAGCATGTTTTGCCAATTCATTGGACATCGTTGGAGTTCTAGAGACTTTCATACATTTGATGTACTGTAGAGTAGTTATAACACTTCTAATTCTAAAAGTTTTGATCCCAAGTGTAGTATTTTCAACTATCCTGATGTCAGTGAGATCTGTCAATGTGAATGGAGAACCTTGTCCATGACCAGTCAACTCCCGTGTTGCATGATTCACCCCTCCCCATGGAAAAAATAAGGGTGAACATATATAGCTGAAAGGAAAGCATGGTGGTGAATCAACTGAGTCACCCCACTTTTTGAAGTGTTTGTTGTTGTTGTTGTTGTTGTTGTTGTTGTGGTGGTGGTGGTGGTGGTGGGCCAATCGGAAATCTTTTTCCGGAGGTTGATCCTGACTGCCGTCACCAGTTGAGGAATCCTGAAGCCGCTGCCATGGCCAAAGAGACTGTGGAGCGAGATGGTTGGAAGGTGCCGCGATAGTTTTTTTCCATGGTGGCCTCGAAGGGGCCCACTCCCTTCTCCCCCAAGGAAAACAAGGCTTTATTATGCTTTATTAGTAGATGATGGTGGTTCATCAACCTTTAACAAGGCCTTATTTCAAGACCAGGGGGGGTGGTGGCAATGGTGTGGTACCCTTAGATTTCCAATATGATCTTTTGTTGTTCGCGATTGGCTCCGAAGAGGATGGTGATTTTTTGGGATGCGAACCCCCTCCAAGGATGCCAGTCACCAGGGAATCCCTACGGTATAAACCTTTACTTCCCGTAAGAATGCTGGCAGGGGGTTAGCGCTCCAGATTCTTTCTATACATATTTTTGTTGCATGAAGGAGCGATCCTAAATTTGACTTGTGTTTTTTTCATATAACGGGTTGGTTCAATCACCACTTGACTCTGGTTTGTGTTGATTGAAAAATAGACTAGTTCTGGTTCTGTTCCACTGGGATGGATACGGAAGACAGAAATGGACGAAGAATCACGACTTCACTTTGTCAACCGTACTGTTGATGGAAGAAATCCTGTACCACCTGGTATGTTTCAAACTCCGTAAATACTGAGTTAAACTACCAACCTCAACTGGTTGCCGGATGTTCCATCAACAGTAATTACTTCCCATTTGTAGGTAGGTTTTAGCCAATTGATCTTTACAATAACTTCCACCGGAACAGCCAAGTATCCAAGTCGCAGGGACTTTCATCATCTACCCATTTGCAGGTAGCTTATAACTTCCATCAACCGTATCAAAGGGTATGGTCTGATGGTTTATGACAGGTCAACCAACCCCTCCCTAACGTACCCCCCCCAGAAATAAGGCCTTATTAACCATTGGTTTCCCTTAATAAGGCCTTATTGAACCCTTATTTCTGGCGGGGGGTATGTTCGGAGGGGGTTGGTTGACCAGTCATAAATGTTTTGGATGTAAAAGTGTCAACTATTCGATTTGGCCAGGCCTCACACAAGGCCTACTGAATGTGACTGACCAAATTTCGTTGAAGGTCCCACTACCTATCAGTAGTGTTTGTTTCTCTTAGTGCTGGGGTGTTCTTTAGAAGATTTTATAGCCAAAAAGAAATACGGTATACTTCTTCACCGGAATTCTTGATGGGTCTACCGACCTAAGAATCAATAGACATCTCGAGAAGATGCTATCACAAGTGGTACCCAGAAATGGTCTATATGTCCGCTGCACCAACTAAAAGCATCATAAAACCTGAACAAGGTGATGTTCAATAGGAACTTCCTTTTCTAAAAGGCTCATTTTCAAGTTCCATATTCATACTTAATTTCATATTGATACCATTACAACTAAAAAGGATATGCCAAAAAAACGCGCACACACACACACACACGCATCTGTTTTTTTTGTGTAACTACTGCAATCCAAGACCTTCAAGACCACATCACCAAATCACGGTGATGTCCAAACCCATCACTACTAGTTGATATGGTACATATCCCATTATTTACCAAGGTTTCATGCATGTTGGGTGGTTGTTTGGGATTTCTGAACCATCAACAGTATTACTTCCCTTGGGGGACGTATAGATTCTCACTGTAAATCCAGGATGTCATTGAAATCATCCAGGGCGACTCGATGAAAGTAGAACTCCCAGAGCAGGCGAGTTGCTGGTTGACACGGTGTCGCGTGACGTGAGTTGCTGGGTGAGTTGCTGGTGGAAGTGTTGTTGAGGTTCCCCCGAAAAAGAATTGGTTAAACAAAAACACAATCTGAAGATGGAATATCTACCAAAAAGCACTGTATATATATAATTATACTGAAAGATTCTGAATCATCTCAACAATATCTTCAGTTTGCCACTTCTAGTTGGCTGTTTGTGCTTTTAATCGGAGTACTTGAAAGCCTGGCTCAGGGGATTCTGAATCTATTAGATTAGAGGGCAGAGGTGGGTGGTTTTCAAAGATTTCTTATATACCTGGAAGGCCTAGTGTACCATTTTTTTAGGCAACTGTGGCTGGTTTTAGGGGTAAAGTTGATGGAAATGAAGAACAACTGGTTTTCCAGGTAGGTGGTTTCAAGTATAGGGGGATGACTATGATCCAACGACTTGTACAAACTGTTTGAACTGGCCTAGGTTGAAACTTCACAACCAGTAAGAAATTAATAACAACTATTCCCGCCCCCCCACCAAAAAAAAATAAAAATCCAGAATCAAACAGCAGTGCCACCCCGCCCCACCCCCCAAAAAAAACATGGAAGCACCTGGCATTTGTTTCTTTGAAGAGTTTCCCGGTTTTTTTGGGGGGGTGGGGGCGTCTTATGAAATCATATCTCAGAACCCATGGATTTGACGGTTTTTTTCCAGGTCGATTTGGTGGTTTCGGAATTGATCGGCAGCATTGCAACGCAGGTGTAGGGATGAAGATGGTTTTTTCGACGGGATGGCGGCAACATGAGATGTGGAGCCAGAAATGGGGCATAAAAAACATGGTGAAGGATCTTCCCAACAAAGACCCATACAAGGAACATGCACCCAGATTCTTCCCCAACAGTTGAAAGGAAGGCAATTTGTTTGTTTATTCTACGTCCCGGGTGGTATTCCACTATAACTACACTTTTTCTTAGAAGCCAGTGCAGTCAGTGTTACCCTCTCGGAGACCAACGCTTCAAGCATTGAAACACCAGTAACCTTGTTGAACATTGGCAAGTTCTTTGCAACGGGAGTTTCGGGACAGTCTCTTTCGAGCTGTTGAAAAAAATGTCGGAGATTCCAAGCACTCCGTGGTGTTTGTGAAACAGACAATCACTTTAGACATTGAATAATTATCAAACATATGAAACACATTTCCAAATCTCATTTTTTGGAGATATCCCTGGGGGTTGTTTTCTGCAACCTGCTGACAGGAAGGAGTGGAACCCATCATTCGCGATGCACGAAGGAGGTTTTTAAAAGAGTCCAATGGTGCCTTGGACTTTCCATCCGAAAAACGCTGCGGAGTGACAAAAGCACAAAAACGGGAGCCATATTTTTGTTAATGCAAAGGTTTATGGTTGCAAAGAATGACGAGAGAATTAGCACAAAAAGAACGATCCCCCAAGAGTCTATTCAAAATGACCTTAATTTTAGGTTTCAGATTTCAGGTAATTTGCCGACATTCCTGGTGCCAACATTAAATCCCTGTTTGCAGTGATCTTTTTGTTTTAGCTATTCTGCTCATGCTCTGATCTTTTGTGGATTTTTGTTGGTCCCGCACATTTTCGTCTTCACACAGGATGTCAGTTTCTTTGAATTTGGGTTCCCTTTTGGTAATAGACTCTAGACCCTACGCTACCAAAAAACATCAAAAAAAACACAAAAAACCTAAATAATAAATGCAAAAAACCAAACTAACCTCAGCAAGTATCTTGGAAGACTAAGGAGATTTTGATGTCCCTGAATATTCACGGGCTTAAGGGCTGGTGGATATACCACCATCGTTATATCCAAGGCCGATTGCCCCCAAACATGACGACTCCGCCAAGGATCTCAAGGTGGCTCTTGTGGCATGATCCCTGCACGGTGTCAAACTTGCATTGTGCCGGTGCTTTATAAAGGTCGTAGTTCCTTGCCTTGGAAATAAAGATTTTGGTATATGCCAGAGTGCAAGGGGAAAGTTCAATTACTTTCTTCAAATTCAAAGGTTGGTTTCATGTATATATATATATACATGTATTTATTTTGATATTTATATATATGTATATATATATATTATATAGTTTAGTATCATCAGTCCCATGTTTTTTCAGGGGGTTATATAAATGTTATTTTCAGGGAGTGTATCCATGTGTTTTTTATGTTGCTCTTTTTTCTCCAATGTCGTTTAAACTACCATGGGAACCCACAACTGTTTCACTTTTAACTGCTATTTCACCGATATTTAGGGCTCAAAACTTTCATTTGTCATGGGTTTTGAACATGTCTTCATTTGCATGATTTTTTGTTACCTTTCTTTCAGGAGATGATCCCATTTTAAACCGTTTTAACTCGGTTGAAACCGCCTTCCCTAGCTGATTGATGAAGATTTGCAAATCAAACCTGCTATGTTTATATAAATTTGGATTCTAGTACAAGCATGGTCCCTTCAAAGAGGTACCTGATATGGATATCATCATTTTTTGTGTTTTCATTTTTTCATTCTTAGGAAGTTCTTTTTATATGGAAAACTATCGAGATTGGATGCTTTTAAACTTGATTTTTTGCATTTTTCTTGTCATGTCCCAATGGGGCTGTCTATCCGAAGACAACAACAACAACAACAACAACAACAACAACAACAACAACAACAAACGCCCCACCCCTGTCGTGAGTCTTGTCACAGGTTTTTTGCAACGCTTCACCGCACCCTTTGATGGTGTCCGCTCGCGCGGCAAGAGCACGGAAGGCTCCACACCGCCCTTGAGGATCAAGTCGGCGGATGAAGGACGTGGAGCCAGTGGGGAATTGGGGTGATAGCCACGTGGTACAATGGTTACCATTATTGAAACACTCCAGCACACTCACAAAATGCGTATCAGAAATTGATAGAAACTTCTCTCCAGAAAGGAATTGGATTCATATGCAGATTTACAGTACATCTATTTAGAAATGCATAAAATATATTTGTATTCATTTTTGTTCACAAACATATCCATATGTACAGTAGATGATTAGATAGATGTTCATATATATAATATATTTATACATTTATAAATTCATAAATTGATATTCACACTTGTTTTTGAACGATCTTTTGTTTCGCATCGGACATCGTTTGGTTTCCGGGACACTTCACAAAGTTTAGGAAGGAAGGCAGTAGCCATGGCAACCAGGTGGTAGTATGAGCCACCCAAGGTCAGACAGTAATTATTGTTAAACTGTACCCAGTGATAACCTGGCCCCATTCGAGTTTCTAAGTTTCCAGTGTGTTGAACATGGATTTTATTTTGTTGCAATTCGAAATCAAATTCTCACATGAATTGGCTGTGCTAATTGTCCCCCAAGATCGGGAACAGTTGGAAGGGCTTTGTGCTTTAAACGCATCTCCTTTTCCAGAGGGTCATTTTCATGGTCCATGTCGAGCATTTGAGATGTGATCATATGTGGGCAATCCATGCCATGGAATGTATGTGTAGCAGTTTGAGAGAGTCCGTGTTGCTGGCAGCAATGTCATATTGGGAAGGGCTTCCACCCCGCATTTTGTGTAAAGCTCACACCGAAAAGAGGCTTCAAGTCGGGGCTGTTTATTCGCAAATATATATATATATATTATATTTACATTGATACATCCTTGAAGTTTTCTATTTTTCACATTTGTTATTTGGTTTGGCAATTCCCATGTTTTTCTGATTTGTAAAGAAATTCTTCTTTCAAGTCCCATGTTTTTCTAGGAAAGCACCCCCAACCTGTAGACGGAAAAAATAGTAGGTAAATATACCAGTCCCATGGGATATGGGAAGATCCCATAGTTCTACTTCGGATTTTTGTCCCTGCAAGGAAATCTGGACTTCTTGGCAGAGCCTCAGGCTGGATGGCGTTGGATTTCTTCAGGAGGGCTTTATCTTTTAAGGTGTGCCAGATATATAAATGGGTGTTTCCAAAAATAGGGATGCTTTTATAATGGAAAACCCTATTAAAATGGATGATTTGGGGGTACCTCTATTTTGGAAACACCCAAATATAGGATACATCAATGGGCAGTTGATTTACACTCCCAAAAACTAAGGTGGAGGGCCCCAAAATGATGGGCCTTGGAAATGGTGACTCGATCCTTTCAAATGTGGCAATATTTTAAGTATCAATATTGAATTTCTGGGGGGATAGAGTGTAGATTCATCCCTACTTCAATAACAACTAAAGAATGTCGAAATCAAACTACAAAAGACACAGGGCAAACTGCCAAAGTGACATGGCCGAACCAGCCACATTCCAATCTTTTCACATCTATGGATTCGGTACACTTTGTACCATTGAAAAACCGTGACGGGACCCCCTTAGGACCTTGAGTCTTTGACTATAGATAGTTGAATGGGGCGGCTTACATAGGACCAACTAAAAGGTAGCCGTAATTTAGTTGGAGTTGTATGGTTTACCGGTTCGCCAATTACCAAACGCCACAGAATTCCTTCAACATTTCTGCCAGGTTTTGGAAGACTTTGACTACTGCGCAGCAGCAAACTCACCCAAACAGCAGAGTCCTGGCTTGCAAAAAGCAGATCTCAACAACCCCTAAGAAGACTGGACCGAGCCAGCCTTCGGGAGCTTTGGAACGACAATTTCTTGGTGAGTTGAGGTTTGAATGTTTCATGAATTTCATTATGGTTGGATGCAAGATGATGAATGTTACTATGAATTCCAATGTGAGTTGAGGTCATTATGGTTGAATGTTTCATGAACTTGGAATGATTCAAGATTATTTTTGTGTTGAGCTCAGGAAAAGTACCTTGGAGTTTCCCATCAAGGATCGCCCGAGTGAGAATCATCCGTTGTGTTTGTTTTTTCATGACTGAACATCGCAGTGAAACGCCGTTCGCTCATCCCCCTTTAAGTTCTTTGAAATTAGGAAGTTCCTACGACGTTCGTAGTTGGAAGGGTCAAAAAAAAAGGTTGCAACAACCCAAGACGTGTAATAATAGAATAGTGAAGAGCGTTGAGATCAAAGTTATATAATTATCATAGAAAAACTGTGGTTTCTTGTATTTTTGTTCGAGACCAACGGGAAGGATTCGAATCACCCTTCTTCAACATGTGGGGCATATTGGTACATGACTCCCATCAGGATGATGAAGTCCCAAGTGTTGATTCGATCAGCGAAACATGAAACAGTGAAACATGAAGAATTACTTTCACCAAAGAGTTTGCATATGAGTGAGTAATCCCAAATACCTGAACTAGGTGGTGGTTTTGAATATTTGTTATTTTCACCCCTATTTGGGGAAGACTTCCAATTTGACTAATATTTTTCAGATGGGTTGCGCACTGTAGGTAACCAGGTAGGATATGATGCATTATATATGGTATGTTCCCTAGATGGTATACACCGCAGAAACTTGAGCTTCATGCAGAATCATATTATATTACTTTTATTTACTTCTTAATCTATACATTTTTGTTAATGATGTACCCTAGGAATCCTTGGGATGTCATTGGGTGTCAAAACCACCTGTTTTAAGGCCCCAGGGGTGTCATTAGGAGGGTCTGGTGTTTCCATAGGAGGGGTCAGGAATATATTTGTTTTTCTGCTATGAGGTCTCACTGTTTGTGTATATATATATATATATATTATTGAGTACATACGCAGACCACCATGTGAAAAGAGTTGCTTTTCCAAAGGCCCAGTAGAGTTTATTGTTGGCTCAAATCTGAGATGTTTGAAATCCCGGGAACTACGGAAAAAACTATAGACTTTAAGTGTTTAGCATAAGTTTAGCAAAAGTTCTTCCATCAGCAATACTGTTGATGGAAGAAAACAGACAAGCCAGTTGATAAATAGTTTATCCAAGTTTTTACCAGGTTTTATACATCCCAGGTCCCAGGTGGTGCAGGATTTCTTCCATCAACAGTATCATTGCAAACATTGTCAAACCTGCAGGAGGAAGGTACCTGGTCGGGCTTTGCCATGTGGACTCGGGTTGTGGTGGATGATCAAGATGTCATCGAAGTGCGTGGACAACCAGCAACTGGTTCTTGAACATACGGATGGAGAAAAGATCAGGTTGAAAATCAGCTCCTTAACAGATGGAAGTAGAGGCCCATAACTCCTCTCTTGCGGGTTATAGGCCCGGTTACCCATTTTCAAGTAGTGGGGTGCCCATTTTGTTGATGTAGAAGAAAAATTCCCCGCATCAAAGAAGTGTAGCACAAAGTCAGGCCAAATATGTTTTTTTCATACAGTGCAGTCCCATGTTTGATGGTTTTTGGGCATGAAATATTGTTTTTCTCCGGAAAAAAACAGTTTTGTTTTCAAACAGACGTGAATCATGATGTTTCTGTTTGGTCACTATGTTGCTAAAGCAAGAAGATATGGAAAGCATGCTGGACGACTATGTAATTGTTGTAGTGAAGGTCCCTACATTCGAAACAAATTTATTGACTTTTCCTGTGTTTCAAAGCTTTGATACGAGAGGAGGACCTTAGTCGTTAGCCAGAGATCGAACATGTTGTTAGTGGCCAGCTTGCATCAACGCCCTTGAAATTGAACAGTTATCCTCCCGAGAACTAACATGTTTAGTTTCTAAATGTAGTTAAGAAGATGAGTTTCCCCTTCCATCAACCATCTTCTTCGAAGTGACCGAAATTGATTCCTGAAATGGATGTCACTTAAGCCCTGAAAAGGTCACAAAAGTGGGTCCAAACAAGGTTACTTGAAGAACCTGGAAGACATGTTTCTTCATTGAAAGGTATTCAACCCCTTTGTATTTCCATAGCCTTCTTGATTCAGAGCCCAGCCCTGAGCTTCAAGAAATTGACTTGGACCGGTGGTTTGGAGTTTTGATTGTTGTATTGCAAGAGTTTATCTAACCACCAAAAAAAGCATGGAAACTGCTGATTCCCCAGCTTCCAACCACCAGGATGACGTCGCTGTTTTCTTTTGAGGCTTGAGTATATCCCAAACTTAACGTTTCCCTTTGCAGGATTGATTACACTCCCTAAAAACCAACAAATCGCACCTGAAAATAGGCCGGGCCGCAAAAGGAAACAATAATCTTCCAACTGTCCATTTTCAGGTGCTACTTGTATGTTAGTTTCAGGGAGATTACCTCATCTAAACTATATAAACCCTAAATTCCTGCAGGGTATTGGCAGGTTTGTTTGTCAGGTTCCAGGTAGGAGATGAGGCGTTCTCCTGATGAACATGTGGGACAACATCAACGAAGATATCCTTCCAATTGGTTTTTGAACACTCTTCACTTAGTTGTTGTTCAATTTTTCTTATGTTGACAGTAATGTACTGGTGAAATATGCTAACATTGCTTTAGTGTTCAGGGTAAGCACATTAAACAAATGGGTTGCTAGAGGCTCCAAAGACTGCAAGGAAAATTCCCAGGCGCCCTGCGACCCAACACCCTTTTTCGCACGTCATACATTTTGGATTCGGGGGAAGTATCCCAGCATGGATGAGAATAGTAGTGTCCAGATAGTTCATAGTTGTTTTATTGATATCCCTTGGAACTCAATGCTTCTTTCCTAGACTGTACACATTCAATCATGCACCAGTGAGTTGTTAGGTTGTGAACCTATGTATTTACTACATGTTTTTGAACATATTTCCATTACAGTAGAAGTTATCTCACGGATCAATCTTTTTTTTGGTCAGAGACATCTTTTGGTTACATTGCATCCTGTATGCTAAAGAAATTGGATGACAACAACAACTTCATATCAACTTGCAAGATCACTGAACCAGGGGAAAGAACTAGGGTGCCCACACCGTTGCATTGAAATGTTCTGCAAAAGAATCAGGATAGTCATTGGGCCTATGTGGTGGCGCTTATGACCCGCTCACCTGTGTCTGTAGATCCTGGTGTTATTAGATTGGTTCCTTGGCTTTGGGTGATTTGGATGATCATCTCACTCGAGCAGCGTTCAAAACCCTGGTTATTTGCTGTATATAGGTAATTTCCTACCCACTTACATACAGATTATAATATGCCAACGTAAGAGTATATAAGTTACACAAGTATAATTTATAGTGGAATGTCATATGGGTTTTGAACGTTCCTCACTTCTAAGAGGAGTCATTCTGTTATTGAAATTTAGGATGCGAACCCCCTGCCAAGATTCCAGTGAAACATGAAGGACCCGCATCCCAAACTGCAATCCGTAATGGACGGGTGGCCCCATCATGATGCGTGACATCCATTTTTCGGTTCACCGCTTGCTTGTATATGGCCAACGTGGTAAGACGACCATGGTTATCTTAACTCTCAACTCGCCAATCATAAGGTAGAATTTATATCAAGGTGGAAATGTTTATGTGTTAATTCAGTAACATAAAGGATACTTATGGTGGGATTTTTTTCTTTTGGTTGAAGGGATAATCATAGATGTGCGTTTTTTTTGCCACCGTGAGTTTCTACTAGATGTAGAAAAGATCAATGGTTGATGATGTGCTTCAATGTCAACCTGGCATCATGATTTGATTAGATATATGTGTTTGATGTACTCCAGATTTTTACGATGAATTCAGACTACATGGCCTTGTTACCCCTCACTAAGGGGCTCATGGTCCTTAGGAACTAAACTGGGTTGATGTTGCAATTAGATCAGGGAGGTTTACCGGGATACCAGTCATATGACTTGGTGACCATTAGAAATCAGCATTCATTTCTTGAGGGTATATGATAGATGAAATACACTCTGGTAAACTAACATAGCAATGGAAAATGGACCCGGATTGAAGATGCATTTCCTATTCAAAATGGGGATATTCCAGCCAGCTATGTTAGTTTATTAGAGGGCATAATGCAAATTTACACTCCTGGGTTAGCTAACAGTTCACCCCTGAAAATAGACCGCTGGAAAAGAGGAGATTCCGAAGTGGAAACCACCATTTTTTAGGGGCAAGCTGTTCGTTTTAGGGAGGGTAATCCACATAGTTCTGATACCTGATGGCTTTGTTCACGATCCAACTTGGCATGAGTATCACAAAGCCTAATTGTCCAAAGCTTGTTGATTTGAAACAATTCCCATACCATAGCTATGGTATATTTACCTACATGGATGTTACATGGATGCTTGATTTGTATGTTTTTTTTAAATGTAGGTAAATATATACAATCGTCCCATGGATGATGCTATGGGATTGTTTCATGTTTCTTCGAACTTGACCCTTTTTTTTGGCGGATCAAAAAATCCATGGCTCACTGGTTCACCGAATTGCATTGTGGCCATGGATAGTGCCGCCACGCCGTCTCACAGTGCATCACGACGAGAAACTGAGTAATCAAGTCATCGGAGAGCTGAAGAAAAAGAACCTTTTCATCGACGTGAAAGTACGAAACGCACCGCAGGTGGCGTTGGACTTGGTTAGGAAACAGCCAAAGGAGTCATATGACCGAGAGACCAGTTTGCGTGGAACACGCGTCCTCGCTTTGGCGCTCAAAGAAGATGCATATATGACCTCATGACAAAGCACAACGAACAAGTGACGTCGGCCGGATCAATTTTGACGTTATTATTGAAGTTAAGAACGGCAATGATGAAGACGGACCATCAAAAGGTCATTGAAAGCTGCAAAAGCCTGGGACTGCCATACACTTCGCACGACGGGAAGGTAGTTTGTAAACCATCTCCCCATGTCTCCAAGCTGATTGCACATTTCGTCGAATGTTACTTTACGCACGGTCCCGAAGAAGGCGCTCAAAGAACAAGATTGATATGCAAGAGCATAGGCTCGCCGGATGGTCCAGAAGGTCTGAGCCCGGAGGAGAAGAAAGAGTTGCATGAGATGAACGAAAGGTCTCTTCATACCGACACAAGCCTGATGGTCAATGGTGTGGAGAGCTTTCTGCTCAGAATCAAGCCCGGAAACAGTCCGGGGCTGGCCTGTAAGGCCGGCCTATGGGCGACATCGGCGCTGCAACCGATCAAAGTGAAATCAACGCGCCCGCTTTGGTTCAAACAGTCAAACGCCTCCTTGAGTCAATTCGGAAGAGTGGTGTGCTCCCAAGTTGGACCCCCGGAGCTTCGAGATTGTTCTCGGCAGCGCGGAAGCTGGACAGGTACGCGCACAATCGCGTACACGGGGAGGTTTGTGATTCTGGGAACGGCCCCTTTCTCAATTCAGAGGACATGAGAACACGCCTGATTTGCTCAGGGTGTGTTGTTTACACCAATTGTATGAGGTCGTTGTTTTCACCGTTATATGTGTCTCAGAAAAGGTGTCCCTTGACCTCACTGGCAAGTGGCGCAACCATTGAGCAAACCTTTAAGCAGGTGGGGACTGGCTGCCAAGTGCTGAAAGCGCTTGGAGTCATGGCATCAAAAGCAAGCAGCACGATCCTCATTGTGGCGGGGGACTCGCTTTATATGTTCAGAAGCAAGGATCTCGACTCGGCAGCTATCAAGAAGAGAGTTGATGCAGTCACCCCGATGTTGTCAGAAGTTATTTCAGAGCAGCTAACAGCTGTCGTCGCCTCAAATGATCTTGCGCTTGATGATAGTGCCAACCCTGAAACGAAAGACGACTATTCTGGGAAGATCGCAGCGGCGTTGGACGCCATCAATGATCCAGGGTTGAAAGCCCTAATCGTGGAGACACCGCTCCTTGAAGGAGTGATCACAGACACGTCAACATCTCATCTGAGGATCAGGCCTTTTGCGTTACCGATGATGCAGGGTATGCTGCAGATTCTTTGCACATTTTCCAGCGAAGAAGGAGACAACAAACTCAAGGCGGCACAGCAACACGTTGATCTCATGCACAATCCATTAATTGCCTTGCAAAGTTCGGGTCAGATCATGAAATACAACCTGCCAAGACACAACTCATGGTTTCTCCGAACCTCCAGGGAAGTGAACCGCTTCCTTCTGACTTCGACTCTTTGCTCCAAGTGGAGCAGATGAAGGTCCTGGGAAAGATGATCAGCTTCCGTCAACTGAGCCCTGAAGTCCCCTTTCTTCTCAGCAATGGTTGCTCCTCCTGGGGTATTCATCGAGAAGTCCTGTGTTGCAAGGACACCCCACTCAAACATCGGCTCCAACTCTTCCAACAGCTGGTTGGCGAGGTGATCCTGTGGTGTGCTGCCACTATCCTCCCAAGTCCAACCTACGTAAACTAAACGGCTTGCAATTCCGCCTTGTAGCCACTATGCTCCGACTCCGCCGTCGCACTGGCGAACCCTGGCTTGACTTCCAGCATCGCCGGTATGGAATGGCAAAGCTTACCCTTTTCCGTCTCTCCATACCACGCTGGAGTACCTCACTCCTCAAACGTATCTGGTCTTACGCTGGACACTGTTCCAGGCAAACCGCTCAGGGTCCGTGGGCATCTGCGGCCTCAGTGGTTGTACACACTCACACCTTGCAACAATGGGAACACATCCGAATACTTCACCGCCATCCTGGCCGATTCACCCCAGTGTTACGGAAATGGGAAGAAAGTATATGCCGTACATTAGGCACCACCGACTGGCATCCCGCAGCACAAGATAGAGACCGTTGGCGTCAATCTGAAGCAGCATATCTCCGAACCTACGACATCCCCTGGTACTGGTCCCAACCTGCCTTGGAAGATGGTGCTGGTTGGGAGGGCTTAGCTCTTGATGGCATACACCAACACCTTTAAAAGCTGCCTGTTGCGACTCCTATCTACTTCCCTACAGTTGCCAAGTCACCCTCAGAATGGACGGACGGTAGATTCCTTTGTGGTTTCCTCTTCAAATTTTTTGGCACGTGTTGCATCAGTCCAACACTGCCGAGTCATCCCCGGCACGCCCAAAGGGCGGACAGAGACCTGCCAGTGCCGTAAAGAGAGAGAGAGAGAGGTTCACCGTGTCACCGTGTCACGAAGCAAAAAGGTAGTGATAATTTGCACAGAGCTTGTCTTTTTTTGTGCCAAACACTATAGTATGGAGAAACTTTTCCCATTGTTTACCCTGTAGTTATATAATTTTCACCTCAAACTCAAAAAACACTCCCTGATGTTATCCGTCCTATTTATTTTTGGATCAGCCATATCAACTAATGGTAAATTGGTGGTTTGGGTTGGTGGTTTGGGATTCTTGGGGTGCCCCCAAGTAGCAATCCCTTTCAAATGGGGATACCAGGAATCCAAACCACCGGGCCCCAAACCACTAACTGACCATGTGACATGTCACTGGGGGTCCTTAAACCCAGCACCTTGAACGAGTCTGAGCAAACCATCAGGTCTCGGAGATTGATTACGCTGCATCACCGGTGAGCTATAGCTTCACTGCGGAAGTTCCGTAAGTTTTTTTTAAAGGATCAAGTGCGAGAATCAGTGACCTAAAGGATGAACCAAACGGGAGTGGGAGGGGTAGTTCCATTGGAATCTTTAAATAATAGTTCAGGAGCCACAAGCTGAACTTGACTTAAAACATGAGCATTTGACCGTTTGAAACTTCTTGTTTTTGAGCCCTTTTCCATGCGTTTTCCACTAATCACGACCCCCTCCCTAACATAACGCCCCCAAGAGATAAGAGAAACTTGGCTTAGATTTTTTGACCCTTAAGTCATGTGGCCTTGGTTCAACCAACGGGTACACGAACCCAGAGCGCGGCCATCCATGCTACGTTTTGGATGTGTGGCGAACATCGGCAAAAAAAAGGGAGCTCGGCTCGTGTCAGTGGGAAGGATGTAGAAGGTCCAAGGATGGTTCACCCAAAAATGAACAGAACAAAGGAGTGCCCCTTTCAGAAGGCATTCTCCATCAGACAAAGGGTACGCGAAGTAATGAAATATGTAACTAGATCAGTTGAAACAACAATCCTTTCTTATTGTTTGGGATGTTTCGGGATATGTTGTTTTTTCAACCACTTTTTTGGGAGAGCAACATCGATGGAAGAGTGAAGGAAGGTGTCAGATACGCTTGGTTCGATAAAAGATCAACGGAAACTTGGAAAGCTATCAATTTATATGTAAGGTGGGCCCTGCCAATTAAAAATAGGGGCCGATAACTCCACTTATAGGGGGCGAAATAACCCCACAGTGAAACCCATGTGTTTTCCGCCATTTGCAGACACCCCTTCTCACTGCATTTATAACGATCGGCTCGGGGCCCACCTTGTATTTACCGGTCCCATCCGGGGCCCGCGATTTTCCCGGTAGGCGGATATCAATTACGCCTACCGCCAGCTCTCAAGAGCTTTGTACCTTTTCTTCAAACGTTGAGTTGTTGGTTGGATTTTTGATGGGGGGGAGGGTAGCTAGGTGCCGGGCATAGTCGGGGATTTCATGTTGGAGAAGGTTTGCTACGTCACTTGAATCTCTTTTTTGTGTGGGGGGTGAAGGGGGTTCTAGATGGGGAAATTCCAATTTGTACGGTTATATTCAACGCTTCATGGGGAGTTATACTACCTGAAGCATCCATGTTTTGATGGAAATGTTGTTGGTATGGAAAATCCACCTCAACATATTCAGCGTGTTTGTTGATGTTGATGGTGGTTGGGACGTTTGCCTTCGCTGTTATGTACAATGATTTGAAAGAACTGCTGACTACTTCAGATATAGATCCGTTCAAAGGGCCTGATGACGAAATTGAATCAAGTGGTGGGCAATAGCTATGCCCTGATTAATTACCAACTATGGATAGATTTTTGATGTGCCTCATTTCCCCTGTTTGCGCGTCTCAGGCACCCAGATAAGAATCCCGATATTCCGGAGGCATCGTCTCAAGTGCCTGCCTTCCGTGGGACTTGGTTTACTATTGTCCCTTATTAATACCAACTGTCCAACGTGGCTGAATTATTGACATTGAAAATTGTGATGTGTAAAGCCACATTTATCACATGATTGGTTGCAGAAACTGAACATGGGGTACACCTGGACGGGAAGGGAGAGTTACCCTCCAGTGAACTAACATATCCCACCTTGAGCGAAAAGGGTACCTTTTTGTTGTGAGGTTGATTGAGGTTGTGGTTCTCAAATAAGCTCCGATGTTATGATATATTTTCCTGAAGCAACAGAATCGGTGGATTCTTCCTTTTTATATCTTTTGATGGTGTTGGATTTTCAGGGTATGTTCTCACAACTATTCCAATCGGAAGTAGTAAGTAGAACATCCCAAAGGCATGATAACACTATACGCAGTCACTGCATCATATATGATAAGCAAGAAAATGAAACAACTGGGGCAGCTGTTGGACTTTGGTTCTCCATGCCAACTATACTAACCTGGAACCGGGAATCTTGTGTGAAAAAAAATTGGGAGCAAAAGTCCAATTCAAAACAGCGCCATGTGAGGGTTAGTTTTACACTCCAGAAAACTGAACATGTCATCAAAATGTTCAGGTACCTAAAGTGGAGGTACTGAACCTTGTAAGGTTATTTTGAGGGTGGTTTTCCCCGTATCCATACAGCTTATATAGGTGAGTACTTCCATTTTAGGTACCTGAAATGTTTGGTGAACATGGATCTTAACAAAAATCATGGTTTGGCAAAAGCGCTCCTTTCAACTGTGGCGATTTTATGTTTTTGTTTTGCTTTCAGGATGTAAAAGTTATTGTAGACCACCCAAGCACATTTGACACAACTTCTGAGAACTCTTTTGGGTAGAAGGCCGTTATACAATTTCCATACCTTGGGGATCCCTGTGGCCTAAGTATGTGCATTTATCATCCCATATGCCGCGCAATACTGCACAGGTATGTTTTTTCATATCAAGCATTTTCGTAAATTGTATATAATCTATATATGTAGCAAAATGCATTAGTATATAAAACCAACATATTGTTTATGTATGTGATGTACATTGATGTACATTGATGTATGCTTATGCATACTTGTGTCCACTTATGTCAATCCAAGTCAGCACCGTGTAGTACTCATAGCATGTCACTTCAGTTGGACATAGCCTTTCATAGTCGTACTGCACGTGCGTGCCATCATGTGAGGCTGTTCAGGAAATATGAATCCTACAAAGGGGGAATTATATTACCTGTGCGTTTTACGTGGGGGTTATCACAGCAGTGAGCCAGTGATCATATTTTTCCGATGTCCCTTAATTCATTTATACTGTCTGGGGGAGGATCAATGGCACAACTCTCTCCCAAAATTATTGGCGAAACTTGTTGAGCTTCAAGCAACCTTTTGGGAGCAGTTGTGTTATTTAGTTTCCTCACCGTGTATTGCTTCTTTCACTTGTTATCAGGGTGTCATGCAAGCTTACCACACGAAATCCCAGAAGTTATTATGTTTGGAACCCTGCCATCAAGAATCATGGAAATTGGTGAGCAATTGCCACTGAAACCGTGTGGCCCACTTCGAATATCTGAGTGCCTGGCTAATAGACATGGCTAGTTCGAAACCGATCCACAATTCGAAGGCTTAGTCATGAGGCTATTATTAAGTCATACGTTGAGATATTCATAATATAGCCAGTCAAAAATATGAATATATAAAAAATATATGTATATTTAAATACATATATTAAGACATCTCACTGTGTGACTGCCTTGTTTTTTCGCCATTTCAAAACGGTCCATTTTTTTGGTTGGAAGCCCCAACAAAAAAAAACGGGTGCCAATTCAACGGTCGAGTTGCGAAAGGCCCATGATGCGTTCAAGCGCCTGACCGATGCTTCAGCGGAGCTGAAAGATGGTTCCTTGGGATTTTTTACGGATTTCGATGGGTGTGTAAATAATTGCACCAAGTGGTACCTATCGGGAAAACACAGAATGTCCTGTTAACATGTATACCAAAAAAAATCACACAGATATATATATATATAGAGATAGATTTTATATATATTTAATATTTTTATATTTACATTATATATGTATTTGAATACATTTATATATATGTGTGTATATACAGCCAGGTGGTGGTTTCAGAGATGCTTTATGTTTTTCATGTCCCTACTTGGGGAAATGATCCGATTTGATTAGTCAGATGGGTTGAAACCACCATTTGAATTTTGAAGGGTTGCTTAGTGGTACCCTTTACCATCCATTCGGTAACCCCTTGGAGGGTCCAGGTATGAATAGATTTGCATTGAGCAGGTCGTCCACCGCAACATCAGGAAGATGATCAAATTTAATGTTTTTTGGGTCATTGGCTTGAAAGCTGCGTAATTGAAACATGATAGAGTATGACAAAGTATCTGTTAATTTGGAATTACATTTTTTTCTAGCCAACCGTTTGTTCATTTGGGAAAACCAGATTGTTTCCGTTTCTTATCACTTTATAGTGATTTTACCGGGTCAGGATTATATTCTACAGAAACCATTTGTGATAATCAATTAAATTATATTAAATTGATTTTGCCTCAGTTCACCCTACAATTACAAATGACCAACATCTAGCTAAAGATGCCATCCTAAATTGCATCGCATCCAACAAGTTCACAAGCCAATAGGATTCACCATTCAGAAGCCGGCGATTTGAATGGTTTGCAAGCCGTTTTTTCAGGTCCCAAACTTCCGGGGTCTAACATTAGGGTCAAAGTAGATGTCCTGATAGCCATTCCAGAAAGATGATCCTCTTAGAAAAGGGTGATGTTTCACCAAATCAAATTCAATGATGCAAATCATAAATTCATTTCAACGAAATGAGCTATTTTGGAGGTGCTTTATGGTATGGTAATTCCAATTCGCAAAGCTGCCACAGCTGCGCCTTAAAGAGGCCTTTTTCAACCCCCAAGGCGGTAGTCGAACGCAACTTCCGAGGCCTCATTTAGTAAAAGGCTAGCCTCCCTGACACGAAGATTTTTTGCACAAAAAAGATCAAAAAAGTGCAATTGATGAGTTGGAAAGGGAGGGCTTTTATTTTGTCCATTTCCATACAGTTTTTGTGGGTTTTATCTCAATAACATACCACCATTCCCTACGGTCAACCAGTATACAGTAACCCATTTACAAACCATTTACTAATTTCCTGGGACATCCAAGGGATGACTTCCAGGGGATAAATATCCCATTCTACCGTTTACCATGACGCCTCAAGTTCCCATCCCTTCAGGCCTTGAAGAACAGCGTCGTGTGCTTCAAGTGCCTTGGGCTTCATGTTACCCGAATGGTTCTGGGCATGCTCCATCTGTACTTGGATGTCCCAGGAATTTAGTAAATGGATTTTAACCCTAATCATCCTAAATACATCCAATTTATACGTAGGTTGAAAAGCCATTTAGTAACCATTTACTAAATTCCTGCGACATCCTAGTATAGTAAAGTTTACCTGCATTTTTAGCTACATTTACCTTAAGAAGAACCATTTTGGGTGAATTTGCGGTACATTTGGGTGAATGATGGTTGCGTGACACATGTCCCATTTTCCTTCGATAGTTGGGCAAGGGAGATCAGCATGGTGAAACATTATTGCTTGGATGGCAAAGATACCCTCCTGGGAATTAACATATCCCTAACCAAGGTACTTTTCAAGATGAGTTTCCTTTTCTCCCGGTGGAATATGTTAGTTCCCTGGAGAGTATACTACTCAGAATCATCAAGAGGTATAGCTGAATGATATAGGAGCTATTAAAAGTATGCCCGTATGCGTCCTTCCAAGTAGGCTTTTCATGGCAGTTGCCCATTTGATGCGAACAAACTAGCTTTCCGGTGGCAACTTTGAATTCCTGTAGGGAATCGGAAAATTGATTGGGTGGTTAGCCAGGTCACATGGCTTTCTGGATTTTTGTTCCAAGGGAAAGAACCAATATGACAATTGTTGTCCATTTTTCTTGGCCATGTGAGGTTACTGGAGTGTGTATTGGGTATGGCCCCCTCCCAGGATTCCAGTGGCAGATAAAATCAGGAGTGTAGAAATCCCCGAACCTAAAAATGTAATAATCCTGGTGATCACTGTTATTTGGGAGGAGGCCACACCCAAAGTGTACATATTTTTTTCACTTTGCTTAGTCCACATGGTAGTTGCTATTTTCCAGTGGACAGATTTGTTGCCGGAGATGTATGCAAGCATCACCACGCCTCTGCGAACTTGATTGAAGCAGTCATTTTAAACTCTACAATTGCTGCACAATCTCTTTGAAACCAATGAACCTGATGAATTTACATCGATCATGTCAACTTTGATACATCCATTTCACATTTTAAGTTCCAAATGAAAAACCACACCCTCCCACATTTTCTCTACATTTTTCACATCCATTTCATGAATCCCACGATCGTTGCCACCCGAACCCTCCTACCATCTTATCGCCCACCGGCGCAGGGGCGATCAATTCAGGTTTCGGCCTGTTCACAGGTGCCAGTCTCGCAAACGGACCAAAACGCCAGGCCATTTGCTTGGCCATGGGGACCATGGTCACGCCCGAGATGATGGAACGACCACAAGAAGCACTCTTTGCGGAGGCGGAAAAATGATGTTTGGAAAGCAAAATGATGGGGACAACAAAAGAGACTTTTACCTTGGGATCTAAATTCTAATGCGTTTTGATCCCAAGGTTTGATGGCTTAAAGGGGCATGCCTATTATATCCTATTATTTATTTGACATCCGGGTGTTTCACATAGTGCTCTGAATTGCCAGAGTTTGGCAAGTTGGCAATGCCATATCATCACGGGAATCCAAGGTTACGCCCCCTATGCCAACCCCCCAGGAAATAAGGTCTTATTAGAGGATTATTAAGGGACAAGGATGGTTCATAACTCTTTAATATTTTAATAAGGACTTTTTTTTTGGGGGGGGGTTGCCAGTGGAGGGGCGCCCTTAGATTCCCATGATATTATATACTTGGCAACGTCACATAGTGATCTTTTGCAACTTGCCAGACAAAACTACGGCCAGTTATAAATGTGTATGCTTAGATTCAATCTTCATAGTTGTCGAGGGGGGGTTGTGAAGAGGGAAACACGGCGATGAAAACTAATCAGCTATGAATTTGAGTTGGTCACCTCTTTCTGTTCGTTGCTTCAGTTATGTAAGGTGTGGATCTCAAATTATAACTACCAGATACCCATAATATCCATGTATGGTATACTGGTATACTTGCCTATTTCATTTACCACAAAAATCAACCAACTGTAGGTAAATATACCATATACACGGATGGTGTGAATGATGTAGAATATCTAACCATGACCATTTGGGGGAGCTAAAGATTGGAGCACAGGATGATACATTTTGAAAGCCCACAAGGAGAGCTACAGAAAACCAGAAGTCCAATTTGAATCACTGCAGGTAGATACTCGAGACATACGGGCGAAAGCATTGGTTGAAACACTGTAGAATTTCCAGTGTAGTTACATGTTTGAATTGAACATGACCTTTCACTAGGCAGCAAAGACGCGTCGCATTTTGTGGTAAACGAGGATATTCACCATCAGCTACTGTACGTGACTGGAAATACCTATGAAATGCAGGGGCACTTTGAATATGAGATAAGCTGGGTGACACAACAAAATGACAGAACCGAAGTTTACTACGACACATAAGTCAATATTTTGCTAGATTTTAGATTGCCTACTTACCCTCCCTAAAATTAACATACATCCTCCAAAGGCAAAGTAGGCTCCCAACCATCAATTTTCCGGTGCGATTTGTTAGTTTCAGGGAGTGTGCCTCGCCTCAACCACCAGGCCACCAAGATGCTGCACGCAGTTTTAGCCCTCACGGGGGAGGGAGAGGCGCGCGCTACCTGCGAAACTGGCTGGCCACTTCCATGTTGCCCATAAGCCACGACTAACTCAGCCAACATCGCCAACCTTTCAACTTTTGGGGATAACATACATATTTAGAAAGAAAAACCATAACATTTCAACTTCAACTTTTATTACATGGTCCGAAATGGCTAGATTGAAACATATTGAAACTACAAAATCTTGTTAGACTTGAGGGACAAATTTTGGTCCACACCCAGTTTTTCCAAGAGACATCCAAAGGTTGGTGGATTTCCATCACCTGCCACCTTGCCTTATTTCGGACTGGATTCCCCAGTGGATGGTGATCGTGGGACCGTGGGACCCTGAGGTAAGGGGGTGGTTAAACACCCTTTCCAAATAGCCTAATAAACTCATGGCTTATTACTGTAAGGGGGCCCATCCGATCACCACTTACATCCACTGGGAGCCAATCCTCCAAGGGCCTCAGAAGCTGGGCCACTTGGACGTCGCGGGAAGTTAGGATCAAAGGTTAGTACTTAGGTTATAACCCCAATATAAGGAGGTTATAATCCATTTACTAAGCATTTGCCAACTTCCTAGGATATCCTAGTATGGTCACCAGTTGATATACTAGGATGAGATAGTTAGATTCCTGCGACGCGATGTGTGACTACTTTGATAAACAATCCAAAAACAAAGCTGGTGATCGCCGGATTTCTTTAAACAAAAACATGTATCCAATTTAGGGGGATCCCGCCACTAGAATCCTGGGATGGGGGAACTGCAACCCAAGCCATATATACCTTTACCTGAAAATCCCCCCCCACCCAGAGAAAGAAACCTTACTAAGGAATATTATTAACCATTGGTTTCCCATTATAAGTAAGGCCTTATTAAACCTTTATGCCCTGCAGGGGTGGGGTACGTTATAATGGATGGGTAGGTTGACCCCAATGGCACCGGTCACGCCAGGTGCCTGGCCCTGCCTTGTCTCGGTCATTGGCAGTTGGGGACGCTGAGAGTTGGATGTCTGGATGTTTTCGGGGGAAGGAAGTTAATGGTGCCAATATGACCCTAAGGGTTGGTTAATGGGCACCCCTTACCATTCATTTAGCACCCCTTAGGTGTTCCAGGTTATATACTGTATATAGTATGTGTTCCTCCAAAATGTGCGAAATGTCATCCTACAGCCGAAACTTTTTGGTTAGGCTAAGTGAATGGCTCCACGAGGCCTTTACTGCCTCCACCGCCTGGACGAACTGCAGACCACAAGTCCGGGGTACTTGGATGGTGCTGTGTTGCCCTTGGATTTGTGTGTTATAGGCTATAGGTGATTTTTCTTGGATTTTGAAGGGATTTTTAGGGATTCTTAAGCTTGGATTTCTCTAGTTGGTGATTCTTTGCAGATTGCACAAAAGACGCTATTCAGCACCATTTTTTCACCACCATTTGGGAGAATATGTTCGGAACTTGTTTCCAAGCATCCAAGGAGTCACAAATCCAAGTTAGGCTCGTTGGTGTTTTCTTTGACTCTTGGCCTTTTTGTTGCAACTTACTAAGGTGTTTTCCAGGTACGTGAGGGATGAAACGTAAGCTTTTCATCAGTTACCCTACTTAAAAAAAACATTCAGCGTTTTCCTTCGGAAAAAAAAACATGGCAATGAAAAATATCCATGACTTTTAAGAGGAAATGATGTAAAAACCACATCAAATACTAGATTTTTCCACTGAAATGATCTGAAATGGTGGTTGAATCAGGGAGTTATTTTGTCCTTGGCAATGGCATTTTCCCACCAAACCTGGCTCCCACAATAATTACCTGGTAACCCAAGGGATGATGGTGGTTTTTTAATAACTCCTTATAGTAAGGCCGTTTTTGGTTCCTAGGGGTGTGGCATTTGGAGGAAGTTGGGCAACTGCCCGGCAGATTCTCATGATTATGCCTGGTGAGGACATGTATTTGTCCTCTCTGAAGCCGAGCATAACATGGGTGAAAACTGATGAACGACGATGGGCTTGTTGTGAAACACATGATAACTGGATGGTGGTTTCAAATATTTGTTATTCTCGTCCCTACCTGGGGAAATGATCCAATTTGACTACTATTTTTCAAATGGGTTGAAACCACCAATTAGATAAAAATGGTTCAACCTGAGGCAAGCTGTGAGTTTTTGAAGCTGATTTTTCATGTAGTGAGACATTCTATGCATCGATTGGATGACATTTTCTGACATTTGATATATAGTGTGACATTGTTTGATTTAGTCATAGTGAAAACCGTTGAGTTGTTATAGTATACTGGTGCAGGGTGCTTACGATGAAGTATAAGAAAAGGATCATAGTACATATCTTATCATCGTCCAACCAGGTCTTCCATATATTTCAATATGACCGCTTCATGGGTAGCACTTTTATGTAAACTTATTCTTTTTCTCCACCTTTTTTACTTTTTTTTCTCTTACTTATATCTTCATTTTGATACACATCCCATCCATCATCCCACCTCCCCAGAAATCAAAACACATCTTTCCCGGGAAAAAAACAACAACCCATGCACCCAACCCTTAAAAAAAAGCCAACCAAAAAAAAACAAAAACCTCGACATCGACCACCACACCCACCTACCAACCCGAGCATCGCTAGCTTTCGGGTCCCCCACCGGGTCGACTCGACGGTTGCCCCACCGTGGTGCCCCAAGGTGCTGCTGTCGGAGTGGTTCGACAACAATCGTCTTTTGGATCTCTTTGCCTCGATGCCTTTGCGTGGGGATCCCTCGGAAACATCCAGCGACAAAACCAGCGGCCTGGATGATGGAATCATAGTTTTAAGTGGCAAAAATATACGTTATTTGTGTTTTTTTTTGGAAAATGGGGTGGTTAATCTCCCAATATTAGTTTTTCCTGGAATTTAAGGATGACTTTTTGTTGCAACATCCCAGGTGGTGCAGGATTTCTGAACCATCAACAGTAGTACTGGTCGTAGTCCTTCTTCCATATTTTCAAAACGGCCTCAAATATACCCATTTCAACTTGCAGATTCCTTGACAGATTGTTGTTTCGGGAAACGCTCAGCAGCTAGGGCAATATCCTCTTGCCTGGCAATTCTTTTTGACCTTAAGTGACTAGGTGGTGGTTTCATTTTTTTTTATGTTCACCCCTATTTGGGGAAGATTTCCAATTTGACTAATTGATATTTTTCAAAGGGGTTGAAACCACCAACTAGGTGACCTTCTCAAAAGGTAAGCGACCTCCAACGATCAGGGATCAATTTCGGTCACGGCTGAAAAAATCACCTCGTGTGGATTCTTTTTTTCCGGTGCTTGCAACAACCTCACTTGTTGTTCCATGAAGTTTTAAAAAGTGGCTTGATGCACATCTATATTGTAGATATTTGGAAGGTGTGACTCGTAGGGAAGCCATTGCAATGAGATGTTGAAGGCTTAATATTTGAAACACCACCATTTTTAAAAAAATCTCTAGTTCCAGCCTATAAAAAACTTAAAAAACAGCCAATGGCCAATGAACAACCATTAAGTACCACGGATTTTTTGCTGCCCTTCAAAAAAACAACTTCAAATCGAAGACACAAAAACTCCAACCCTTCCCGTGGATTATTTTATAAAAGCACGACTCAACCTGGAATTGTTTTTTTTTTGGTTTTACCAATTTCTTCTAGGTGGTGGTTTCAAATATTTTTTATTTCACCCCTTATTTGGGGAAGATTCCCATTTTGACCAATATGTTTCAAAGGGGGTGAAACCACCAACCAGTCTTGGATTTGTTTTTTGGGGGTTGATTTTTTTTAATCAACTAATGGTTTTGAATTGTTGCTTTGGGGCCCGGTGGTTTGGATTCCTCGGATTCCCTTATGAAAGGGATTGTTACTTAGGGGCGCCCGATTCGCATCCCAAACCACCCACCGGGCCCCAAACCAACAATTAACCATTAGCTGATTTTTGTTGGATGTGTTTTTTGGCATGGGATTCTCAGCATGAACAACCACCATTTGGGGGGTTTCCTAAAATGGTGGTACCCAAAAATGGATGGTTTATAATGGAAAACCCTATTAAAATGGATGATTGGGGGGTACCACCATTTAAAGGAAACACCCATTTAAGGAGAATATGTGTTTGGGCTTTTGTCCAACCACCCAACAGTCGCAGCTATGAGATCACTGCAGGCACTTGTTACGACTGCGCACCCAAGCGCTACAGAGCGTCACTTGGTGGTTTTTCGGTGTCGGACTTGGAGGTTGTGCAACCTGGTAACCATGTGTTTACTATGTTTATTGATTGCAAGCTGGTATTTCTATATATTTCTTATTTGCATATGAGCTCGTATTCATACATATATGTATATATATATATATTTTACATTATATAAAAGATATTTCTATATGACTAAATACCTTACTCTTGAGTGTCTCGAAGCTTTACTTTCCACTGTACCGGGGGTGCTGGGAGATTTTCCCCAAGATATGCAACTATCTTCAAGTTAATCATCCAAGTTGGGTATGTTTCAATCAACCTGTGATCTTGTATTTTAAAATCAATCTGGAAAAAAACACGAAAAACACAGTTGCATACCTTACAATACTTCAAAAAACACAAAGAGTACAAACACGTAAATCCCAAAAAACACTGTTTTCCCAAAAGAAAAATGTAAATCTTCGCACCACGAAAAAAACCTGTAGTGCATCATCTGCCTGCCTGACTCAAAGATTTGAAGACTTCATGACTTGGATGTGGCTGCATGACCTGCAGCAACATGGTGATACTCCCTGGGTCGTCACAAGGAACTCCTTTTTGTAGGGATCCCTGGGAGATTGAGCGAAACCCATCTTCAACCAATCTGAGAAATATCAGCTTAAACGACTACTGTATTGGAATTTCATTCATACCTTTATTTTCGAAGCCAACATTTACGGAAGGGCAAGATTCCTACAAAATGTGCTGAGCTTTACGGGTAGATAAAATTCAACTATCACCAACTCGACATTTTTGTGTCAAGTTTTTATAGGTTTAGGCTGCATACATGTTGACCAAACGACGACATGCCACCTGTTTTTTGCCAGGCAATTCCTATGTGCCCTAAATCGGGCTACCATGGCTGAAGCCAAAAGGAGCTCGATTTATTGAACTGCATGGAAAGGGGGAAGTTTGGGTAGGTGGTTTTTTGTTAAAGAACCCATAGGATCCATGGGAAAAACGGATAAAAACGGTATATTTAGATACCTACTCTTGGCATACATTAAGGGTAAATGAAGGTAAGATTTGCATGAGAAAAACGAGAGTCATTGTAGCTGATGACATGATTTATTTTTCACATATAACTGGTAAATAAAACCATTCCCATGGATCCTATGGGGGGAAGTTAGAGAAGTTTCACATACAATACGGAAAGTAACGCAGACACACAGAAACAGACTTTAGGTGGTGGTTTGTCAAAGGTTTTTGGAATTGTGACCCTGATTTTTTGGCAAAAAAACAAGCTCCAATTTTGATCAATAATATGTTTTGGAAGGGGTTGAACCCCGTCGAACAACAGCATTCAGATCAGATTCTGCTTTCATATAGATACTTACATAGAGATCAAACAATTAATATGGACCCAAATCATTGCCAAATATTTTCCTATTATATTAATGGCATGGCTGATATTTCAGTAGGTTCCCTGGGTTTTGGGCCCAAGGGTGGTATAGAAAAAACTTCTGATTTGCGATCGCCCTGTGAAATCCTAGAAGCCAGTTCTGAAATCCCAGTTGCAATCGGTTTTCGTGGCTCACTACGTTGAGATATGTTGAGATAGCATACACCCCCGAAGTTTAACATAGCCCGAAAAGTTACCTTCCCAAAAGCAAAGTAGTCTTCCAACCATCCATTTCCAGGGGGTATGTCAAACTTTGGGGGTGTAGTCTATGTAGATTGTTCTATAATGTGGCCTAACATCCCCAGCAAGAACCCATTGATGAGAATATCCCAAAACAGATGTCATTTAAAGATTAGAAGTATGTTTCCTGAGTCCATGACCATTCTGGAGCTACAGTATATGTTAGGTACAAGTTTAAAAGCATCGCAGATGCAATTCCAGACGCTGACTGCCTAGCTTACTACCCATTGACTGATTTAGGATCGCGTTGTTGTCTTCCTCAGGATCCTGATGTAGATTTCATGACAACCAACTTCCCCTCTGAAACTGCGTTGCCTTGTTAGAAGTAACATCTGAATAATGAGCCATTGATCCCTCCATTGTCCCTCAAAAAAGGCTTTTAGTTTGTTTTCTTGTGAGAGGGGACCTTCTTGGTATTTCTTGGTGTTTGGTTGGGTTGCCTGAGTCACTACTAACTAGTTTTCGGCAGTATTCGGGTGTTGGGTTGAAGGTGAGGGTGTGTCAGGAACAATGATTGTGTTCGTGGAAACTGGCATTCTGCAAGGGATACCCAGCACATCATTGAGCCAGGAAGAAAAAACATGATTGGGTTTTCGAGAAGAAGTTTGGTTGATTGATCTAATATATTGAGACCCTTCATTTCTATCTATATATATATATGTATAGTATAGGGATCGAATTTGTGATTATTATATAGTCATTACGGTGGTCAGGCTAGGAGCAGGATGTCAAGGGATCGGTCGCCTTGAACAACAACGTTGGCATTCCATTTGATACCATGATGGATTGACATCTTTTTTGATGTCACCATTGGTAGGTAATCCATGAAACCAGGATGATTACTCAGTACTGTAGGACTCCGGTAAAACCAACATAGAAATAGAACATGGAACATGAATGGCTGGTTGGTGGTTTCATGTTTTTTTAAAATTTCACCCCTATCTGGGGAAGCTTCCCATTTTGACTAATATTTTTCAAAGGGGTTGAAACCACACCTTTTCAAAAGGTAAGCGACCTCCAACGATCGGGGATCAAGTTTAGTCACGGCTGAAAAAATCACTTCGTGTGGATGTTTTTTTTTGGTGCTTGCTGCACCTCACTTGTTGTTCCATGAAGTTCAAAGTGGCTTGATGCAAGGTGTGACTCATAGGGAAGCCATTGCCATGAGATGTTGAAGGGTTAATATTTGAAACACCACCATTTTTTTTGAAACATCTCTAGTTCCAGCCTTCAAAAAACAGCCAATGGCCACTGAACAACCATTTCCTTCTTGAAAAACAGGTGGTCTTTCAGTATGTGCGTATACAGTATGCCGGTAGTCACGCCAGCAACCCAACAATGCTTTTTTCAAGATTCTTGGAGATATTTTGAATTCATAGGTGTTCATTCCATTGACTTTTGAGAATCCCAGGATTGTAAGTAGATAACTGGGATTTTTCAGCCTCTAGGAGAGTTGCAACCCTATAGACTCCCTGAAACTAACAGCAAAAGCACCTGAAAATAGGCCATGCCAAAAGGAAAGGATCATCTTCCATTCATCCATTTTCAGGTGCAAAAGGTCTTAGTTTCAGGGAGGTAGTAATGTAAATACACCGAGGAAAGGGACGGGATCCGTTGATTCAATTTTTTGTCTTTACAAAGAAACGAGCTTCCTGGGTGTTTCGTTCCGTGACGTGCCTTTGGACGAAGGTGTTTTTATCAATTTGTGCATCATCGATTGGTAGTTGTTGTACTGTCCTTTATTGAAATAAACATAATGTGTGCATCAAAACAGGTGTATTGAATTCCCTTTTTAATGAAATGTGTTTGTTGATACAGGAGATTCCATACTGAAACTTCAACCAAAAAAAACACATGATAAAACAACGCATGTATTTTTCCCGTGACTTTGGGAAAGCTTCCTCGATTTTTGTTCACCGACCGCATGAAAAAAAGGTCATGATGCAATACCCCGAGATGGGCCTGTGGCGTGACTTGCGAGATAAGATCAAGTGACTTGGATTGCTCGAAGACTCGAAACATTGGAAACAAAACGCCCTGCTTGTGTAGGTATATGTTGGGTGTGGCTCCGGCAAATAAAGGTTCATGGGAATCCCCTAGTGGTCACTGTTACTGGGAGGGTCCTGCCACACCCCAAGATATATGGACGCTTTTTTTTCGGACATGTTTTCGCTGATGTGAAACCGAAGGGTGCTCAGATTTCGTCAGATTTGTTTACGACAATAGGGCAATAAATATGCAGCAAAAAATTACCTGGAGATGAAAAACGCAGTCATTTGTTGAACAAATAGAATCATATCACACAGGGGCAACAAAATCCAAAGGTGAAATTTTACAAAATTTGGCGATAGAATCTGATAGAATAGTGTTTTTTTCCTTTTTTCTGAGTATCCAATTTCCAATATTTAGCCAGTAATTCATAACTTCCTAAGTTTTGCCCTGTCATTTCGAGAAAAAACATCATCATGAACAAATCTCATACCTCCAAGATGGACCCCTACAAGTTATGAATGGAGTGTTATAACCCCCTAAAAATGGCATGTATAAATTGCTTTGCCCTGACATGTTTAACCCTATTGGGTTACTGTATATATATAACTCCATATGCCTGGTCTGTACTTAGAGGATCAACCCACTTAGTAAGTAGTTAGGATGACCCCCCATTTATAAGCCATGGAGTTCTGCCATTTGATTTGGAAGGGGTCCCACAAATTTAGTTCTAGCCTCTAGGGGACTTATATGCTAACCATGGTTATTATCCACTGAACCATCCACTGGGATGATCCTATCTACATGTACCCTTTGAACATGTATTTCCTATTGAAGATGGTGATATTCCATTTCTTTGTTAGTTTCTCAGAAAATATAACCATCATAGTCCCTTAAAATCATCCCCTAACAAGGCCGGCTACTTCCCCAAGGTTACGCGTCTGGACGCCCGATGCGCCAACTGAACAGGGTACCAAAAGGAGAGGCTCGATGCGGGGCTGGGACCGAGGATTATTAGGTAGCATGGGTGGGTGTTTTGTTTCATAAAATCCATGTTTAAACACCAGGCCTAATGAAGTAACAAGCAGGTGGTTGAATTTCTAGTTGGTTGGTTTCTGAAGTATGTTGATCATTGTCACCCCCCCAAGTGCTGAGGAAATGACGACCATCCCTGTGAGTTGAATGGTGGTGTTTTTTTTGGGGGTTGGTCCACAAGAGGTTTGGGATGGTTTGGGCTCTAGAGTGTGTTTGATTTTTTGGGGGTAGGGGGTTCATTCTTAAGAATTTCGAATTTGTCATCTAGGTTTTTGGGAAGTTTTGGATATATATTTTAGATTACATATATGTACAGTACCTAATAGCGGTATTGGCCTTCCACACATTTCCAAGCAACTGAATTCAGCTCCGACGCAGGTAGCATGTGGGATGATGAGGAGTGCCGTTTTGCTGCGAACGGTGCACATGCATGACAAAAGCTTCAATATGACATGCACAATGAAAAACATGTTGGTTGTGAAAGAAAAATAGGGGATTCTATTTACTACCTAGTAGTTTGGGGATGATATAAACACGAAGTATTGACCAATTAGCGTAATTGGATGGGATAGAATTGTTTTTGTTCTCATGGCTGATAAATCCCTGATAAATCCAAATCAGGGCAAATTCCAGCAGAAAATAACCCTTTCAAACTTCAGAAAATTACCAGGTTCTTAAAAGAAAGGTCCTCGTTGTAGGAAGTGTTTTTTTTTGATTTGGACTTGGACTGACTATGGGAGGAAGGTGAAACTTTCTTTGGGTTTAAGTCTATCATCCCGTCACCCAAATCATTTCCCGGGATCACCGTAAGAGTGGCGGTACTTGGCCATATATTTCATCCACTTAGAAAGAAAGCCAGTAAAGTTTTATAATTTATCTCTCTCTAAAAGTTCAATATATAATTACTAATTACACCAACCTTAAAAATTTGTGTCCATTTCTCTTCATCTGGAGTATTCTTATCTATCAAATTGACTATAAGTTGCCATGTTTTTCCCATGTTTTTGTTGGATCCCCCTTCACTCCCAAGGAGGGGAAACGAACATCAAGCTGGGCGGCTACCTGGAGGGAAAGGTGAGGGGCAAGACTCCTGGGGGTATGGGTGAAGCGTAAGGGCCGGCCTTGGCGTTTGAAACGGGGCCAGGGAAGTTAGGATTAAAGTTGAATGGATTTTTCGTGAGTGATTTCACTCCAATGTAACGTATATACTAAGCATTTTTGTAAGTAGGTGAAATGGTCCCACTTACTACTGTAAATGTTTTTCTGCTAACTTGGGGGGAATCTAAGGGCAACTCCGACCCCCACAATTGCCAAGATTCCCCCAAGAAATGGCCGGCCTTATTCAAGGGGTTATGAAGCCCATCATTGAAGTCTAAAAATCATCCCCTACCTAATCGGGCCTTGTTTTCTGGGGTGGTATTGGGGGGGAATGCCCTTAGATTCCCATGATACAAGATCTCCCTTATGTCACTGCGAGATCTGGGAGTTACAGTAGTACCTAAAATGGGATGTTTCCTGATATTTTTGGCTATTTTGGGGGGTGGATGTTCCCATTAAGCCTTACATACGCTTATATAGGTGAGAACCTTTAGGTACCTGGGGGTAGATTCAACATGTATAAATGTGTATGTACGTACTTATGCATGATATATACCCACGTATGTGTGACCTAGTTAACTGAATCAGCATGCCAATCCAGGTACATGTAGTATGAAGAAGTGGTGATTTACATAATCTAAGAAATGTGCATATAAATAATTATATATATATGGATATAACCTAAGATTTCTTCAATGCACTTGGCCATTTATTTTTGGGTACCTTTGGGGACCGGTTGGGGGGCATTCCCGTTTTTTTTCGGGGAAAATGGGGATTCCCAATCGCCTGGAAATCCTCCGGCCAGGATTCGAAAGAACCTACCTCGGGGGATTGATAGCTTCGTCGGCGCCGGGGACAAAGAGGCGTGGGACCCGTGCCGTGGGGCAAAAACGGGAGAAGCCTAGGTGGGTAGTTTCCAAAAATAGGGGTGGGCTACCCCCCAAAATGAATGGTGAAAATAATGGAAAACCCTATTTTTTGATGGATGATTTGGGGGTACCCCTATTTTCAAATATTCTTTATTTTCACCCCGAAATTTGGGGAAATGATCCAATTTTGACGAGCATATTTTTTTCAAAGGGGTTGGTTCAACCACCAGGTAGGTTCGCTCATGCGGCGCAACTTGAGAATTGTCAATCTCGGAATCTCGGATCTCCGTAGGGATTCTGAAGGCTAGAAGCTTGGTGTGAAAGAAACAACTCTCTTATGACTCCCTGTTTTTTTTCCAGGATCCAATCAGATGATGATTGGGGTGTCCTTCACCACCTCTGAAAGGCAAGGAGTATTTAGGTTCCATGAAACCATTCTCAGAAGGTGAGCCAGGATCCCTACGAGGATCCATGAGCATCTTTTTTCAAAGGGACACCCTCCAGGGAATTTATACCCAAAAAATGTGTAGCCACCAAACCCAGATTTTTTCTTCCGAATTCAGAATTAATTAGGATCCTTGTGTATGGTTTATTATAATCACTACATAACTGGGTAGTATAATCCCCTGTATGCCCTAAACAGCCAGGGTTTTTGCTCATTGCTCATTTCGCTGTTTGAAATGATTATCCAAGATATTTCATGTACTGTAACCTTTAGGTGCATCAAAATATAGAGTCCTATGAATCATTGGATCTACCCCCCCACCCATGATTCCAGTGCTAAATGATGGTTTATAGTTTATGTCTAGGGATCCCATCTTTTAAACATGTAATAATTCTGGTGGTGACTTGCATGCTGGGTGGGGGGTAGATCCATGGTATACAGTATACATATGACAATTCGACACTTCATAGGTAAAGTCCGAGAAATCTCCAACAGGACCTACTGAACGGACCCCTAAACCTGAGTATCTAAGAACTCTACCAACTTACTTAGGGGTCCGTTGGTAAGGTCCCATTCAATTTTTGATGGATAAAGACAAGTTGTTTTACTCCACCTTGGAGCAAACTCACTCAGCCGTGATGAATTTCACCGTCGTCAGGTCCGGTTAATGTCGGTGGCTCTATGGCAAGATATCACCGAGTGGGTCGGGGGCATCTCAGGGTATCAGAGGGGAAAATTGGGTGCCAACACCGAGTGGCAAACCATGCGAACCCACGTTTCACTTCCATTTTTTAGGGGTTATAACTCATATATGGGGGGGTTTTAAAGCTTTATTTTTCCATTGGTTTTTGGGGGTCCAAGGGAATTTGGATGTTAAAAGAGCCATCAAATTTTTTCAAAGTCACTGCTTGTGTCGACGAAAGTTACTGATGGATGATGACTAAGGCTTTTTAGTTCGTTGGCCGTGAGCCCCTGAAATAGCGAATTAACCTTACCAGTGACCACAGCAACACCACTGGACATTGTCGAGTCCCTTGGATTCTTGGGGGCTCAAGGGGTGATTTGATGAGATGTGCACATCGTGAATGCAACAAGCTGAATGTGTTTCCAAGTAAATTCAGGTTTTGGATTGCTGTGCATTGCTAATATATTGCGGAGGGGGACCAGTAACAGTGGCAAGTAAAGGTTTATAGGGGTCCCATCAAAGTAGGTCTTAGTACTACTCCCAGTCTCTAAGAAGAGATAAATAGCCAATATGAATGCTTGCACAAGATGGGGGCCCTACCAGTTATTAACCCCACTTACAGGTGCAGACCTACCAAATTCTACCTGGGCCAAGTTATAAATGGAGTTTTCCATGGGGTCCCTATAAATGGCCTATATTTACCATGGGGTTTCGCATGGGGTTTCCTACAACCCCAGGAGCCCATCTTGCAGACGCTTCAGGTGAAAACAGATGCACAAGGTCCTCGTTTCCTGAGCCTCTTCACTGCGGAGCGGGTTGGTTAAGTTCGCCATTTTTTGTGCTTTTTTTCACCTGTGGGGGGGGGAGGGTTTGCCGTTGGGTGATTTTTTGTAGTAAAACACGGTGGTTTTTTTCCATGGCGTTTTTTGTTTGTTTTTTTTCCGGCTTATTTGCACTTGTTGTTTTTTTTTCCTCTCTGAAGTTTAAGGGTTCATTACTTTTTTCCTTGCCCGCCAGGATTCCAGTGGGCAAATGAAAGTTTGGGGTTGGATTTGTTCCTTCCAAACATGTAAATTTGCATTATGCATAATAATAATTCACAGGTTTCGGTTTAATAGTTACCTTTAATAGTTACCTCCTTCATAAGGTACTTTCACCACTGTGTGTTGTTTTTCAAGATGCTGAAGGTGACACCCTCCAAGTTATTTCAAGTATATTTTGATTTGATACCTTCATCCCTTGCCACACTCCTCAAAACGTAACGTTTTCCTTGGTGGAGTATCAGACTACCCACCCCATCCAACATGAAGGGCAACAGGTTTCCAATCTCTTGCGCCATGGCAACAAAAGATGTTGATTTTCAAGTTGTGTTTCATGCATCCTAGGATCCATGGTGTCCACGGTGACTGGGTAAATTGCTTCTGAACTGCATGATTTGAGGTTTTTTTTGGTGTGGTAAAAAGAAATATATGGAAATGAAGTCTAAATGACATGGATCTTTACCAAGCCTACCCTTCCTCCCATGCTTCCGTGGAAAATGGAAGTGTCGTTTATTCTCCAAAAAGGTCATGGGGATTCCCACGAAAAAAAAAAAAACATGATGGAAGGGTACGGGGTAAGTCACATGGATCTGATTTTTTGGCATCTTCCACCTAAAATTAGATTCAGCACAGATACCAAAAAGATAGGTTAGTAAAGGGTCAATATGTAAACCAATATGTAACTAGGTGGTGGCAACTCAAATATTTTTTGGCGTTTTCACCCCGAAAATTGGGGAAGATGTTCACCCATTTTGACGATCATATTTTTCAAAGGGGTTGGTTCAACCACCCAACGACTTTCTTACCGGACCTGACAGGAGCCACCTGTGGCACCAGATGGTACTGAGGTGAACCGTGCTTTCCCGGTTCGTTTTTTTTTGGAGCTGAAACTGCCAGCGGTATTTTTGTTCTAAAAGTCGCCATGCCAATGTGGTTTTTTATTTCATAAAAACCTGGTAAAGCCTCAGGGGAAAATCATCTTCAACCCCTCCTTTTCAGGTGGGAACTGTTAGTTTGACGGATAGTTTACCTGCAGAAATCTAGGTGGTGGTTTCAAATATTTTTTTATGTTCACCCCTATTTGGGGAAATGATCCAATTTGACTAATATTTTTCAATGGGGTTGAAACCACCAACTAGTATTGCAAAAAAACCTGGTAAAGCCTCAGGTTTTTGGTTTGAATACACTTGTTTGTTTGTTTGTTTGTTTGTTTGTTTGTTTGTTTGTTTGTTTGTTTGTTGGTTTGGAAAGATGTTGATTTCCCCCATTTGATGAATTAAAATCTTTGACATGTGTGTAAAAAAGTTGCATCTTTATTAAAACTGGTTTTAGGATTCTGCTGGGATTCTGTTTAGGTTCCAAAGATGAACCCCTGAGAATCAACGGTATTGCCTTGGCTGGGAGTCCAGTAACTGTAGACTAAAGGTGTTCAGGCTCAGGCTTTTCCTACATGGGTTCCCCCTAGTCATCAACATGTTTAGCGATGTTTTAAGGGGAGCATGTAACGCTAACCCTGGGGCTAGTATGGTTTTGCTTTACGCCAGACACCTATAGTTCATGGTTTACCTTTTGATCGGAAGTCACCAAGAAGCTATTTACAGAGGGGAAGAGTTGTTCCATGGAGTGACCTATTTCCCATATGCTCCTTCATGTGCTTACATTTTCCACCCAAAAACAACTACGCAGGTGTTTGATAGGGGAAGTTTAGCATATTATATAAATAGCTCCTGAAAAGTTAACGAATTCTTATATACAAGCACACGAGTAGTTTTTTTGTCCGTAGCTATGCTGGTTTTCGGAGGTTGCAAATTTACTTCAGATACAATGGACCATGTATACCACTTTGGATTCAAGGAATATCCCCCGCTTAGTGCGAAGGGTTTCGGGAGCGATTTGGAGCTGAGGGTATCTGAAACCCTGCGGTTTGGAGTTTGTCAACTTACCTCTGACTTCAAGGAAGTCAAATCATGTGAAGTTGAATCCTTAATATTAAAAGATGGCGGAAAGGAGAATTTAAAGAGTGGTAAACCCAGTCCCAATCCATGGGACGAACGGTATATTTACCTGCATGGATGGTTGATAATTTATGGTAAATGTAGGTAAATATACCATACATGGAGCATATGAGAAACCATATGTTCTGACTACCTTGGCGATATTGGAGGAGCTGATTTTGATTCCATTTGGAATCCCAGAATCACAGGATTTCCGCTGAGACTTCCGAACCTGTGGGTTCATTTTCGTATATCGTAACTCACTCAACCAATGGTTGACCTTTAAAGACTTCGGGTGATTATATATTTGTGTGGAAACAGACTTTACCCTCCCTGAAACAAACAAATCGCACCTAAAATGGATGGTTGGAATACTACTTTCCTATTGGGGAGGCCTAAAAATGGATGGTTGGAACTAACATATCCCATCTGGGGAAGTTGGGAAAATCGTCGACTCAATAGTGCCGTTAAAGGAGGGATATGTTAGTTCTCAGGAGGGTAGAGTTTAAACCCCTTTTTTTTTCAAGGTCCTTTTGGCTTGAGTCACATAGTTGATATGTGTTATTTCTACACAGCTGCAATCAAAAAGTTGCGCACCAACTTCAACAGTTCCATTTCCACAAATTAAAGAAATCCACACATCAAGTAACAAATCCCTGAAACGAACAACATCGCACCTAAAAATGGATGGTTGGAAGACGATGCTTTCATTTTGGGATATCCTATTTTCAGGGGGCGAACTGTCAGTTTCAGGAAGGGCATCAAATCCACAGAACAACAAACTCTCACCATTGCCTTGAACTAAGCCACGAGATGTTTTTCTTTAAAAAAATGTGGGAATCGAGACATGATGGGAAGCTCAGGGTGGCCCACCCACCCCAAAACCACCCCTCCCCCCACGGAATAGCCAACCTTATTATATTAAGGGATTATGAATCACCCATTCGCTCGTCACCTCAATAGGCCGCAAAATTTTGGGGATGACAGTGGTATTGGTGGTTAATATTCCCTGACCACAAGGCCTAAGTAACAAGCAGGGTGGTTAATTTGGTAGGATTTGGTCAATCATCCCTTAATAACGCCCAAAAAAATCCGTGTTGCTGTTACAGAAAAAATTCTGAATTTCATCCCCAACTAAGGCCGGCCATTTTGCTGGAAAAATTCCCCATAGCCTTTGACAGATTTCCCATGGCTTTCAACCGGCAGAAGGCACCTTTGGTAGATGAATGGGCCTTCGTTCCCGCCACCGACATTTTTCTGGTGGTTGGCGAGGCACGCTTTCCCCCGTTGGGTTAATTGACGCTGGAGAATGGAGTGGAGTTTTGAGACTCTCCTCTGAAATGCTGACATTTTGGAGCACTAAAAAAACAACTGGTATATTTTTTGAGGTGGTAACTTGTGCAAAGATGTGTGGGTTGTTATTTTTTCATATTTTTTCACTAACACAAAATGGGGGGGGTGGGGAAATGAGCCAGTTTAACGAATTTTGGTTTCAAACCGTTTGGAACCATTTCAAACCACAAAGTAGAATAGGGTTTTATGTACATAAGTTGCACTTGTGGCCCAACTTAAATCGCGTTTCGACGTCCAACGTGCTTCTTTTTCTTGGTTAATTTTCTTTTAGTGGATCAAATTAAGAGTTACTGTAATATCCAACATTTTGGGAGTAAAACACTGCACTTTTAATTAAGCAAAATATTCACCTACACCCCCGAAATTTAACATAGCCCCTGAAAAATGATGGTTGGAAGATGAGTTTCCTTTTGGGATTGCCTATTTTTAGGGGCTATGTTAAATTTCCGGGGTGTACCTGATAAACTCTTGGAACAACGGAATCACCTACAATTTCAAGTGCAACATACTTTGAGTGTGGGTTCCCCTCCGAGGATTCCACTGGTTTAGGTTCAGGTTTAGCTTGTGATCCCCCAAATCGCCTAAAGAATTGTGATCATAACCCTGATGGTTTTCCCACACATCCTGGGAGAACCCACTAGGAGTATATAAGGGTTTAGTATTTGGGTTATAACCCCAATATACCCCATTTAGAAGCAGGTTATATAACCCATTCACTAAGCATTTACTAATTTTTGATGACATCCAAGCACCTAAGTCACATACTCTTCCATCATGTCGGGGGAATAACTTGGGTACCCTCCAAGACGAGGGGATTTTTTCCATTGGACGATTGTGGTAGAAAGGGAAAGGACACTGTTCTAGATTCAGGACACAAAATACAAGTAGAAAGAGTCATTAGGATCTTTTCAGTCCTGTGGTGAAAGGTGACTTACTGAGGCATCATTGCTTGGGGATAGTTCATTCACTGTTTGCTATGTGCAAGGGTCATGGTTTTACACACCCAAACACTGCGTTATTAAACATGATATCCAGGACATCATTCAAAATCATCACAGAAACTTTAGTTGTTTTTTTTTAAATATGTTCCAAATACACTCCAGGAAATTAACATATCCCACCTGGGGAAAAGGAAAATCATCTTCAAAATGCCATTTTTGGGGGATATGTTAGTTCCCTGGAGGGTATATTTGTTGAAAATCACCCACTCCTGATCTACCCTTAGTATGTCCTGAACCTTACGAAGGCAGTTGGATGTGTTTCCTCACTGCCTGTGCCAGGGCATTGTTGGTGTCACTGCTGAGGGTATTGGCGCTGATGCCAAACCGGGACATGACAGGCGGATAGGGAGGTGGGTGTGGGCATAGCTCGGAGGATCATCCCAGTGGAATGTACCAATGTAAGTGGTTCATAACCATGATGATCGTAAGTCCCATAACTGGTGTGAGACCCCTAAGGCCCCTTCCAAATGGCCGAACTTCATGGCTTGTAAATATAGGGGTTACTAATGTTACTACCTCATAACTGGGATGATCCTCCAAGTCGACTCAAACACGCCCACCCCACTCCAGAAAAGGACGGTGGTTTAGTTATTGATGTGATGTGTGTGTTTCTTTTGGAAGAGGATCAATCCTAATTCAAACACCAAGAGTCTCCCCAAGGGGAATTGGAGAGGTGCTTCATTGGACCATTTTCAAAGAGGAAGACATAACCTACCTAAAACTCAGATGACAACAAAAACACCTTGCTACTGTTGATGGAAGAAATCCTGCACCACCTGGGATGGTTAAAACCCTATAAATAATGGAATAATTGTCATCCTTGGTGGTGCAGGATTTTGTCCATCAACAGTATTTCCAATGGGATATACATCTTCAAATGGTCCGAGTGCACTTCAGATTGTTGACAGGAGATATCGAATGTTACCATCCCGGTTGGTTGCAGATTTGTTGGGGCGCATTGGTTTCAACATGCCGGGAGTTTACGAAAATAACGGCATGTGTCAATATGATGTAACATCAAGGGCCATTTGTAGCCCGGTCATGCCTGGGCCTGGGTGTTACCAAGTTCGGTCTGTTTTGGACCGCTTGGCCCCGTAAGTTGTTCCCCCCCAAGAAGATGGAGGGGACCAACATTGGGGGTATGGCTATCAAACGGTCCTTTTCTGATTTGGATAATTTGCTGTTGTTTTATATATGTTTTAGTTTCCCGTGAAAATTTTTGTTTATCCAATGCGTTGACAAAATGGGCGCTTTTTCGTTGCAAAAAAATATGATGAAACTGGCATCGGACCGGGAAGTTTTACCTTGCGGCCCAAGTTTTGAAGGTTCATTTGGGTGCGATCGGGTCGATCTAAACCCGCATGGATTTCCGTGTCGGGCATGGTCATCAAACCTTATTTCGTAGGGGTTTATAGGGGCCCATTATAAGGATTCCCTATTAAAGGTGGGGTACCCCGTCATTTCGTAGGGGTTTACAGGGACCCATTATAAGGAGTCCCTATTAAATAAGGTGGGATGACCATCCCTAATATAAGGAGTTTAGACCTTGGCGCATATCATTATGACTGGAAGTTGGGTTTGCCCAGATTTCCCTTGTTGGAACTGATGGTGGGGCCCTGTGGTTTGGGATTCGGATATCCGAGTATCCCTAAGTAACAATGCCTTTCATAATAAGGGGATCCCAGGAATCCAAACCACCAACTCGAATTACCTGTTTACAATTAGCTGATTTTTGGATTGCACAAGAACCATTTCCTTATATAGTTGGAATATGTTTTCAGATGTCATGAAATGAATGTCGCGCACCCTTCCAGCTTCCAGCCTTCCAGCCGACCTCTAAGCCCACCCTGTTCCGGTGCGTATAGATATTTACACATGCATGCTATGATATATGTATAGAATATTTTTCAATCAGCTTAACATATTTTATCTATAGCTCTCTTTATAAATAGATCGATGCTAATACCAACTACCAAAAGAACAGCATCTTCAACGCTTCTCAAAAAACACGTCACTTTGAAGAGCCGCCAGGATGACCTTCGACGAAGCCATGGCAGTGGAAAGAAAAAAGAAGGCCCGAGAACCCCCGACGACCATGAGAGATATATCCCCTACTTGGATATCCCGTTGGGTTTGTTAGGATCAATGGTTTGTAAATGGGTGATTGGATTTTTAGGGAATGGGGTATTGTTTTCTAGTTTTACAACGGGGTATAGCGGTATAACTTAGTAAAATTGAAAAACATGTAGTTATAAGCTACTTACAAATGGGTAGATGATGAACGTCTCTCCTTGGATGTCCCCTTGGAAGTTAGGATCAATGGTTAGTAAATGAGATACTCGCCCTGAAACTAACAAATCGCACCTGAAAATGGATGGTTGGAATGTTTCCTTTCGGGCCCGGCCTATTTCAAGGGCAAGCTGTTAGTTTCATCCCATAAATCCCAAGTAAATCCCATAAATCCCTAAGAAAACCCTAAGGAATCCCATAAATCCCTCAGAAATTAGTTTCAGGAAGTGTATGTTGGGGTTGGGTAACCTACCCATAGGATCCGATCACCTCCCAGGCCTTCCCACGGGAGGTGAAAATTAGATGCAGCACAGATACCAAAAAGAGAGGTTAGTAAAGGGTCAATATGTAAACCAATATGTAAACCAATATGTAACTAGGTGATGGCAACTCACATATTTTTGGATTTTTTCACTTTTCACCCCGAAAAATTGGGAAGATGTTCACCCATTTTGTAAAACTAGGTGGTGGTTTCAAAATAAACAATACATTGCCTATGAGTCACGGCATCAAGAGTCATGCGATCGACAAGACCGGTGGTTTCAAATATGTTTTATTTTCATCCCCATTTGGAGAAGATTCCCATCTTGACTATATCATATTTTTCAAATGGGTACTAGGTATGTAAAAACTGTGCCATTTTTTCTTTTCATTTATTGTTTTTTGGGGACCCATTTTGGAGGGGGTTTTGTCAAAAATGAGGCTAAAATGTTGCCCGTAATTTGGGCCGGCATTTCGCTTAAAATAATGTACATTGCTGCAGGGTTCCTTTTCATGTAATGACCCCGTGTTTGGGGTGATGCTACCATCCAACATCATCAAACCGATATGGTGAAAAAACATTGAAAAAAAAGGGTGGTATAGAGGTTCATGTCGTTTTTTTTGGGGGGTGGTTCTGATAAGATGGCTTACATTCCCGAAAATTAACATGGAACCTGAAAATGCGTCCCCAGGAGATTCCTTTTGGAAACCATCATTTTCAGGTTCTATGTTGAACTTTGGGGGTGTACTATTTGGAGCATTTTTGGAATGCACGAAAAAAAACTCGGAGATTTGTTTACAGTGACGTGACTAGTATTGACATTTCTGGGACATATGATGGACGCAATGTCAATGGATATGCATCCTCAAATTCTCATGTTCCCAGATATATTCCTATGAATCCTCATATTCCCAGACTATGAATCCTCATATTCCCAGACATATCTATTTTCCTTCATGTTTACCTCCTACCATCCAGCTATGTCTTCGTGCAAGTCCCATCCAAATCAGCCTTTGCCGGCGTTTTGTTTGGGGAAAGATTCCAAGAACATCCCAGGGTCCTTGAGGTTTCCACGAGTTATGTATGTATAGTCCATAGCTGAAGATAGATTCATGGGACCCAAAGCCAACCCCCCAAGAAATAAGAACTTAATAAGGCCTTATTAAGGGAAATCACGACATCCTTGCTTTTTTTCTTTTCCTTTTTTTTCTCCTCTTCCTCTGCTTCCTGGTCCCAAAGCTGGATGTTTTTCCGGGGAGAAAACACCATGCATACAACGAGTGGATGTCACCCACACTGAACATGCAAACTCAGACTTGTTTCTTCTTCATGCAAACTATCCAACGTCTATCATGGGAATCTAAGGGTACCCCCTCAATGCCACCCCCCCCCAAGAAATGAGCCTTATTAAGGGACTATTAACCATTGATTAAGAATTGCTTATAAGATGATCTCATAGGATCCATGTATGGCATATTTTCATAATATATACATCTACCAACATTTTTAGCTAGACATGTGCCATAAATTGAAGCCAAACGTCGGTGAATCATCATATACACCATATATGGATTCTATGGGGGATGGATGGTGGTTGTTGACAAACCAACCAACGGAGCTGGGAAGTAGACTTGGATGTCCCATTGGAAGTTAGTGAGTAAAAGGTTAGGATCAGTGGGTTCTACCCCCAATATGCCCAAATTTAAAGGTAGGCAATAACCCATTTACTAACCATTTACCAAATTCCTAGGACGATGACTTTATATCAACGTGACGATTGACTTGCCAGGTGTTTTAGGGCGGTCTCGATATGTTGGGATAGCGTATTTGCTTGTGATCTTTTTTGTTTTGGCATATCAGAGGCTAGCAAAATTGGCGTCAAAGCGCCAAAACTAAAAAAATACGTGCCTGGAAGTAGTGGGTTTTCTGAGTTTTTGTGCTTTCCGGAAATGATTAAGTGGAACCAAACACATGATAACCATATGAAGTTCAATACCCAAATTCGCATCAATCAACGCCCCCACTATTGATGGAACATTACCTATTGTTTTTCTTCAGCTACTGCTATGTGGGTGAAAAAAACAAACAGTTTGAAGAGTCTCAGCAGACGATTTTTCGTTGAAAGAGATTTTTCCAGCAAAAATAGGTAAGACAAAGCCACATTGCAACCTGGCAACCAGAATCCTAACCTTCCATCAAAAATTGAATGGGACCTTTCCAACGGACCCCTAAGTGAGGCGCTAGAGATATTAGATACTGAGGTTTAGGGGTCGGTTCAGTGGGTCCTGTTGGAGATTTCTTGGAAACCTGTTTTGGATCTGTTTTGGATCTGCCAGTTCTTTCCCTGCGACCATTACAGCCAGCGAAAAACTGGTGCAATATTTGCGACCGATCCAAAAGTCTAATTGGGATAAACGGATAAACTGTTGTCAGAAATGGAACGAATTCACCCCGGAAGGTTAACATAGAACCTGAAAATGACAGTTGGGAAAATGGTTTTCCTTTTCCAAGGGGTGTATTCTGAGGTTTCATCTTAATCTTCCGTGGTGTTGTTGTTCAGCATCAATCAATGGTTGCACTGTATGCAAGCAAAATCAGTGTCAATCATTTGGGCCGTTCTGAGGAAGAAAAAATGACGTCTGTTTTTTTTTAAAGATGCAATCCAACCTTGTTTTGGATTAATATCTCCTCATATTGGAGGGGAATGGGGTTCAGGTTCAAGGTTTTTGCCATGTTAAAAAGGACAAAGACAAAGATGCCAAAGACAAAGACAGAGGTAAGGGCGACAAGGAGAAGGGGAACATATTTTATTCAAACAAATCATGTGAGCAATGAAAATGCAATGTTTTTAAGGGTATTTTGGGGGGATTTTAACAACTACCCACTTATTTGGGGATTATTTCATAAACCATGACCTAAGGAACCCTATGTAAACAACCAGGATTTCACTGGGGAAAGTCTCCTTCCGGCCGTGGGTTTTGAATACTTGAAGGGTGCTACCTTGGTCGTCTTGAAATTGGTGAATGATGGGGTGACATTTTTGTGTAGCTGGAGTTTTCGAGTGTATATCCAGGTGGTGCCAACTCAAATATGTGTTAGTTTCACCCCCTATGATGGGGGAAGATGAACCCATGGTTGACGATCATATTTTTCAAAGGGGTTGGTTCAACCACCAACCAGATATGAGTTTATGGAAAAAACGTGAGTTGTGAAACTGTAGGTATTGCACATGTTATTGATTTGCCCCTCCTTACATGGTGATCAATGATTGCAAATGTTTGTTGGTGCTGAATGGATTAGATTCACCGTTTTTGTGTTTGGGACTAAGCTATTATCAATACTGTTGATGGAAGAAATCCTGCACCAGTTGGTATGGTAGTTTATCCCATTATTTACATGGGCTTTATACATCCCAGGTGGTGCAGGATTTCTTCCATCAACAGTATCCATCAGTCTAGGAACTGTTTGAAGCTCTCAATCCCTCCCCGTTGTTTCAACGAAAAGATCGGTTTTTTGAAGTGAGTCTTGAATCCGTTATTAGAACTGATGATATGTTTTCTTGGGATGATGATAGGTGACTGAAAACTGTATTATATAAGATCATTTTTTCAGGATCTCAGGTCAGTCAATTTCTATAACAGACTCGAGGACTTTTCCAAGATGTTTCAAGAGAAATTCAGCTGTTTTCTTTCGAAATAATACAAGGCTGTTTGGATGCCCTGGATCTGTAGCTAAAGCATGCTAAAGCACTTAGAACGCTGCGATGGAATTTGGATTCTCCCTTGGGTGCCAGACCCCTTGTCTCGAGCCATATGAATTTTTCCAGGACAGAAGTGAGTCCAGAGATGAAAGAAGGAAAAGGGACAAGGACCTGTGAATCTTGTAAATTTAAACCATGAAACTACCATATTTGTATGGATAATAGTTGATTTCAATTTTGCAATTATTTGCCTATACAGTGTGCTTGGACAAAGACTTTCAAAGGACCAGACCCGTACCTGCTTGGTTTTTTGGGATCAATACCGCCGAAGCCACGGACTCGTGTTTTTTTTCGGGAAAGCCATGGGTTTTCACGTGAAAGTTACATAGTAAGACCTTTGGCAAAGGGATTATGGATCACCATGATAAAGAATTTAAGAACTTCTATTTTGCTGGGCTGTGAGCATGAATACCAGCAGCAGCAATTTTTTTAATCAACAAAAACACACCGACTTACCAAATGATTTGGACGCATTTTTTCCTGCAGCCGGGGGCGCGGCCTTATGAGCAGCCTGGATTTTCACCAAACATCCCTACTAAATGATTTTCGCTTCTTCGGCTGGCCGGGGCTGAAACAGCACCAGTCAGATGACTATAGGTGGTGGCAACTCAAATATTGTTTATTTTACCCCGATCCCTGGGGTAAATTGATCCAATTCGACTTGCGCATATTTTTCAAATAGGTTGAAACCTCCTTAATAACCATGCTTAGTAAGTCCCCTAACTGGGGTTCCCCTTCCAAGTGGCCTAAATGGCTTATATATGTGGGTTACTAACCACTTACTAACTGGGATGGTCCTCCAACTAGATAAAATGAAACAGCCAGGCCCTTGATAGACGTGGATCATTCACAGCTTATCCCAACCTTCCTTGAAAGCTTTATGGTTTCCTGGGAATTTTGCGGAAATTTGTGGTCGTTTGGATGGGGATTCCGTGAGGACATATACTTTTTATATTAAAGTAATATATATTTATATATAAATTTATTTATACATACATACAATATCTTTTTAAGTATGTAAATATACAAGTATATACTGTATACAGGTTGTTTTTTCATAAGTCATTTTTTGGAAAGAGTCCAGAACCAGTTTTGTTGTTTTTTAAGTAGGGACCCCTTTGTGGGAACTTCTAGATGATGATTTTTACCCCAACAATCATTCCCCCACGTACCCATGTTGGACCGTCCAAGTGGGACGATGCCGGCGATTTATATAATCAGGGGACAATTGGGTGTACCCCAAAAAGTGTACCCATGTTATTTATTGTGTTCTCTAGGGTTTCTTGGGGATTATACCCTATAAAACCCCCAGGATTTAGGTATTTCTCATACGGGTACGTTGGTAGGGGTACATCCAACTATCCCGTGATATAAATCAAACATGTAAATGTAGAGACTGTACAGGGCGTATCCGCAAATACGGAGCCACTTATTTCCAGCAATTGGATGTTGGTGACACACCTTTTTGTCAAAAAGGTAGATAGCACATTTCCTATCATCCCACTTGGATGTCCGGTTGGAAGTGCTGGTAAAAGGTTAGGATCATTGTGCTATATGTGCTATACTCCAAAACACCCCTTGTATAACTATAAGTAAAATAATCTATTTACTAACCATTGATCCAAACTTCCAACGGGATATCCAAGCACTACTCAGCTACCTTTTATGAAGAGAAACCATTTCGGTACTCTCGCAAACCGGAGGATGGGAAGCCATCCAACGATCCTGACTTCAATTGGGAGAAGGTGTGGAAGTTGACTTAAATGAGTGACCAAAACCATGAGATTATTTGCTGTGTATTGGGGATCTAGGTGGTGGTTTCAAATAGTTTGCATTATTCGGGGAGATGATCCAATTTGACTCATAATTTTTCAGAGGGGTTGGTTCAACCACCAACTAGTAACTAGTACCCTGATGTTCCAATGGGACCCTTCTGCAGTCATGGTTTTGAGTTGCGGGGTGAAGTGTTGGGTACCTAAACACCGAGCCTCACAGAGTATGACTGGAGCACTAGGGATCAACCACTAGAAGGGTCCTCATTAACCAACGGAGCGATGTGTACAAACTGATAGAAACAAGGGCTCTGTCTTGATACGGAGATATACACCGATCTTAATTTGGGCACCCCTTAAAACCCAAAGGTTTCTTACTGTCAGTTTGCTTGTTGGGGAAGGATGAGCTCAGAATTCTGCAGATTCTTCTACTTGGAGAATTGAAAAGCAGACGTTGTGTAAGAAAACTGCAAAGTGGTTTTCCAGATGGGTTTAATCCACTATCAGTCACTATCACTATCATTGAGTCATAAAAGTAAGGGTAGTATTCCCAGATGCTCCATGTATGGAATATTTACCTACATTTACCATAAAATTTAAGCCAAGTGTAGGTAAATATTTCATACACGGAGCATCTGGGATTGGGATCAACTAGACATTGCGCAGGAGCTATCCAACTAAGTTGAACTATAATGATGTCCAGATTTCGCATCCGTACATTGCCTGCTTGAAACGTGCTTAGAGCTCTTCAGTTTTGTTGGGACAAACACATCCGAATCCAATGTGATATTAAAGGTCTTGCAAGGTACAAAACCGTTGCCTTACGCGAGTCAAAGCCGTACTGTCTTCCAAAAAAACATCAAAAAACTTAAGATATAACCCCTAAAATCTACTTGTTTTTTTAATTCTAGTGTATAAATACATGAAATGTAGTTTTTGTTTTTGTTGTGCTTCCCCGCATGCAATCCAAACCAAACGTACAACTTTTCACCACGGGATCCATGGCATTTTTCCCGTTCGAAACTCTGCCCCGAAAAAACCCCAGGTTTGGCGCGATCGGGTGAACCTTAGTAAGTTTGGGAAGCTCAACTTTCGCAGATGTGACTGGCATGTTTGCCTACATTTAGCCATAAAATCCTGGTTGGTAATTTTCATCGTGACCTCACGAACTGAAATATCCCCAAATTTTAGAGAAATCTAGGTGAAGGTGAAATATTTGGATCCATTTGGCCGAATAGATTTAAGCCAAATGTAGGTAAATACACCATACATGTGATCCTATGGGTTTTGGGTGAGGAGTGGTGAGGACACAATTGATCCATAAGAAACGGATGTTTTTTATACCACTTTTTTTTCACCCCGAAGACATCAAACATGGCAGGCTGGAAAACCACCATTTTTCATGGGAGATACATCTGCAAATGCTGGTTGTTTGTCCATTTTCATCGTAGTTTTCGCGGTAGTAAACTCAGGAAAGATGGAAGCGGAGAAGTTAGAACTCTTGAAGATATCAAGGTGTCATCCGATGCATGAACTCACAACCCCAAAAAATCAACACACTAAATCATAACACGTGCCATGGATTGCACTGCACGTTCAATTTACAGTAGTACATGTCAGTCCCTGCAATACACACGATGGTACACTAACATAGCAGTGCAATGTCCACCATTTGAAGGTGTATTGTTAGTACATCAGGGTGGAAAACTGCTGCCTTATATTTTGAAACACGAGCAAAATTTAACTCAAGTCATGTCATGTCCATTGTATCTATATCCTTGTTTTTTGGTGAAAAACTTGCCCTATCATATGCCCCCCCCAGAAATAAGAATGTTATATAATTTTTCGGCCTTATGAAAGGAAAGCCAATGGTTTTCATAAGCCCTTATATAATAAGGCCGGCTCTTTCTGGAGGGTTTACGTGATCGGCGTGCGTGGGTTTGGTTGACCCACCATAATGACCTGATGCTGAGGACTCGTCCGCGCAACAGATCACCGTTCCTTGGGCACAATTTTTTACAGATCCGGTAAATATCAACAACTGCAACTGCTGCAACCAGGTGAATGATTTTGAAACAATTTTGGAGCCAAAGATTGTGTTTTCAATCCCACACCCATCCATGTTTGGGTATATCTACCTACATTTACCATAAAAATCCACCAAATGTAGGTAGATATACCAGTCCCATGGATGGTATGGGAAAATTTGCTCGGAGCTTTTCTGAAAGCTACTCGGAGCCACCCTAAAGAAAAGCATGGCCGTTGAACCGGGAGATGCTATCCTTCCCTTTGAGGTGCGGATGTTTAGGGATGTTTAGGGTAGATGAAGGTTTTTTTGATTGGCGTACTTCCAAAAAATGACCCGCAGGCTGGGAAGAAACTCCCCCGTACCAGAAAATAGATACGATACAACCGGAACAGGTTCTTAGATCTATCCCTAGCCTTCCAGTTACCTATATATTTGGAACCAGGGGGTCTAGTTACCTAATATACTGGTAACTGGGGGGGGTGGTTACCTAATATATAGGTAACTGGAAGGCTAGGGTATGTTAACACTTATATTATCTCCACTGCTTTGGATCTCCTTTGGTTCCTCTTATCTATGAATCTTTGGTGGGAATTCAAATTTTAGGATTCATACAAGATGGACCCCTACCAGTTATAAGATGAGTTGGAAATTTAGAACACCTGTAAGTAATAGAATAGTAATAGAGTTATTTCCCTGGGTCATTTGTGGATTATTAGGATTCATATCCCAGATGCTCCATGTATTATCGGCTGTTTCCATACATTAAAACCTAAAAATGGTCACATGAACAAGGGGAAATGTAGGTACATCATATTCCCATCCCATGAAGCATCTGGGATCGGTTGGCTAAGGGTTGTGGAAATTTGTCCAACAAAAATCTTACATCCCAACAAAATTTCTCCACTTGATCCATGGGATCCTCATGGGCTTCTTGAAGAAAGCAATGGTTCAGTGTGAAAAATTATGGCTGGTCAACAGTCAACCCTACCCCTTTTCCTCTAACGTTCTTAACCCCCAGGAAATCAGGGTTTTATTTCTGTGGCCTTAATTTCGGGAAACCAATGGTTTTCTAGGTGGTGGTTTCAAAGATGTTTATTTTTGTCATCTTGGGGAAATGATTCCAATTTGACTATATAATATTTATCAAATGGGTTGAAACTCAACCACCAGCTAGTTTTCATAAACCCTTAATACCCATAGGATCCATGGGACTGGTATATTTACCTACATTTGGTTGATTTTTATGGTTTTCATGTATATAGGTGAATATGCCATACATGGATCCTATGGGATATAAGGCCAGCTATTTCTGGATGGTTGGTACCTTCGGGTTTTTCCCTCCCAGTCGTTATAAGCCGTTACGCAAGGTCCAACCCACGGAGGGGAAGCTCCCGTTGGCCGCCTCCCCGGCGTTCGGTGGGACGGCGACGGTCCAACAGGTCACGCTCCAGGCTAAGGGGGGTTAAAGACGCTGCATGGTGGGAAAGTGCTCCATTTTTCAAAGTTTCAGGGTATGTATCTATATCATTGTAGCTATCTATACATAATATAGATAAGAGAGAGAGATTATATATATATATATATTTTATATTTATACCTGTATATATATCTCTAGAAAACCCACCTATTTTTTTCTGCGGGCGGATGGTAACATGTACCCTCCGAACTCACACATTGGATATCCCAAAGAAAGCTTTTGAAGATGATGCTCCTTTTCCCAAGGTGATAGGGACGCGTTCCCTGTATGGGTAAGTGTTCTTTATTTTTCAGCGGACGTTCTTTTTCTTGACTTGAAATTATCTGAGATGGTGTCTTAAAAAATTCAAGTTATGAGAGCCTTCAAAGTGGGAAGATGATTCAAGTCAAACACGGAGAAAAAGAAACAAGAGATTCCATGGCAATTTTTCCATATACATTCTTCTAGTCAACTTATAGCGACCTCACGAACCGACCTCACATCAAAAGGTAGCGTTTTGGAAAGGGAAATGGGACCCCGAAAATTTCAGGGAAATCTAGGGTGAAATACTTGGATCCATTTGGGCAGAGTGTATATACATGTTTACCTTCGCATTTTTGATTCTAGATATTCTTAGGCATGTCGATATTGACCACATAATCCCTAAGGATCCAATCACCTTGTCAGATGATGATTGGGGTGTATAATCACCTCCTCTGAAAGGTATTTAGGTTCCATTACCATTCTCAAAAGGTGATTGGATCCCTAGGGAATATATTCTTTTTACATACCATGACTCATGTCTTATGGGGACCCCACCACCCCCGACGCCTATGGAGGTCCCGGCGCGATCGGCAAGATCGGTCCAGGGAAAGGTGCCATTGATCATGACGTCCGTTCTGGGGTTCCCAACTGCCAGCCAATCCCATCAAAACCTAGGTGGTGGTTTGAAACATTTGTTATTTATACCTATACCCGAGGTGGTTGGGATCTAGGTGCTGGTTTCAAATTCTTTTTGGTTAAACCCCAATTTGGGGAGACGATCCAATTGGACTAATATTTTATTCAAATGGGTTGGTTCAGCCACCAACTAGAAAGAGAAAAAGGAAAGACATCTAAGAAATCTAACCCTCCAGGGTGTTTAGTGGATTTCTACCACAGTAGAAGTTTCGTTGAATAACATGCTCTGAACATTCTATAATGCTACTCACCCTCGGAACTAACATATCCCGTCAAAGGGCAACTTCGAAGATGATGTTTCTTTTCCAATGGTGGGACATGTTAGTTGGAGGGTATCGCAAGGCAGCTTTGCGATTTTTGTTGATGCTAATTCAAAAAGGTCACAGTTTTCATATGAGGATTTGCCCCCCAAAAAAACAAAAAAACAACGTCCTTTCTATATGTTTCTATCACATCTTTGGGGCAGAGGATTTTGAGAGCATGATATACAGGCATCAAAAATGCAGGGCCGCGCAAGAGGGCACAAGGGCGAGCGCAAGACATACCATATCACCATGATATCTTTATATATATATATATATTTATATATTTGTATAGCGTGTTTGTATTTAATTGATTATTTATATCCTCCCTTGCCTGGAGATGCCTACATTTCTTGGTGGGAAGAACAAGTACCACTGCAAAATATTCACCTTTACTGACAGAGACGCTGGAAAGATCCAAACCTGCGCCGTCGAGAAGGAGAAGCTGAGTGACAGAGAATGGCGGAGCGTTTTTCTTTCAATCCAGAAACTGGGACAAAAAGAAACCTGAGCAAGGAACAAAGAATAGGATCATGTCAAAGTTTGAAACTCACACTGTCGATTTGCAGATTGCAAAATATGAGCCTCGGCGAACACGGTGGGAAAAGAAAACGGCAGCTCATGCCAGACAACTTCTGCTGCAGAGAGCAAGGTGGCGCAGAGCAAAGGAACGAGTGCAAGATGAGACGTCCTGCACTTCCAGCTATAGCAACACTTCCTCCAATGAGAGCGAGGGAATAGATGTGAATGCTATAAAGAATGTGCGCCATGAAATCTGGAGGTTATTTATTGAATGTGACAAAACCCTCATCCAAGCAAGGGCGCGCAAGGGCGAAGCGCAAGGGGTCCTATCATACCAAAATCAGAAAGGAATTTCGCAACCCCCCGTATACATTTTTGTGTTGCCTTCAGATTTGCAATTTGAAATATCAAAGATGATTGTTCCCTTTCACCAAGGCACTTTTGAAGATGATGTTCCCTTTCCCAAGATCGGATGGTCCCCTGGGCCAGGATATTCTAAGATGTCCCGGAAGATTAGAGCAATGTGGGTACCCCCCTGAAAACTGACATGGCAATGGAAAATCACAAATTTTGATATAAGATGCATCATGATGCATCTTCAAATGGTTGGTTCCATTGTCATGTTAGTTTTCCAGGGTGTAAATGAAGTCACACTAGTCGTTGGTGACAGATATTTCCTTCGCCCCTTTTTAGGTAGTTTCACGCCCAATGGCCCAGGTTGGTGAAACATTGATCAATGTATTACACCCAGATCAATGGTTCGGAAAGGTGGGTTAAAGTACCACTAGTAAATCAATAGCTGTTTCTGGTTCCCTTACTAGGTTGTAGGTGAAATATAATACTCCCCCAATTGGCAGTATATACCACTTATATACCACTGATATTGCCAATTGGGTGATTATATACTACCTACCACCTATTAAGGGAACCAGGAAACTCCATTGAGTAAATGTTGCATGGTAATTTTTCGTCGTTAGAATAATTGCGTAAAAGTCTAACGTTCCAACCCATTCCAACCAGACAATGACATCACGACATTTATATTTTAATGTATTTTATATGCATCCGTGGACTTTAAAAACCCATGACAAACCGCTCAAGCTCATTATTTTCAAATATATTTTTTGAGGGTCCTACTACGCTGCATCCAGAAGCCTTTGGTACATGGTTCAGAACATATATTATAAGTTATCACCGATTTATAAACGGTAGATACTGAGGTTACTACACTACAACATGGGTTCCTACCAGTTGTTCATAGGGTTATAACTATATATAGCCCCGCCCCCCCAAATAGCCTGACATCACTGGGTTTCCCTGGAGGCGGCGTCGCATCACGCCCTCGCGCTCCCTCTCACGGTGACGCGGGCGAGAAAGGAAACACAAGATTTGCGCTCCACATTGACAACCCACCATGACAACCCACCAAGACACAACTTTCACACATGTTGAATATTGCCAAAGAGAATATTTTCGGTTGACAAGCTCAAAAGTTTTTGAAGGTTTTCTTTTCTTGGTGGGGTTCTACGGGGTATAACAAAGGCAGTATTCGGAAACTTGTTCATTGTTCAGGATTTTGTTCATTTTGTTCACAATCGATTTTCAGATGCGCACGAAAAAGAAACACTTCTAGCCTCTGTTTTAGGGATTCGAGACACTGTCCCTTGATTTGAATCCCTGTTATCGTTTGGGGTAGAGATAGTAGGTAGAGATTTCTTTGTTGCTCCAAAAAGGAATGTACCAACATATCAAGGCTACAAACCAGCGTTGGAAACACATTCCAGCACCAAGAAACAACCGAAATGTTTGCGCAAAGTCCCCCGGAAGAAAACAAGATCAGCTGCATGCGGAAGTTGTGGGTGGATGATGGGTGGAAAACTCGAAGATGTTCGTTGGACAAGACTTGACTATCGCCTTATGGAGGGGTTGATTCTGTTGGCTTCGGGCATCTCGGATGAGAAATTCATAGAAATTCCACATTTTTTGGTTTGTTTTCTCCTGGAGTTCTGCCACTGAAGTTTGAAGACGTTTCTATAAACCCAAAAACCAAACCATATATATATAAGTTTAATTTGGCAAAATGCACGGCAGATGCAATAACATGCAAGAACCAGAACTCAAAAACTGTTCATCGTCGAAGAGATGTTGAAAAGAAGATGAAGAGATGGCTTTAACTGGCAGCCATGCATTTCTCCAACGTCATGAGGGATGTCACTAATGACCGATTTCCTCCCCAAGTGGCACTCGAATACATATATGTGTAAATAATATGATTCACCCGCACATCATTGGAATGGATTTTATTTAATTTTTACTGAATTGAACTTCCACTCACCACTCCTTACGGTGTGAGTGTCAAGTTTGGGTTATATTCATTTGGGAAACTTCCACAAACCCTCAGACTATTAATAATTAGTCTCACTTCCCCACCGGTGACCACCACGGTTGGTTCTGAAGATATTTCCAGGTCGACCGTGTGAAAACATGGGGAAGTCATCTGGTTGTTTCGTAACGGTTGCGTTGGACTCCGAAAAATCTTTCAGATGTCTTGAGTTGAGGCTGGAACACGGACCCAGAATGAAGTTGATTTTCCGGGGAAATTCCAGCCAGCTATGTTAGTTTATCAGAGGGTACCTCTTTGATCGTGAAACAACTAACTGCACCACCCACTAACTCTTTCCCCCCGTAATTGTACGAGTAACCTATCAAGCGTTTAAAAGCATGCCTATACCGGTCTCGTTTGGCTTCAAAGTTTGACACACAGAAAATCTAGATGCAACTTCGGAAAGTCTTATGCGATATGGTGGTGAACGCGCTAAGGGCAATGCGGAGCAAAGAAAAGCAAAAATCTGGACATATTGAACATCAGACATTATATAACTCAGACCTGTTGTTTTTGGGGGGTTGTGGTTTGATGCCAATCTCTACGTTTTGAAGATATTGCAAAACACATTTGAAAACCGCGCCCAGTTCGCTCCCACCAAAGATCGCGCCATATTCTCGGTAGTCGCCACCGGCCCCGGCAAATGACGTCCTCTGTGAAAATGGCAATGCAGGTACAGCTGTGAAAAGATGGTGGATGATTGAGGGGGGGTGTTGCATCACACGATGTGAGATGGAACATTATCAACTTTTAGCACTGAGATAATTACTCAGAATAGTCATGATAGTATCTCAAGAAAGAATCTCATCGATTCTCATAGCAGATCTAGTAAGGTCAGTTGTGAACTTGGGGATGGTTTCCAGCTTGACGAGTCATTAACTATATTTTTCAGACGGTTTGAAACCACTACCTCAACGTTGGAATAATAGAATGGGGCTAGCTGCATGTACATTGGCTGGACTTCTGCGGTGTGATGCTGTGATGATCAGCACCACAACCCACCAAAGCAATGTCTTTGATCTGAATCAAAAACATAGGGCAAAACTGCATAGTCAAATACTGTTTTTTTTTTAATGTTTTTTTATACTTGAACTTTAGTTCATTTTCTAAGTACCCTATACTTCCAAGATTCTATTTGGGTGGTGCCTGTTGTGATATGAAAACAACCATCCGGGATGTACGGGATGTACTGCATGTCCCTTTCCCACAAGAGGGATAGTTTATTGGATAGGTGGCTAGAAGAACCTCAACCACCTTTGCCCAAACCTTAGGGATCCAAGCACCGAAACTGACAATGGTAATGGAATCTAAATACTGAGGTGGTGATTATTTATACACCCCAATCATCTGACGTTCGATGAGCGGAAGGATCCCTAAGAAAACATGGAAGAATATAAGAAAGTTGTTTGAACGCCAAGCTGCTAGCCATCAGAATCCCCTTTTCATTAAGGGATTCCGAGGTTCGACACACCAACCAAATGAAAAAAACAGCATGTTGGACATTTTTTTTGGCATCGGTAATCATCGTTCTGGAGTTTTAATCATTCCCCAAAAGTCAAAACATGAAATCATTAAGAGCCCGGAAAATGATTATACAGTTTGGTGTGTAGCAGGTAAGATAGAACCTGAAAATGGTGGCCCCCTGAAAGAGAAGATTCCTTTTTTGTTGAAGGAAACTTTCAGAGTCAGCTTCCAGCCGCTACACCGCATGGAAAATCTGAAAATCACCTGGTTTGCAAAGGAAAAAAACATCTTGTGTTGCAGCCGTTCATCTCATTTTCAGGGGTGTAGTTGGTATAGACAAAGCAACCAACGTCAACCAACTAACCATCACCAAACATTTCAGGTACCTAAAATAGAGGTACTCACTTATATAAGCTGTATGGATACTGCTTATGTGAGGGAAAACCATCCATTTCAGGTACCTGAAACTTTAACTCACTTCGCCAGGCACAGAAAGCTAAAGGTATGGCGGACTCCCTGACCGCACAAGCAAAAGGCAGGTCCCATGGGGCCATGGGGGGATATTTTTTTTCATGGTTTCCCTTATTTAGGGACTATTTACCATTGGTTTCCCTTAATAAGGCACACAAAACAAGCGAACCCCATGATGTGTTGCTTGCCTTCCATACTGTCTAGGCAATTTAGAGCGACCTTTCCGAAGCTTTCGTAGTCACCTCAAAAGATAGGCTTTTCGAAAGCAAAGGGAATCCGATGCACAAAATGGCCGAAACATTCAGGGTAAGGATTTTGTTTCACAAATTGCCCAGAGAATCCCAGAGATATATTTACCATACATTTTCCCATATAAATTGACCATTCGTGTAGGTTTTTCTTATACCAACACATATTGCCCATGCTTATTTTTGGAGCGGGGCAAGGAAACGACCAAGTTAAAGGGGTGCCCGCTGCAAACCCCATTGTTGAAGTTTAACAAAGGGATTTCAGTAGGATAGCCAATTATCAATTGTTGATATTTGAAAAGCTAAATGTGGTTATATCATTTGTTCTTTCACCCCTTGAAAATTAACATGGAACCTGAAGATCACTTTTTTTAAGAATGAAAGTCATCTTCCAAACCTCCATTTGTTGGGTTCCAGCTGGTGTTTTGCCAGGATGAACTCAGCAGGTAGGTCAGCCATTTTATAGGCCAAAGGCAGATTCAAGGAGCGAATAGGGTGAGGAATAGGTTGGTCCCATCCTCCCTGAAGATCCCTTCATTGACAAGGTTTCAAAAACATTTTAGGTGGTGATCGCCGGATTTCTGAACCATCACCAGTATCTTGTGTAAGCTATAGCTGATGATTATATACAGATATCACCTGCATGGGATGGTATCAAGGAATGAGATGTATCTATGAGTGTATCAGTGTATGTATACTGTATATACATTTGTAGACGCCGGTTCAGGTGGTGTCTTTTTCTCTAGATATATTGTTCCTTGTCAGATGGGAACACCTATAGTTCCCTATACAGTAGTTTTTTGAAAGATATTTGTTATTTACATGTGTTTACTCTGATTACTTATTACTGTAAGATGGATCGAAGAAAAGTACAACTTTGGAGAGAACAACCCTCGCCCATTCAGGCTAATTATCCTCATTTCTGGGGTTGGGGGTTGTGGTTGTGGTTGTGGTTATGGTTGTGGTTGTGGTTGTGGTGGTTGTTGTTGTTGTTGTTGTTGTTGTTGTTGCTCTCTTGTTGCTCTTGTTGCTCTTGTTTTTGTTGTTACTCTTGGAACCATTGCCATGGCCAAATCACCCTGTTTGGCTTGCAGTATCACCTGGCTATAGGAAGTTATAATGTTCATGAATCAAAGGTTTCAGCAAGTCCCAGGCAGGAAACCCCCTTGCAGGATTCCAGCAAATCGAATTCAGGTTGGCATCCCCTACAAGGTATTGTACTTTAATGAACTGTTACTGGGAAAGGGAGCATCCCAGATTGAACGGAAACGTGGGGGAAGAAAACACGTTTAACATAAACAACTGTCCAGCAATGCTATACATTTAGTACTCTAGTTTTGTTCAGAAGCAAACAAAAAGAAACTTAAAAAGATTGTTGTTTTTTCCCACTGAGTGTGTTGTTGAACTTGTCGGCTTGTTAAGATTAAATCATTCAAGAACAGTGGCACCATGGTAGCTGAGGCACTTTGTCTCACTGAAGTTGGTGTTTTCAAACCAATCTTCCAAGATTGCTATACGTAACGTTATGTTGTAGTATGTTGCAATAAAGAAGTGAGGTGGAAGTGACTGTCCTTCAGTTACTAGCTACCCAAAAGCCCTCAAGATCTTTTGCGTCGATATCTTTATGCAAGAAACACTTTACAAGTCACTGTTTCTTCACCCACATGCTCCATTAATGGCATATATTTACCTTCCTTTGGCTTACATGTAAACATACCATACATATAGATCCTATGGGTCAAGGCAACCCCCAAACAAAAACGACATGGGAAAACCTTGGAACATTGACACCGCGGGTCTCGTCGGAAAGCGATCCATGGAGTCCTCCGAGCGAGCCATGACGGTTGCATGGAGTTTGAAACACGGTTGTGGGTGGTTTTAAGATTTAAATCTCCAGGGTTTTGGTTGGATCGTAATCAACCCCCTAGGCTTTAGGCTTGACTTTTTTTAATTCTCAAAGGGGTTGAAAGCACCAACTAGTTCAAATTTTGCAGGGTTTTGGTTGGTTCCTAATTAGTTGGTGCAAATTTGTAATATTTATATGTATATATATATATATTTATGTATATTTTACATAATTGATGACTATGAGAGCAACAAAATAAACCAAAGCTTCAATCAGCAGCCGCTTTTGATGGTTGGTTCATATTTGGTGCAAATGTGTAAAGGATGTGAGTTCTAACAGTCGTATTTAGTATAAATTTTCCCACTCCATTTTGACCTCAACATATCTCAACAGGAGCCAACCTCCTGAAGTGTGGCGATTGAACATCCACGTATGTCTCAAAAAATGAGCAAACGAGTTTACTAGGATGTTCCATCACTTCATATCACTTACCCTACTTGGATGTCCATGGAAGTTAGTAACTGGTTAGTAAGTTGGTTTATAACCTACTTAAAGGACTTATAACCTATATATTCTATAGGGGTTATAACCCAGTTACTGAGTATCATGGACATCCCAGTAAGAATCCCCCCTCCCCCCGAATCCCGACTAGGATTGATGATCTCAATCCCATCACCAGAATAGGATTACAAGGGAAATCCCTTTTTTTGGGACATATCTGGATCCTTAAGGGTTAAGACGGTCTATTAAAGCCCATAGGATCCATGTATGGTATATTCACCCGCATTTACCATAAAAATCAACCAAATGTAGGTAAAGATGCCAGTCCCATGGATGCTATGGGAAGGAATCTCATCATTTTCACAGAACTCTGCTACTTGAGTTGTGGAAAAACTTCAACCCTTGAAGTAGAAATTATATGATTATGCTAAACTCGGGGCATCATTTGGGGTACCGTTTTGGTGTGCTTTAACCCTTCCTGAAGTTAACATGATACCTAAAAATGGATAAAAATGGATGGTTGGGAGACTAGTTTCCTTTTGGGATGACCTATTTTAAGGTGCTATGTTAGTTTCAGGGAAGATCATCATCCCAAGTTGGTACCAGATTTTGTGCAATCAACAGCACAACCTCATTCAAACAATTTGTGATATGAAGTGGAAAATACCCGCTGCACCTCCAAAAAATTGACATGGAACTTGAAAATGAGGGTTTCCAATAGATCCAATAGGCATTTCCTTTCCCGGGCTTTCATTTTTACGTTCTATGTTTGTTTTTCAGGGTGTAATTGTTGGTATATAAATTGTAAATAATCTATTTATCTTTTGTGACCTTCAATTGACCTTCAGGATTGAACACCGGACCGTTTTCCAGCATACCCAAGATGGCAGATAATATATATATATATACATCCTCTTCAGGAAAACCCTCAAAAAAAAACGACGGTTGAACCGAACCGAACCGGACCCCCAGGCTACGGAGCGTTTGGCCAAAAGAATGGGTCGCAAATTGCAACCTGTCGGATCGAAATCCCCCAATACCTCGCGACCCAAGCAGAGTTCCTCGGTGTTTTTTATCTCCAAGGAACCGGATGGCGAATGTGGCGGGAGCGACCGGCGTTTTTGTTGTTGGTTTTCGGGTGGTTGTTTTTGCGAGCATTCATTCTACGGGCCACAGAAGGGAGAAAAGGGGGTGGTGGTGGGGTGTGCTATATCACTTCTGGGTTGTGCATTGAGGACTTATGATCAAGTTATAGTTGTGGATACACATTATGTGTGAGGGAGGTGTGTTAAGTGACTGTTCCTGGGGGTGACTGGTCATCATTTGTCGCATCTCTCAACATCCTGATGGCTTATGAGTGAGAAACCTTGAAGAGAGGTTTGTTGGGTTCGCCCTCAATTTATGAGACATGCCTACATGTGGTGGACAAATGGACCTCTTTTTTTGTGAGTTCCAACGTCTCCTTCAAGCAAGCGTTTTCCAAACTTCCCCAACAAAAGATCATCAAGATTGCAATATCCCATATGGCCCATAAGATGTCACAATGATATTTCGATAGACTCTTGCTTTTAGTCCAAAATGAATAACCTGAGAACTATATACATATAGGATTATATAGTTTCTCCCCATGTGGGCCTTGAATCCTTTTCACCAGCCAGCTGTTGCCAAAAAAAAATGCAGGGAAAAAAAATACCAATGAATTTACACCTTGGCGATATTTGTGTGAAAATCACCAGCATTTTTCGATCATTATTCTGTTCTCCAGGAATTTTGTCAATGAAGAACACCCTTTTTGAAGGCTTTGGGGTGCCCCCCCCCCCCTGAAGTTTAACAGGAATCGCCCCTAAAAAGTTACCGGGACCCAAAAGGAAATTCATCTTCCAAGCATCATTTTTCAGGGACGAGCTGTTAAACTTCAGGGGAGTATAGCCAAAAATGAAGGCAACAGCGAGGTTTTGTTGACCTTCCAATTCCATGACTTCTCGGAAGTTCGAACCGCTCCGGGACTTGCTAGGTCCAGAAAATTCGATATGGTCCACAATGGAGAAACTTGGACCAAGTTTTTGTTGCAAGTTGGTGAGTGAACTTCGTGGAGAAGTCCCCTTGAAAGACTCTTACAAGATACTAGATGGTGGGTTTCAAATATGTTTTGCTTTCACATTCACATCTACTTTTGGGGAAGATTCCCATTTTGACGAATATTTTTGAATTGGGTTGAAACCACCAACTAGAAAAGATTTCATGAACCTTTGTCCGAATCCTACAGGACCATGATCTAATGATCAGAAGCTAAAAGGACAATCCAAGAAACTGCAAGCTTTCCTATCTTTCTTGAGGTCACTTGCTGATTCTTCAATTTTGTTAGGGTGAGCAGATTGGTAGGATATCAGTAAAAGATTATATAATCTATGAACATGTCGATGGTCCATACTTGTTTCCTATAATTCCTTCGAAGCCAAGCTGCCCCGGCTGAAAATGAGGATTCCTAGGAAAGGCTTTCAGACACCACCAACCACCATGGGAACCCATAACCTTCATTTTCAGTGGTTATAACCCATATATTGGGGGTGTAAAACCTTCATTTTTCATGGTTTTGGGGTCCAAGGGCATGGGCTGGTTTTTGTATCCATCCATATAAACTCTCGTTTTTTTTTTCTTTCACGGCTTGACATTTGGGTTAAGGGTTGAATCTGCGCCTGGGCCAAGATGACATTACATGTTTAGGTTCGTAAATTCCTATAAACCTTTCCCATACCATCCATCTATGATAATATATTTACATATATTTACCTACACATTACCATATTTTACCATTCAAAACAACCATTCATGTAGGTAAATATACCAGTCCCATGGATGGTATGGGTTTATTTTTGCCACCTTGGAATCCTGTTTGGGGGTAAGGATCGATCAAAGTTTTCAATCGTCGACCTCACGACTTAGGTGTAAACTTTCGTATGGGGAAACCTTCGAAAGATGCTGTTATAGTTAAGTTTCTAGGTCGTGTGGTTTCCAATATTTTTTATGTTCATCCCTACTTGGGGAAAAGATATATTTTTCAGATGGGTTGAAACCACCAACAAGTTAAGTTTGCATGTTTCATTTGGCGGGCAGTGAATTGTTATAGTTATACAAATACAAGTTATACCCATAGGATCCATGGGACTGGTATATTTACCTACATTTGGCGTACATTTATGGTCGATGTATAGGTAAATATGCCATACAATGGGATAGTTTTCCCAGATTAAAATATACAACATATTTACACAGATTTGATAGAGTGCATTTTCTAAGTACCAAAAGCTTCATTGGCGACCCCTAGAGTATGACCATAGTCTCCATAACTCGAATTTCTGTGACCAAACACTTTGGGGGAAGATCATCCCAAAACAGGGGAATGCATCCGTTGGATCACCGTTTCCAATCCCCTGGGGAAAAAAAAGCAGGTCATTTATTCTCATCAACCGGGGCCTTTTGGTCAAAACTCCGTTTTTCGTTGCGGAATTGAAAGTAGATCATCCCACTTGCTACTAGTTACAGCCACTCGATTGCATTTGTTGGTCCTAGTAGCGAGTATCCAGCAGTTGGGGCGGTAATATTGGAGTCTATGATAATCTCCTTCCGTTTTTTGTCGCGATTTGGTAGTAAACACCTTCTTGCTGTTTAACCAGCAAACATGTTTTTCGATCTAGGTGGTTCGAGGCACCCGATCCCTGGGAAATGATCCAATTTGATCATATAAACCCTCGAAGTCCTACCACCATTTTTATGGGTGTGTATCCGAGTGGCACCATTTTGCAAGTAAAGTTTTGTCATCATCCAAAAGGAAGTTTATCTTTTTTTTTTTAAAGTGGTGGCAACGACTTCCATGGCAAATAGTCTCTCAAAGGCAAACCCCTGCCGGGCTGGCCGATTCTGACCCGCTTTGGTCGAAGGAAAAAACAACTCATCCTGGAGTTACAAAGTCTTCGGGAGGCGATTTCGTCGAATGTCAAAAAACGTGGGGGCTGAATCTCCCCAAAAAAAAGTACCATGGCAAGGTGGGTCCCTGGATCCGGTTGTAAATGCAGTGAACTAACTCCAGTTATAGGGGTGAAATAGCCCCAGTTACTGTACCCATTTATTTTCCACCATTTATAGGGGCCCCATAACTCCATTTACAACTGGTAGTGGCCCACCTTGTAGTTGGTTTCAAATCTTTAGAAAAAAATTCTGGCTTCCATGGTCCCATGATGCTCCCTGTTACATGGGGGTAGATTTCTCACTGGACCGGGTGCTGTTTTTTTTCCATATTTGTTTATGTTTAGCCTGGAAACCTTTGGGAAGATGAAGCCATTTGGAAGAACATTTTTTGCAGGTGAAAATTTGAAAGCAATACATGAAGCCAAAACATGGATCCAGGTTGACAATGTTGAAGGTGAAACATCTATGAACATATGTGTGCCTGAAGCTGAGAGTTGTAGTTCTGTTGCCACCAAAGGAAATGATTATACATCACGAAACTTTATTTGGGTGGTGAAACTTCAATTGTTTTGTAATTTGAACCCCTGTTTGGGGAAAATTCTCATTTTGACTAATATTTTTCACATGGGTTGAAACCCCCAACTAGAAATCATTAGATTTTTGCATAGCCCTACAGCATTGGTCAGGGAAGATACTAAGTTCATCTAATTTGGTAAGCGTTGTTTTGGTAAAACTACGTAGTTTAAACCATGCCATGCAGAACACCATGCGATGCCTGAGCCTATGGCCCATCAAAAAACGAAGGGGATGAGAGATGCATGACCTTCTCTTGATCGGATTTTTGCTTTCACGAGGAGTTCCTAGGAAATTATAGGACATACACACGGGAAATACGTTGATCTTTGGTGGCGTGTGCTGGATATCCATACTTGGCTGGTAGCGAATAGCTTCTTCCTGAGATATTCTCAAAGTTGTTTTTTTCTTTTTTTGGTGCTACACTTTTGTAAACTAACATAGCAATGGAAAATGGACCCTTGAAAGATGATTTTCCTATTGAGCATGGGGATATTCCATTGCTTTGTTCGTTTACCAAAGGGTGATGAGTGACAGTAGCTGTGGAGCTTTCTATCAGTTGCACAGGTGGGAAATGGCTGGAACGGGGCCGGTTTTGCTGCAGGCGTATGCACGAAAAATCGCCGAGACTGAGTTGAAGTACGAGAAGAAGTTACAAGATGTGGAGGCGAGAAAGCACCTGTTCCACCCCAGTGTTCGGGTGAAACTCTTGAAAAAGGGAAGAATGGTTTTGACTATTTTGAAGTTATGGTGAAGTTCTGTTCTTTGAAGTTGCGCCCTCGAAATTTAACTTGGATCCCAAAAATCAAGGTTTGCAAGACGTGTTTTCCTTTGCACAAATGAAAGGTGCTCAGGTTCCATGTTAGTTTTTCAGGGCATAACGACTATTTTCTATAACCGGCAATATTACGTACAAATCATTATCTAATACATCTTCCCTAGTTGGAATAATAGATCAACAAATTTTCCCAGAAGTTGGAGTGAGGCCAAATCGGCCAAATCGGACGGCCAGGATGAAGCAGAAAAGTGGTTACAGCAGAAGAAGGTGGCTCAACTCATGGGGTTTGCTGGGTCTTGAGATCACATCTTCCGTAGGTCCAACGAAGTGGTACTGTTTATTCGTCATACACAAATGAAATCTAAACTAATTAGATACATTCCCCTGCCTCCCCACCAAAAAGAAACATGGTCAAAAAGATATGTTTTCCAACGTGCTTCCATGTTTTGAAATTGTTTAAGGAGATGCACGTGATGACATATTGTGATGAGATATTCTGCAATTTTCCATATTCCATTTGAAACCCATGGCTGGAATACAGAACATGCCACCTTTAAATTTACCTCTTTTCACCACCAAATTGCAACTGGATCGCCCTATAGATGTTGATGTAGAATCGTTGATTCCAATTTGAAGACCCTTGAAATTCGGGTATGTCACCGGATTTGGCAAGATAATGCCATGGCTTTCCAACTGCAGTTTCTGACATGCCTTCATTTTCATACTTCCGGGGGCAGTCAGCCAGTAGGGTTCTGGTGAAGATCCACGCGCTTGACATGAGTAAACTTGGCCTCAAGTCTGGGTCAATTTCAAGCAGAAGATCTCGATCATGAAAAAAACCCATGGCATGATCAAGTTTGAAGTGACTTATGCAAACATTGCTGCAAGCGTTTTTTCATATCGTTTGTTACTGTTTCTATTTGTTGTTGAAGGCCTTTCGGAAACGTTTCCAGGATAGCCAGATGTTTGACATGTGACGTCAAGGCCTTTAGCGTTCATTCCCTTGAGGTCACGCTTTACCCCTGGAAATGTGCCGTTATTTTCGACCCCAAAAAGAGGAAGCCGAAGCGTCTTCCTTTGCCACCATTTTGGACATGGGGCGTTTTGTTTTTAATTACTTTCAGGGAAATATTTCGGAGAAATACCCTTCGAAGTACCATTCAATCTACTTTTCCATGCTCCCCAGCATTGATACCCAAGTGAATACAAATCATATACATGACACTTGCAGGCACTTGCTGAAAATCTTTTCGGACAACAAAAATCTTGAACTTCGCAACAATTGATGTCCTTTGTAGTTGTAGCGAAAAATATGTTATTTTTGGATGCCTTTGGTGGGTAGATTGTAGGTTTCCCCCCCCCCTCATATCACCCAAACAATATCCTACCACCCTCACCCTCACGACTTCCGATGAAATCCACCTCTCCGGCAGAACGAAGTGACCCAGATTCGGGCGGGCATGGTGGTAATGCAAGCGCTCTTTGAACAACGGAAACGCAAGTTCATCAAACAGATTCTTGGGAAAGGTGAAGATGTTTGTTTGTGTGTTTTTCTGTTTGTTTGTTTGTTTATTTGTTTATTTATTTATATTTATTTATTTATTTGTTTGTTTGTTTGTTTGTTTCAAATGCAGGGTTTCTCGAGGAAAAAGTTGGTTGTAGTTTGTGGTTTTGAGTATGTTTTTCGTTTGATTTTTCATCCTCAAAACCTCAGAGATGATCCAGTTTGGCAAGTATAGTTTATTCTTAACTGGATGACGAAAACCATCAGCAATAGAAGAGTTTGATAGGGCTGATGGCATGCTTTGTATTTTGTTTACCTTGCCAAAGCTTAACATGGTTCACCTGAAAATTGCGAAATGCAGTGAATCAAAGTCATTTTCTTCAAAACGTGTTGATACAACTTGGAATGCAACTTACATGCTGAAAAATTCAACAGCTTGATAGATTGACATAGTGTCGTCTCTTCAGTCTGAGTAAACATAAACCATCCCCAAAACTAACAGAGCCCCAGAAAATAGGCCTTGCCAGAAGGAAAGAAGTCTCCAAGCCACCGTACTTGGAGGATCATCCCAGGACTTGTAAGTGGTTAATGACCATGGTGATCGTAAGTCCCCCAAGACCTGGGGTTGTTCCCCTTTCGAAGGGCCTTTTCATGGCCTATAATAATGATAGCAGTTAGAACCCATTTTAGGGAGTGTAACATCATATCAACCGAAGGAATGCGGTGACGTGGCCCACCAAAACCGCGCCAGTGAATTCCCGCAAATCTTGGGCTGGGTGAGTCCTATGCCTATACCAAATTAGTGATCCACTTGAAGCCATGAATCTCCATAGGTGAGACATACTGTTGATGGGAAATCCGGGTAACAACCTGGAATGTGTATAAAACCCTGTAAACAATGTGATAAACTACCAACCTCAACTGGTGCATGATTTCTTCCATCAACAGTATCAATGGGTGAATGATGACATGATGGCCTCCTAGTTACATCTAGTTACGCAATGTTCTGTAGGATCATGGTAATTGGTATGCTGCAATACCTTTCCCCCCAAAAAAACTTGGACTGCCATTTCAGGAAGTTGGGGTGGTGAAATATTAGTCTTTTCATCCATGATGCAAAAAATTATCCGAGGATGGAAGAAGATCGTGCCACTGGGCATACGAAGAACGGAGGTTTTGCAGTTGATCTTTTGGTATAGTTGATGAGGGTTTTCACTTGATTTGAATCTTTTAAATCGATTTCCAATATCGTGTGGGTTTTTCGATGCTTCGCGGCTCAAACACAAAAAACAACACAAGTGATGCATTTTGGTTCTCTACGGATTTTCTGTTGAGTTTCAATTGTGTAATGTAAGTTTTGTTTATGATCAGTCAATGACTGGGCTGTTTGTTTTTTTAATGCAGGAGTCGGTAAGTGTGCATTTTCTCAGTTTTTCCACCATCTAAAAATCACCGTAAAATCAAAGGGAGTTTCTTAGGTTGGGGTCTTCCAACCGTTTCGTCCCCAACATTCCCCCGGTTGGAAACCTCAAAAACACCACCACCACCACCACCACCAGCCACGACAAAAATCGACCTTGAGGCCCACAACGCACGCTTGAAGGTGGAGATGGAACAACGTATCGCTGCCGCAGAGCAGGAAATCCGTGCCTTGGATGGCCGACACTCGGTTCGGCGCGCTGGAAGTCAGGTGGTGATGTTCCAGGTTGAACTTCTGGTTGCGACCCTTTTTTGAGGGTTTTAAGTGACCTTTTCAGGGGCGTTGTGTGACGTCCATTTTGGGGAATGATGTTTTTGCAACGATGGAAATCCTGGCAAATTCAGGGCGAAAGTGAACGCCTTGTGTGTTTTGGAGATGGTTTCAACTTTTTTCATGTTTTGACAGGACATTTGTCATATTTTGTTCCAACTAATACCCAGGAAATCCAAGACCAAACAAAGAATGTTCTTTCGGATGGTCCATGTAAAGGATTCCCTACTACCAATGGGCAAAGTTTGGTCTGCAGACTTCCAGGGATAATTGTTTAAAGACTTGAGACAACAAATGCAGTAACATACGGGCGGCATCAAACTGCAGACGCAAATTGCACAATGATACTTCAAGACAACTGCATCCCAGACCTCAACAAGAACACTGACTTGCTGAATTCTCAGTGTGTGTTTGGTGGAAAATGGCGGAAAATGTCATTCTATTAACCTCCCGAATGAGGCGGTGTTAAAACTATACAACTTTGCCTTTGCCCAGAAAAGTAAGTCAACAATAGTGCAACATCCATATTGTTTCACGAAATGGTTGCATAGCAATGAGAAATCTCAAACCCAAATGACCCATGGGACTGGTACAATATATAGTATTATATACCAACTAATTTACCATAGAAAATCAACCATTCATGCAGGTCCAAATCTGCAATCGTTTTAACGGATCCGTAATGGGAAACATTTCGGTCAAATACATTGTCACCTTCCAATGCCTCGATTAACGCCTGGTTGGTCCTTAGGTTGGTTTTGGGGGTGATACTATCCCAGTTATATGAGGGTTATAATACACCATTTATGGATCCATATTAAACAATCAGTTATAAGGATCCATATAAACATCCATATAACACCAGTTTAGTTTGCATAGGGTTATACCTTAAAGGGTTTTTTATATCCCATGTATAGGAATCCCGTCATTAAGCAGCCAGGATTCAATGGAAAGTAATAAGGATGTAATAAGTTTTTTTTTTTCCCAAGGCTTACCGAAATACCAGAAACACAACATAAAATGTCTTTAATTCATGCCGAAGGTGACACGAAGACAGCCTGCGACAAAAGATTCTTTGGTGGCAATTTGATGATGATAATGATGATGATGATGATGATGATGATGATGATGATTGATGATCATCATGATTGATGGTTGTTAGTTGATGATTGATGGTTGTTGGTTGATGATTGATGGTTGATTATTGATGCTGATGATGATGATGATGACGACGTGATGCCTCAATCCTCATTGCATGGTTGACCTTCTTATTTAGTAAAGGCAATATGGAGCATACTCACTTGGATGTCTCTGACCTAACGGACCTAACTCAAACTAAAATCACAGAATAATCAGAGATTTTCAGTAGTATATCCTGCTTATACCACCTACCAATTTTCACGAATTTCATCCTGCACAAAATCTTCGCAAAAAAACACCAAACTTTGCCGTGAAACTTAACGTGTTCTCCCCAGAAGTGGTGGAGCTGGAAGCCTCTCATTCGAAGAAATTCAAGGAGACAACCGGCGGAAGAGCTTTAGTTGAGGGAGTTTTGGATATCCCATAGGATTCATGCGACTGATATATTTACCTACATGAATAGTTGATTTTTTATGGTAAATGTGGGTAAATATACCAGTCCCATGGATGCTAGGGGTATATATACATATGTGTGCCGTGGAAGTCCAACCACCACCATTTTTTATTGGATGGTTTCCGAGTTTCACCATTTTGTAAGTAAAGGTTTATCATCATCCAAAAGGAAGTTTACCATTTTGTTTGTGGCAACGACTTCCAGGGTACACTCCCCCGGAAGTTTAACAGCTCGCCCCTGAAAAATGGTGGCTGGAAGACGATCCTTTCCTATTGGGTCCCGATAACTTTCCAGGGGCGAACTGTTAAATTTTGGGGGATATCATGGTGGGTGAATTGCCAGGTTTTGATTGAAGAGGAAGGTGGGCGAATGTAACCAGTTCCGATACCCTCCACAAAACTAACATATTCCTTTTTCCTTGGGGAAAAGGAAAGTGGGTTCAAACGTGACTTGGGAAAGAGGATATGGAGGGTATAGATATGTATAGATCGAAAACCGCAAGAAAGACAACTAACTGTTATACCTGGATCTTCCAAGTGTGTAAAATTTGTTCCTTTTCACCCAAAAAAAACTTACCAAAAGGCAATTAAAATACATATTTAGAAGATCCAGGAGTTTTTTATGCCATTTTTAGTTTGGCCCATGCCATGTATTTTGGCGGGAATAAACTCCCCTACCTTTGGCCGGGCAGAAAAACGGTTGACTCTTCCGGCTTGGAGTTTTCCCCCCCAAAAAAAAGTGACTCAAACAAACATGTGAAAAAAAAAGCGGCCAAAAAAGGGCATGTTTTGTGTTCTCAATTTTCAGGTTTGTTAGTAAAGACCCCTTACCCTCCTTAAAAGTAACAGCTTGCCCCCTGAACATGGATGGTTGGAACACGATCGTTTCCTTTTGGGTTTCGCCTATTTTCAGGTTCTTTTGCTGTCATCTTCAGGTTCCACCCCAAAATTTCGTGGAGTTTCGGGAGACACCTGGCTGTAACCAGCTCTTGGTTCAGATTCGTTTGCTTCAGTACGGCCCAAACTCCATCCGAAACAAGGGTCATCAAAATGTTCCAGGTATTTACTAGGGGGTGGCAACTCAAATATTTTTATGTTCATTCCGAAGATTGGGGAAGATTTTTTCCAATTTGACGATCTTTTTTTTTCAGATGGGTTGGTCCGACCACCAGCTAGTTTGGTTTGGTTCTGGTAGAGATTCTTTTCCTAATGACCACCTTGTGGAGTGGTACAAGGTCCCGGAGTTCTCTTGTTGCATCTTATGTTTACAGTAAACGTTGATGACACGGTGGAGTTTATACTCACACAAAGCCACACCTTTAAAAACAATTATATGTAGGGACTGCACATATTCATTTTTACGTATATATAGTATATAGATAAGTCTTTAAGTTGACAGTAGTGGCACAACAACGTCAAAAAACGGTTTTATTTCCATATAGTCCTTGGGCCAAAAATCGGCTGACGGCAGCAGGACTTGGATTTTCTCCAACGACAGACGGAGGAAAGAGCCATGCGCGCGGAACGAGCGGTAGCTGACCGTGAAATTGGTGAAGTGATGGACACCAATCTTGGATTTCTAGGATGTTTATCTAAAAAACATGTCATTCTAGATGGTGGTTTCAAATATTTTGCATTTTCACCCTTATTTGGGGAAATCATCCAATTTGACGAGCATATTTTTTCAGATGGGTTGAAACCACCAACTAGCCAATCTTGGATTTCTAAGATGTTTATCACTTGAAAAATAATCATGGCATTGTGAAGCCAGCCCTGCCTTTCTAGGATGTTTATCAAGTAGCTTGGATTTGTTTTTCAGGTGTTTTTTTACGGATTCTACCATGGGATTCATCACCATCAACTCAAGCAAATCTAAGCAAAGGATGGAGTTGGAACGTGGATGGAAAGTTGAAACAAATGGTGAGGATAGTGCCTTGAGGGTACCAAAGTCTACTATATAATCAGATATGATAAACAGACTCCTCTTTGGAGGCTCAAATTTGGAGGAAAGTTGAAGTTGACTTTTGATTCAAAGATTTTTGTTTGATGATAAATCTTTAGTTGGAGATTTGTTAGATGATGTTAGATGCAGTGAAGCTGTTTCAGCTTCATCTTTCTTTTTCAAATTTCAAGGGGGCGAGCACCCATGGTATTCTTTTTGTACGCTTTTCCGCAGATCAATTCTGACAAGTTTGGACCCATTTCAACACAAATTACACCCAGTTCTGAAGTGTTGTGATTTTGTTGCATCCAGATCATCCAGCCTTTTGTTCTTTGTTTTGCAAGGCAATTTAGACTTGGAAAAAAATCGGGGCGAGTTTATGTTGTGACATCAGGCGTGAATCCACGGGTGAAAGGTAGAAGTAGAAGTGTTTGTGTTTTATATGTATACGATATACATATACTTCTCATGCTTAGATTTTATATCTACATTTAACTATAGATCGAAAAATGCACCCCCCCAAAAAAAAACAAACTATATCTCCATATCTTTGATACATAAAAGATAGTTCGAACAAATCTCAGCTATTTCCATCAGGATTGTTTTTTAATCTTTTCCAAACTAAAACGAATGCTGCCGTGCCATTTCTTCAGCACCAACCAATCAACCTCCGGCTCCCAAGGTGAAGGTAGGAGAAGATGAAATTTCCAGGTGTTTTGGTGACCGGGGTGACGGGACGATGACCAGGCATCAAAAAGAAGGAATGCCTTACTTGGAGGATGGGCTCCCAGTGAATGTCAGTAGGATCACCGGATCACCCCTATTTCTAAGCCATGAAGTTCGGCCATTTGAAAGGGGTGTTTAACAACCCGAGGGTCTTGGGGGACGAAAACGATCACCATGGTCATGAACCACTTACAAGTCCGTCCTGGGATGATCCTCCAAGTAGTCTTCCAGTCCCATTATTTTTCAGAGGGGACATGTTAAACTTTTCCGGGGAGGTAATCCTAACGGAACATTAACATCGTCAACCGAAGCTCACATGTATTGTCCTGTTTGGTTCGTAACAAATCATTAAGCGATGCTTTAGATGTAGATGTTGTTGCTAGTCACACAGATCTCACAGCTGTTCGTGAAAAAACCTCACAAGGACGGTTCGGAATCCCCAAAGCTTCCCAATTTACAGAGATCAAATCCTTCTGTGCCAATGAAATTTAGAGAAAAGTTCCTTTTATTAATTTATTTTGTAATACCTATTTTCTGGTGAAGAATTACCGTGTTTTCAACAAACAATGTGTATCTACTTTAGATGATGGGTCCAATCCTTGGATGTCTAAGGATAGTTTTTAAAGAAACGTTGCTCAACTCGTACATAACTTGGTTTCTCAACCGTTCTTTGTTGGTCTCTTGTTCCGGGATTTCCAGCAATGATGCATGTTTGATGCTATTTTTGGGGGCGTGTCTTTGGTTGCCACTGGTCCAATTGAACTGTGGAAAGGTCGAAGACCGAAAAAAGATCGGCTTTATTAGCAGGGTTGAAATGATTGATAATCCACTTCTTTTTTATGATGGTTTTTAGGGGGACATATAGAAATTATAGAAAAAACTTGTCGTAGTGACTACAAGCTTTTCCCCAAGTTACATTGAGTGCTTGGGACTAGCAATTGATTAGGTTTTCTTGACACGAACCACCAGCCTGGATGTATGCCTCGAAAACTACCAGGCTTCACGAAGTGGAAAAGACTTGCCGTTTTGAAATCGAAGATCTACGTGTCAGGCAGGTTGCAACGTTTGCGTTTCGAACCGAGAGTTTCGAGTGATGGACGTTTTTGAAAGCCACCAAGGGAGGATTGCTGGTAGGGAATCTTTTATTGTCTATAAGCAATTTATAGCGACCAAACCGCCGGTTGGTTCAAAAGGTAGTGTTTACAAAGGGACTTCTACCCAAAATGGCCTTAGTTTAGGGTAAGGATTTATAATAAATTGCCCAGATACATGAATCATCCTGGAGACCATTTTACGTATGGTTTTGCACCTTGAGGGTATATGTATATTTAGATTTATGTATATGTCTTCAAGAATGCACATGGTATTCATACAGGTACCGTATATACATATATGCTAGATTATGCTAGATATTGCGTGTGTATATTGAAGACATACTCGGGAGAAGACATATTTATAGCATTATATTGGTACGTACATATTCAACAGTATGGGATGAATATTGAGCGTACTTCTTCCATCAATGTGATTCTCTTAAGGAGTTTTGATGTCCTTTCATCGGAGGGATGGTACCTTGGACTATGTGACTTCAAACTACCCCGGATTCGTCAAGATCTTGTTTGTTGCTAGTACTTGTTTTGAAAGGTTTGAATGAAGACACATCTAACAAACATCTCATTTTATGATATGCTAGTTGGTGGTTTCAAAGATTTTTGATTTTCGCCCCGAAAATTGGGGAAGATGATCCATTTTGACTCATATTTTTCAGATGGGTTGGTTCAACCACCAACCAACAATGATATGTTATCATCATTGTATGTGTTTTTTGCCTTCCAGGGTGTTTTAAATCCAGTATGTCACATGGTGACAATACTGGGGATTGCCCGCAATAGGTATAAAACAGATTCAGGAATTCTTATGAGTTACTACCCCTCTCAGAAAAAAAACGAACGAACTTGCTACCCATGGCCACCTATTTTCGAATTTTGGAAACTTCATCTTCGGAACTACCTTTGGACACATTTATATATACGTATATATATATATATATATTGTTTTTCTTATGTATACAGTATATCTTTATTTGGATCTTCTAAGTTGAAATTCCAATTATGTGTTTTTTCGCGCAAAAAAACCTACCAGAAGGCCAATAAGTAGATTTTTTCCTGAAAGAACGGGGTACATGTTCATAAAGGATCCATGTATGGTATATGTATCTACATTTGGATCCCCCTTTGAATTTCCGCTACGATATGGGTGAACTCATGCTGGCTACAATTGGCTAAAACCTATGAAATCTGTAGTAGATTGGAGTGGTCGTGCCGTACGTTTGTAAGGGATCCTCAGGAAAAACAATGTGTAAACAAAATAGATTCTTGAAGAAGTCGTGATGTAGATTTAGTAGGGATTGTTTTTTTTGAAAATCATTTTGTAGTAAGATCATATTGATTCAAAAAACATTTAGTAGGAGTAGGACATTGGGGATTTATAAAAAAAAACGTCCTTTCAATCACATCTTCGGGAGAGATAGGATTTTGAGCGCATGATATAGAGGCATCAAAAATGCAGGGCCGCGCAAGAGGGCGCAAGGGCGAGCGCAAGACATACCATATCAATCCATATTACCATATCACCATGGAATTTGGAGGATATTTATTGAATGTGGCAAAAAAACCCACGCGCGCAAGAGCGCGCAAGGGCGAAGCGCAAGGGGTCCTATCCTACCAAAAAGCAACTGGAATTTTCGATATTTTATGTCCTTGGGTTCATGCATTTAGTAGTACAAGGGAAAACACTAGAAAACATTTTGTACCACTACAGAATTCGGAGCATGGGGTGTCAATTAGTAGTTGTTTTTTGTCCATTTTGTAGTGAAAAAAAATCAAATGTATGAATTGTAGCTACCAACATGTTGCACAACTTCACCAGGGTATTTCACAGGGGGATACATTTGGATGTTGTTTAACTGTAAATGCAGGTCAAATATGCCGATATATATATATATACATGGACCCTCTGTTTTTTGGTCTCCAGGGAGGTGATAGGTATATCTATAACCCGGCAAACAAACAACCTAAGGAAATTCCAACAGACACCTGGAACATACCCCAGACCCAAAAAACCACCGGTTTATGATTTGGAATTCCTTTCAAATCAAATTTTCGTATTTCGGGGTACCTTTTGCATATGTTCCAGCGCTCTGGACTGTAATTTTCTTTGAAAACAACCTAAGGTATATATACCCTCCCCTGAAACCCCCCTGAAAATAGACCCCCTGGAAGTTTGGAGATTCCTACATGGAAACCATCCATTTTTTAGAGGCAAGCTGTTAGTTTTCAGGGAGGGTATCTCCATGAATCCTGGGATTTACAAGGGGTCTTACTGTTGATGGACAAAATCCTGCACCACCAAGGATGATGATTATCCCAGTATTTACATGGTTTTATACTTTCCAGGTGGTTGTTTGGGATTTCTTCCATCAACAGTACCATTCATCAATCAATCCCTGTGGCTTTTGCTTTCTGAAGGCTTCAAGATGCGGAACGTGCGGAGGAATTACATCGTTGCCGTGAAAAGGTGGAGTTTTTAGAGGAGGAGTTGAGAAAAACACGTGCCTTGGATATTTTTCCTGATGGGGCCCAGATAGTCCATATGTATGGTATAATAGGTATACCTACATTGACCAATATTTACCACTAAAACTGCCTATAGTAATGATGGTGACATATACCGACATTGAGTATTTGGGTTTGGAACCATGTTTTTTTTGTGTTGGTTGGAACGTGTCAGGGTGTGGTGCAAAAAAACAACGGATGTTTGTTTCACACGAGGGCTTGGGGATTTTTGTTTGTCAGAAACTTTGGGAATCAATTTATGTTGCCGGATTTTTGTCAAGCGAGAGTTTGTTTCCAATTCTATATGATGATTTTTCATATTTTTCCACAACAAAAATATCAAAAATGCATTTGTCATCAATATCACCCAGTTCTTGGTAGGGACATACGTGCACATAGACCCAGTTTACCCAGAATGAATGGATCAAGTACCAAAAGTTAAGTCAATGAATCTGTTAGGCAGAGGCCCAAAAAAAAAAACACCAAAGTTGAGTGGCCAAAGGCCATGAAACGTCAAGTCTGCCCATATTAGAAAAAAAAGGGAGACGTATGGTGAATGAGTATGGCGTAGATGACATGTGTTTACTTCTATTGAGTACTACTGGTTTCAGACGTGGCGACTGTGCGTGTAGACCGCTTGTATTCGATTTCTGTAACCCCATAGGATCCATGTATGGAATATTCACCTACATTTGCCGTAAATTTATTTACGGTAAATGTAGGTAAATACACTATACATGGATCCTATGGGTAATCTACATGGCATCATCATCCAGTTCATCCCGTTGCACCCACTGAGGAGAGCGCATGCAAAATCGAAGGCACAACGAAGCAGAGGACCTCCGAGAGAAAACGAAGTGAATCTCACTCCACCTGTTTAACATGCTATCCCTATACCTGGTTCATGAAGAGTGGTGTGCATCTATTTACATGTGAAGCCCTTTTCTAGAGATGATACATGCAAACCTGCATCTTTATCATGTACTTGGATTTGTTGAATGTTTTTTTTTTAACTTTCCTCCATGGTAAATCAAATCACCATTGAACCACCAATTTGGGGAATATTGCTGATGTTTTTTTCCCAACCGCCGTCAGGACCTCAGGAAAGAGTTGATGGAATATGTCCCTTGACACCAACCCATGCGAGTGTGACTGCGGATTTACCGTTATAGGATGTACGTTGAACGGTTTGGATTCTATTTGGCATAATAGGCAGTCACAGAGGCATTTGACATATGGATGACTATTCAGGAAAAAATGATAAAAAATGCATGTTTTGTTTTGTAACTATTTTAGGTCACGTGGTGAATTGGGAAGAAGATGCAGGACATTTCCATGTGTAATAGCTAGGACGGCATGGAAGGGATGGATGATCGGTTTTACAAACGTCCATGTTTACTTAAGAAGGCCTGAGGAAGCCTTTGTTTCGGATATGAGAACGTTAGGGGTGGGTTGACTTGTCACCTAGATCCTCAATTTGTTGCCCATGGAAAACTAGCACTGACAATGGTTTTTAATATTATATGCATATGATATTATTCATGCAGACATCATATAGACGACTACCGTATGTCTCATTTGAGAGGACTCAAGCTCATGTTTTTTTGGTGCTATATAGTAAGAGCACTTGGGTCGGTTGCTCCAAAAACCCGGTCTCCACGGCCACACGCGGCTCGACTTGAGGTGAAGTTCATCGTGAAAATCTTGCCTGAAGATTCGGAATCTTGCTTCGGAGATTGGAAGCAGCCTTCAGGGTGTTGATATTCGGGGGCTTGCCAAAACCTTGGTAACTAAGTGGGTGAATCGAATCTCTTCATTTTTGTCAAGGGAACCCTAGTTAGATTCAGTATCCAGTGTTAGAGTGTTTAGGCAGTACCCAATGGTGATAGTTTCCTTTTTCCCTCAGTTGATGATATGTTGTCAAACTTGCCAAGCAAATTAATATGTTCAGTGGAACTTGTTGGTTGTGAGCGGGGAAGTCGGAATTTGACGACCTACATGTGTTTATTTTATTCTTTTAATTGCGTGAAGTGGCACATCTGGTGGTGTTGTATGGTATTCATTATATATTGCCTTCTTACCTAGTGTGGATAATTGCATTTTGTTTGTAAATCTATCATGGTATCTTCAGGCTTGTTCATTTGTATGTTGTTGGTTCATTGCTTCTCACTGATCTTGGGGGGAACTGGTGTAAATTTGCCTGCCAGTGATCTTTTGTTGTTTTTTGAACTGTAGTTTTTGAGATTTGCGGACAAACAAACCTCAAGAATCACCAATCGTGGCTGGTCAACCAACCCCCCCTTAATGTACCCCCCTCAGAAACACGGAGTTTGATAAGGCCTTTTTCTGGTGGGAAAAAAACAACATGCTTACACCCCCGAAAACTAATATGGAACCTGAAAATATCCCCAAAAGGAAAAGGAAACAACATCTAGAAATCACCAATTCTTTGGGTTCCAGCCGTTAGTTATTTTTGGTTTCCACAGTGAATTCCCTAGTGCTCCAATACCCGTTTAACTTACAACCCAAAACTACGATTGCAGAAAAAATTGGAGCTTAGAAACAACATGAAACAACCAATTTTATCAGATTATTTAATTTTTGGGGTATGGTATGGTATATATTTACCTTACATTTGTTGTTTCTCCTAGGGTATGGGTCCATTGGATTTTGTAGGGACTTTTTGGTTGAGCCAAACGGTCGTTTTGACACGAATCACCGAGGACTGGCAGGAACGCCTTCAACCGGAGCTTTGTCAAAAGCTGGGTGTTACAAGACTTCCACCTGTGGCACCAGAGGTGAGGTGGAGTACTAGGACTAGGATGTCCCAGGAAGTTAGGATTCCAATGGTGATCGGATCAATGGATTATTTCACCTCCTTATAAATGGGATATATTGGGGTTATAACCTAATTACTAACCTTTTACTAACTGGCTAGGAAGGAAGTGATGTGATGAATGGTTAGTAAGTGCCAGGGGAACCCATAACCTTCATTTTTTAGGGGTTGTAAATTTGTATAACCCATATTTTGGGGGTTGAAAACCCTCATTTTTTCCATGGTTTTGGGGTCCAAGGGTGGTAGTTATAAGTTATAACCTACTTGAAGATGGGATGCATTAGGGTGAAATAAATGGAGTAAATGGGATATATCAGGGTGGAATATTGGGGTTATACCCCACTAATCCTAACCATTGATCCTAACTTCCAACGGCACATCCAAGTATGGTGGTTTGGGTTGGGAACATCTAAACCCAAAAAAACATGTAGTTGAACTATGTGCACCGGATTCAGTTATTTCAACCGAGTGCGTTATTAACTCCACTTATAGGGGGTGCCCATTTATTTTAGTGGTTACAACTCCATTTATAACTGGTATGGGCCCACCTTGTACCCAGATTTTTCTCATAGCTGAGCCACTAGGAAATGATCGAACGAGTCTTTTCCAAACTTAGTTTGTGATGGGGTTTTAAATTTTAATTGGCTCACTGAAATTCTTGGATAATTGCAGAAGGATGGTGATATGGTGATTAATTGCAGTTTACTGTTGATGACTGAATTCTGTATTAGTGCAGCTGGGTACTTACCCGTGTACTTACAGGGATTTATGTGTTAACAACATCCTTTTGGTTAGCCTTATATATTTGCATTTCAGGAAGTAAAACCCTGTTCCTGAATCCCAGTCTTCCAGTGTCGTAGACTTTAGATTTTTGATACAAGCAAGTGTTGCACAATCACATAACTACACATACACGTATATCATAATATCTACATATATTGCAAATGACTGTAAATAAGCTAATATGATCTAATATAGATGTATACATAAACATATATCTCTAAACTAAACATATGTACTGTTTATTTCACATATATTTCACCATACCTCACCATATTTCACCCATAAAATATGGCAATATGGATGACCTTTTGGCCCGATTTCACCCGACAAAAATCGCCAGGTGACACTGGTGGAGGCTGCCCTCCCCGCGCCACTGCAACGGCCGAGTACCACTGCCGAAACGCGTCGTTTTCCGGGAGGAACGCCGCCCGACTCGGAGGATGAAGAGTGTTGAAGGCCGGACTCAAAGGTGAGATGTCTCTTCTAGTCCAAGAAACAAAAAAAAACATTCACGAAATCCATACGAAATCCAACTTCTTTCTTGTTTATATTTCTATGATAATTACCGTACATTCCGGTATCGAATCTTTATCGATATATTTATGTTTATATTCCAAGGCTGGAGCAATTGAGCAGTGACTATCCGGCTAAAACATACATGTTTTGAGATGTTTTCAGATGTTTTCCCTTCCTGAATCTTTTTGAAGTTAGATCTTCTTGGTCCAATGCCGGATGCAGGGTTTAACCTTACAGCTTGGCTCCTTGTCAAGTGGCCGAAAGCCGTGAAAGCTCAAAACACCCTCCAAAACCATCGAACACTGCACGAGTGTGTGTGTGTGTGGCTGGCTTTTAGCTTCTCAAAGACGACCTGTTTTTGTACGGTTTTGTTAGCACAAGCAGAGCAGACATGTTTCTTGTTGAACGCCTCAGTCTGAACAAATAGACGACAAGGTCCTGGAAGGAAAGCGACAGACAAATGGTGTGTTACCGGGTTGCTTGTCGAAGAATTCCATCTCAAGAAAATTTGACACGGCAACAAAGAGTCATGAGATCTCTTGAGCATGGTTTTTGTTTTCTTGTATAACTGGCTAATCCTCCAAGAAGATTGATTTGCTTCGCAAGTCTTGGTTTCATTGTTCTCAATTAGGGCTGCACCAAAATAATGTTTTTTCTTTTTTCTTTGTTGAGTTGCCAACACGGCAGGTCTTACAACACGTTGTTTTGCATTGATTTGAGATGTTGATAGACATGACAATAGGGAGTTCAAAGTTATATTGATATTTCCCTGTATTATGGTGGAAAGCCCATGGATTTTTGGTAGACCATATTCTTTCGAGGCACCCATTTGGGTCTTTGGGCAAGCTAGTCTGAAATAGAGTCAATTTTGAGATGGGTGTTTCCGAAAATAGGGGTACCCCAAATCATCCATTTTAATAGGGATTTCCATTATAAACCATCCATTTTGGGGTACCCCTATTTTTGGAAACACCCAGATGATAGTCCACTTGACCATTGGAACAAAAGCCAAGCCAACAAAGCAATCTCCAAAGATCTTGGAGCTTTCGCCGTTGCATGCGCTCACGATCAAGAAGATTGTGGGTTTCGTGTCGGCGCCATTTCATCTACCATTTGCAAAAACGCGTGGCAAAAAAGTGATGAAAGCCAGAGGGGGTGTTAGTGCTGGTTTCTTAATTTGTAGAAGATAATTTGTCAAATATTTATCAACATGTTTTGTTTGGCTTGTTTATTTTCCACCCAGAGAACTTGAAAAAAAACATCATTTTGACGAAGATGTTTTGAAGACAGGGCTGGTATGTAAAGACCAGCTACCTCCCGATGGCAATTGGTGGTTGATGTTTGTTTGTTCGTTATTCTAGTTAACTTTTATGAAGGGATCAAAGTGTATTTATATATACATATATACATGAATATTATATTGTTATCACACCATCAATTTACAATACTGTAAAACACACACCATCACCCAGATCAACTTCATCATCCCTAATTTTGTCGAGGTGGAGATGGAGATAAATCCAAGACCAAGACTCCCAACAAAACTGATGGAGCCACACGTGGTCCCGGGACCACCACTTCTGCCTTAGACGATGATGATGAGGTGGGAAATATCTTGGTTGGAAGTGGTTGAAAGGGGAGTGAGATGTGTTTTTTCCAGAGATTTTTAAAGAGATGAGTGTTGAATAAGGTGTGTGGATGACTTAGGAGCATTTAATCTAAGTGTGTGTTTGGGAGATTGGGTGTTGCTGAATTAATTCAAGGTTGAAAACTAACGTGGGACTTTTTTATCAAATCTTGGAAGGTGAGACGTTGCGCCTGTGCCCAAAGATTCCTTTTTAAGACATTTCCTGTTGATGTTTCAGAAATCCTACGCGCCTCCTGGAACGCATAAGAACCTTGTAAATAATGGGATGAACTACCAACCTCAACTGGTGCAGGGTTTCTGAACCATCAACAGTCATTTGCAGAGATTCGTCATTCTGAATGATGGCGCTCAACTCCACCGCTTTTGATTCTGTGTTCTTCTTGTTTTGTATGCGGTATGGGGGGGGGGTGCCCAAATCCTGCAACAGTGGGTAAATAACATTATTTGGGTAAATAATCTAAATAATATTCACTTTTTGGAAGGGAACCCGTTTTTAACCTTCTCTGTTCACTATTGCAGTGTTTTGGCAGGACTCAATGTATACTTCACAAATGGTGTCATGGTTTCGGGACGTGTCATTTCAGATTTTGAGACATAAAAACACCTTCCCCTTTTGCTTTGATCGGACTGACTAACAGAAAAAAATTGAACCATTCTAGAAAACCCCAAGTTTTTTTCCCACAAGATGTTCCTGTCCTTTTCCGATTTGGGATGTTGTAGTCATGAAGCTCTTCCCGTAACCCCCCGCAACCAGAGGTCCATGTGAATCCTTCCTTAACAAACTACCTGCCCCAGGAAGATAGCGGTGCTGAAGAGGTCATCGATGGAAGGACCACTCATCGCATCAAAGGTGAAAAGAAGAAACTCGAGGCTGCTCGGGTTACGGGAAAGTGTTTTCCTGAAGGTGGAAATGCTCCCACATCCCCCAAACAGCAAGTCCTGCGTTACGGTAGTTTCCACGGTTGACTTTTGATTTGTATCGAATATACATGAAGGTATAATCAGAGTGATGGCATAGCATGGCATAGCTAATGTAGTGTTTTTTAGATACAGTTTAGTCCTGTACAAGCCTACCCGACCCTTTAAAGGGAACGTTGAGCCACGGCATGTATTTCCGGAAATCACTGACACAAATGCGTAGGTCAGTGACTTTTTCGATGACTTGATGGAAGGTTTTGCTGAGATTTGGAGGTTGCTTGGGGGTGTTGGTTTGTTGGCTGATCTAGGTTTGAGGTGCTTCAAAAGCAATCTGTTCTTGGATGTTCACCGAAAGCATAAACTCGGGAAACAGATCCAATTGTTAAAGCTGGAAATTACATGCAGCAACAGAAAAACAATTTATATATATATATATATGTATATATACATGCATATTTTGTGATAAAAGTGCACATAGTTTCATACCACTTTCAGTCAGCAATTTTAAGAGTGTAGAGAGGGGTAGTTCTGTTAGTCAAGGATTCTTTCCACATTGGCCAACAAAAAATGACACGCATATATGGATCCGCGTTGCACGTTCCTGACCCCAGCCAGTGGTACGGTCAGGGTCAGTAGTCCTATAAGGTGACCTTATATATCTAGTAGTCCTGGTAGTACTAGTACGTAGTATTATATTTGAGTGTCAATCAATACTATTCCCCAGCACCACCACCAAAGGGCGAGGGAGGGGGACGTAATATGCAGACCCATAACCAAGTGGGGGTGTCCTGGAGAATGCTCACCCATATGTACAATTTGCTGACATGTTGAACGACTTCAACTTTAGAAAACGTTCCGGTCTATGGGAATTAGGAATGGCCATGATTTCAACTTGGGTACATATCTCTCTGTTCCGTTTCCTCTGTTTGGATCAAACAAGCAGTGTTTGGATAGTCGGGTGATAGGAATGCTGTCTCGACGGTTGCAATACCTGTCTGGTTTAAGTTTCAGGCCCCTCGCAAGATCTCTGCAGTTTTCATTCTCAGGGCATATTGTTGCGAGTTGCAACATATGGGATCATCAGGAACATCATTATTCCTTTACGGGATTTCGATTCTTTTCCATCAAAAGAGCTGTTACGTATCTTTTGGTGGATGCAGACCAGGTCGGGAAGGAAATGATCGAAGAAGCAACGAGGTGCTTGAAAGAGCAGAATCTTGAAGTTCTAGTATTTGGCAACCCTCAGCTGTGTAAGGCAAAATGGTGGAGTGAGTTTTTCAGTGCCTCTGACCGTCAATTTCGTGCTGTCGAGCGTCTTGGTGGTTTGAGCGATCCAAGCGATGATGCTATCAAACGAGAAGCAGAACGCTTGGTGAAACTCGCGCAGACCAAAGGATTTGCGCTGCTTTCCTCTGACAGAGATTTCGTCGACTTGGTGGAGATGGTGCGCTCATTTGGCAAGGAGATGGTAGTCTTCTTGTGGAAAGGTCGTTGTGGGAGCCGGATCCAAAAGGCATTCGAAGACGCGGGAGCTACAGTTTTCTTGGTGGGTGCAGAGCCTGCAGTCAATAAAGTGCGAGCCATTCTGAACTCAGACGGCTCAGGATCGACAGAGTTGGCGGAGGATCCACCAGATCCTGAATTCAGGGCTTTGGCAGAAGATGTTGGGAACAGATTGCTTTGCTTGGGCTACAGATCTGATGACAGTTGTCATTTGCGTCCAGCTTTGGCAAAGTTCTGGTTTCGACATGGTGTGGGCCCCCTCGTCGTGTACCCGCTGATTTCTGCATTAAGGAGTGCACGCATGTTTCTCTCAGGGCAGAGGAAGATTGAAGCCTTGACATCCGACAAAGACGGTCTTGCTTTCATTCTGCCGTTGAGTGCTGGCACGCGGACTAGTAGGACGATTTCAATCTCAGACAGGCAGCTTTTCGGCACTGGAAGGGCAAAGAGAATTTACCACGGAGGTGGACCTTTTATTCTGAGACAATCACGTGGCCTGACCAGGACTGTATTGAGAAGACTGGGGTACCTGGACGATGCCATGAATTCGGACTTGAATGAGGCCTTGTTAGTTTTCCTGAATTCTGCTGACAACAAGCGAAACTTACGCAAAACCAGGATGATGCCCCAAATGGAAGATTCGCGTCATGAAATCGAGAGGAAGATCAATCAAACATTGGTGTATGGGCAGATTGATGGAAAGTGGTCAAGAGCAACAAGTGATATGGAAGTGCGAGAAACGTTGGTTGCAGAAAGGTTGCTGGTCAATGCGCAACAGCCTCAGGAGGAAGTTTTGACGGCGATGCAGGAATATACCCGCAGACATGGTTTGCAAGCAATGAAGAGCTACAATGGATACGTTTGGCAACTAAAGCAGCGTCACAATGCCTGTGATCCCAATCGAAGAGATCAGGTGAAGCCGGGCTGCTTGCTGAAATGACATTTGCAGCGTGAAAAGAAAACCATGTCTTTGGTGTGGTCGGTTTCAGTAAGTGGGGATTCTTCGGTTGCTACCAAACAAGGGGGTACTCCACCCAAAAAAATACAAATGTTTGCTGGGAAAGGGTGCATTTCAAAAGGAAAGTTTTCCAAACATTTCCGGCCATCATTTTTCAGGGGACAGGTGAGTTTGGGGGGAGTAATTAGCTACGGCAGTGACAGGTCAATCACCATAGATATCTATAGACGAATATCTTGGGGCATGCCTAAACCTTGTAGCAGTGGCAAAATAATCACCATTATTGTACCGAGGGACCTTTGTTTACCTTCAGTATCCACCGTTACAATGCTTGGGCAGGACCCAATATAGGTTCTAAGTTCTATAAGTACATTTTTTTAATGCAATGATCCTCTTGGTCACTGTTACTGGGAGGGGGCAATCCACCAAAAGTATAACATCTAAATATCAACACCTTGAAGACCACCACAAAAAAACAACAGTAACCCCCTGGAAATGTTGATTATAAATTTCAAATCACTATTTTACAAATCATGGTCATGTCCAAGAGGCCATCGACTTCATGGTCCGACTTGGGACATGAAATCATTGCATCCGCCAGGTTGACGGTAGCTGGAGGTCATTCCTTCGCATCTTGTAAGGGGCATCTCAGAGACCCGACCATGACCACCGGGAAGATGATGGGAAGATGAGTATAGACTACTGTATATGTTTTTTTTTGAGGATGGACATTTCTTATATGGTTTCTTTGTTTCCTGCTAAATGGTGTTGAACTTTGAACTCTGGACATATTTTTGTTTGGGATGGTGGGTCATCTGTTAGGTATATTTGCTTGATTTGGTGAGCTCTCCGCTAGGTTTCACTCGCCTCTTCAGGCACCTTTGCAAACAATTTTTGGAAATCATATGAGCAATGAAAAAAACCCGGTTCGTTGGGGTTATATAGGGGATTATACTACCCAGGTATATAGGGGATTATAATAAACCATTATAAGGATCCCTATTAACCAACCAGTATAATGGAAAGTAATAAGGGTTTTTTTTCGTGGCTCATATGAAGGAAAGCAGCTATACCTTCACTGAGTGCTTGGTCAGAGAGCTATCAACCCTGTTTACAAGCGTATATTATATAGATCATACCAGCAATATTTAATGTTTGAAAGCGCGGCCATATGTAAAGACATAGATTTAGCGCCTTGGCATGGCATGGCATGGGTATACTCTAGTACACTAACATTAGCAATGGAACATGGACCATTGGAAGACATATTTCCTTTCAAACATGGGAAGTGTTCCTCACCACCTTGGTTTAAAGGAGGCTAACGAGATGCCCCTCCACTGAAACAACTCGCACCATGTTTTTGCTTCAATCACATATTAAGAGATTTCAGAGCAAGTGTTTGTTTTTTGGAATGACACTGTTTGGGAGTTCAAAATCGAGATCAACACAAATGACTATCATAATTCAGGGTAATTGAGGCATGTGACAAAAATAGCAGAGTGGATAAAGTTGACAGAGGATCAAAAGCCAATGTAATTTGGTTTGAAAGAAGTGAGTTTGACCGACAGCAACATTTTACGTGTTCTGGCTGTGCCTTGGGGGAGTGTAGCGATAGTATACACATGTATACACCGAACAAAACCTATTTGCTTAGTGATGAGGATTCATGAGCAGCCTGGATATCTCATTTTTTCTTTAAAATGACGAGCAAATCAGTATATAAGTAAGGTCAGGCGGAAAATGGTAGATGGGATGTCTCCGCTGTGCTCTATGCAGCACAACAATTGGATCGGGGACTTGTGTTTGTACACAGTTCTTCCTTTTGTCATGAACCCACCGGAATCGGTAGGGGACTCCCACATCACGTTTATCTAGACGAAGTCTATGAGCATTGGAGTGCAGCCAATCTAAGCGGCAGGAACCCAAACTACGTCGAAGTGAACAACTCAAGGGAGATCGATGAAGCCCAGATTGTCAGGTCTGCCGTATCCGCAGCAGTTGTGCGGTTACAGGGGGCCAACCCCCGACGCAAGTGCCCTGCGCAATGCTTCTCGCGTGCTTCGCGAAGAGTTGACCCGACGTGGGCACCTCAGGCCGGATGGAGTTGTTCGGACTCATACGGAGCAAGTTCTGTTGCTCTCGCTCGGGCACTCTGTCGAGGCGCTGGTGGCACTTCTGGATATTTCTGGATATTTCTGGATATCTATCATCTATCAGAACAACAAGGCTACTTTCCTTCTTCATCCTTCTTCCTTTTATCAATCTTGGGCTACTTTGATTCCTAAAGGCCCCTCGCAGTCACCACTTAGCCTTCGACCTATCACTGCCAGACCCCTGGAAACAGTGGCAAACCCGATGGGTGACTCCCACCAACCAGCTTCTTGGATTTGTTTCTATGGTGAATTTCTTACAGATTCGATTTCGGACCCATGGGATGAGAATCATGATTCATCACCAAGTTTGCACCAGCATTTGGGGAATATCTTATATTTTTGTCCAACCCTCTGAAGCAAAAAGCTATATATAATACCTTCCCCCCTGAAGGGTCGGTTCACCAGATGAATGGAGTGAGGTGTTCGTCGTGTGGCCTATCCCTTGAAGGCGCGGTTGAATAACTGAGGATATTGGTGATGTTACACCCCTTACTTGGAGGATCATCCCAGTGGATGTATAGAACTGGTTAGGATGAACCCCATTTATAAGCCATGAAGTTCGGCCATTTGGAAGCCTACTTAGGGGACTTGGTAGTGAACAAAACTATCGTTTCATACATAAAGGGAGGGTATCTAGATTTATATCGGGGATAACCACCCTGGAATTTCAACACAAATTGTAAACATGGCGGTCTGGAATCCAGCCAACTTTCTGGAAATAAGTTTGGGGAGAAATGATCCATTTTTGACTTGCACATAGTACTGTAATGGCAATCAAAAATCAATGGACTTCTATGTTATAAATTTCTGGAAATCATGTCCTATTGGAAAAAGGAGATTGTTTAGGAATGGTGTTGGTTTAACTAGAGGCTCCAAATTCAAACTATGGTACTTGAAATAACATTTTTGGGTTGAAGTCTTTGTCTTGGGTCTTCCAACAGCAAAAGAAGTGCCATTTTTTTTGGTTCTTGACATGTCTAGAACTTTCCAGGTGGTTCCACCCGTTGTGTTCACCCCAATCCTTCGGGATAAAAAGACGAGCATATTCTTGAAAGGCTGAGCGGAAAGAAAAACCAGCTAGACTCGGAAGTTTCCAAAGAACATTGGCTGAATGAAAGATTTCAACAGAATGTCAACGTAACCACCTGGGATCTCACAATCGCCTCTGAAAATGGTGGGTATCTTAGTTGCTTGGAGGCTACAAATATTCCACTGCTGCTTATCTTGTTTTTTTTCGGCTCTGGATGGATTCGATTTACATCGGCAAACAGGTGGGAACCCTTTGGGAGAATATTGGTGTTGTCGGTGGGTCATGTTGTGATATCAAGTGTGAATCTAACAAATCTAACAATGTTCAACAGTCTATATGAAGTATATTATGTATAGTTTTAGCATATGTTTTTAGGTGTTCTGTTTTTGCATTGGTTGTCTTTCTTTTTTTCGAGGGTCCTCATGAAGACGCAGCAGTGAAGGTGACAAATGATGTGTTTCACAAATGCAGGAGGTTCTTCCAAACACATTGTTTTCCCTTTTGTCGTTCATCCAACATGATTCATATCAAAAGCCCAAGTATGAAACAATATAGTTTCCAAAGTGTTTGCAGCAAAACAAAAACACTCCAAAACAAGAACATACATTCCGGGTTCAATTTCTGCATTCCCTTGCAAGATTTAGATGGAACCTACGAATCACCCATTTAGAAAGGAACATCATCTTCCAAACCTCCATTATCATGTTCCATGTCAAACTTCAGGGCACGTTCCCGGCAAAATCAAGCAAAACCTCCTGTGTTTTACCGACGAAAAAACATCAACTTCCACGAAGTTTCCTGGCCATGGCGGACTGGCATGCTATGGGCATCGACTTACCTGCTTTTGAGGTGGATTTGTGTTTTTTTTTTTGCGGGGGAGCAGTGTTGAATGAACGTCAATGTTTTTTAAATTCATTAGGTTATAACAGAATATATTTATAGACGTTGGAGTTTGATGGATCTCCAGATTACCTGGACCGGATGGAGAGTGAGGTTTTTGCCCAACAAACATCCCAAAAAGGCAGCAAATGGATCTATTCGACCATTCTCACTGACAAAAAGCTATGGAAAAATGTCGGAACCAATCAACCCTAGGTGGTACCACCTAGGGTTGATTGGTTTTTAAATATGTTGTATTTTCACCCGGAACCCTTGGGAAATTATGCAATTTGACGAGCATATTTTTCAACTGGGTTGAAACCACCAACCAGAACCACATGTATCCAAATGTCAGTTAGACACAGTTTGGCTTCATTGTTTTTCGGTCCCTCAGATGTGAATCAGACTCATCGGATGTAGAATTGTTCGATGGCAGTTTGTATAAACTGCCTATGTCAACAACAATTTTAATGAACAACTCATGGCTATTCAATTCATAGTTTGCGGTGGATTTGCGCCATTAATTTGTTCCTGGTGTAGCAATTGGCACGTCTAGTCCATGTTTTGCGTTTCACCAGCAGTGCCATCTTTTTTTTACATCAGATAGCAGTTCCCTCTGCAGTTCGCAGCTCGCAGATTTGCTGTATAGAATCGGGAATATACTACCCGGTTTATATAGGGATTACAATAAGCCATTATAAGGATTCCAACCAAAAAAACAACCAAACAACCAATGGAAAGTAAGGGAATGCGGGTTTCTTTCGTGGCTCACTTGGGGTTCAAAAGTCCGGGTGTTGGGAGGTGCCACTCGATCAGATTCAACCCTTTTCCCCCTTGAGATTTAACGTAGATGCCCAAAATGATGCCGGAGATAGGTGTTCCAAAATTCCAAAACCATCATTTTTTTGGTATTTGTGCTAAATTTTGGGGGTGTACTTATTTTTGTGTTCGTCTTTCAGGTGATTGCTGATGAAGAACTACCTCCACCGCCTTTCTATCCACAGGTTCTCCCAAATGATTGGGTGGATGCCAAGTGTAAACGTGACTACCTGGTGCTCAGAATTGCTTGAGTACTTGGATGTCCCGGAAAGTTAGGATCAAAGGTTAGGATCAGTGGGCTATAACCCCAATATACCCCATTTACAAGGAGGTGAAATAAGTACCATTGATCCTAACGTCCTTCCCGGCACATCCAAGTATGTTGAAGGGGGATGATATATATATGATATTCAAAATTCCTCAGAAGTAAGGGTTTAATAAGGCCTCATTGAGGGAAACCAATGGTTAATAAGCCCTGATCATAAGGCCTTATTTCTGGGGGGTGGTACGTCAGGAGGGCACCAATCAGGTGTTCTACAAAGCACCGCTTTGAAGTACCACTTCTTGTTATTAAGGGCAGTGGCTGTGACATTTTTTGGGGAATACATTTGATTAAATTTGTTGTTTTTGTTCTTTTAGTTCGTTGTATAAATTTGATGGTTCTGAGATAATATCATCGCCACTTCCAGAGATTTACATCGAATTTGTGATATTTGTGGGTGCGTGAATCCACTTTCTACCATCGACTTTAGATATTTGCTTCAAGGAGATAGCTGGTTTGTGGTTTGGTGACTCACCAACTTCAGGGAGCAGGTCATTGTGAATCACTCGGTATCTTAGTCTCCCTAAAACTAAGTGCACGTTTACCCCTGAAAATTGGCCTTTTTGCTCCAAAAAGGAAGCCAGATCTAGTTTCCGTTTGCCACCATGAAATTCAGGAGGTTTTGCTGTTAGTTTTAGGGTGTGTAGCATGATTAGAGAGCTGGTGCGAACGGAAGCAAGCGATTTGGAGCTGTTTTCGTATCTCAAAATCCCTTCATAATAGGGAGCCAAGGAGCAAACCGTTTGGTTTTGATCAGCACATCTTGGTTTGGATATGGAATAGGATGGTTCCCTTATTTCCATACCAAGCTGCTAAGTAACTAGTAGAGAAATGATCATTTTAAACTGATTCGAACATGTGTGCGAAAGTTCCGATTTCACAGCAAGCAGTGGGGAGACTTTTCACATGGAGAATCTTCACCGGCTCATCTACCCCTTATGTTGAGAAACTATCTTGGTACGCACCGGTGTCATCCCCCATATCTTTCGGATGAAAGACGATGAGTGAGGCCATTTCGATCACCAGAGACACTGAGGACCACGGAAAGGATGATCTTCGATACAAACTCAGAAATCAATTGTTTGCACCGAAAACAACTTCTAAATCAAAATCAGAACTAAAATATAGCGCACATCCTTATTCGCTCATCCTTATCCTAAATTGGTGATTTTTCTAGGATGAAACAAGTTCCTTTCATACAGATTTTGGCAAATGCATCGGCAAGTATAGTCTTCACATGTCTTCACCTCTTTTTCCCGTTTGCCAACTTCAACTGGTTGCAAATTAGGTGGTTTTCAAGGGGTACCCTAAGATCCCCTGAGATTCCCCTAAGTAACAATCCCTTTCAAGAAAATCCCAAAAATATATCAAACATCTAAAATGACCAACCCAATGACCATCAGTTTGCCAAACCTGCAGTCTCGGCGGTGAAATCGCTTGTTGGTTGGTTAGTGATGGGATCCTCATAATGTTTTTTTTTGTAATCCCGGATCCCTATATAACTGGACTGGGTAGTTTTTTCATCCCCTATATACCCTAAACAACCAAATATATACCCTAGATATCCCTAAATGATTATAGTTATAGTTGTATTCCCTATGAACCATAGATACCCAGTTAATTTATATATAATCCCTCGATCTGTAGTGTGTTTTTTTTCATTGCTCACCTGTTTTACCAGGCCAAAGCTCGTCCGAAACGCCGCCCTCCATCCTCCATCCGCCGCACCACGCCACCCTCGCGGCCCATGTCGCGGGCCGCGTCAGTGCCATCGGTGAGATCGGCCTCACGTGGCTGGGCCCAGCATTGGGTTAAGTGAAGCGGGTGACTAAAGACCTTCAAACACATCTGGTTGGTGGTTTCAAATATTTTTTATTTTCACCCTTACCTGGGGAAATGATCCAATTTGACTATATCATATTTTTCAAAGGGGTTGAAACCACCAACTAGTTGAATAGTGAGCATCATTCTTCCCACAATTATGATGATAAACATGGTGTTTTTTTACTGGAAAATCATGGCGCTGAGTTTTTGAAGGGAAACTAGGGACCAGAGAAGGGATCCAATGTCCACTTCCTTTGATTGCAGGAGGGAGCGTAGTATCTTCCCATCTTCCCAATTTGGATACTCTAGTATCCCCAGCTGCTGGTTATATTCAGTATAAGGTGCTAAATCTGAGAATCTCAGCACCCAAAAAACATAATGAAACAGAAAGATATATACAAATCTCCTCAACAGGTCCCCAAGAAACAAAAATCTGAGGAGAAACCATGCCGGTGGCAATGCAGCATGCAGTGCAATATGCTACTCGAACAGCGACAGCGGTGCCAGCACGGGCGGCCCAGTGATTTCGATGTGCTTGATGAGCATTCATGAGCAGGGTGGATTTCCATCTTTCCTACTAAATGACGAGCAAATGAGTAGCAAGGTGGGGGTTGAGCACCAACCACTTGTTTTTTGATGGTTTGGTAAAACATGTTGGAAGATGCGATGGACATAGATCTGTTTGAGTATGGCCACGGCCAACTTAAAGTATCTTAATTCTTAGTCGGCTTGCCCCGTGATGACATGTCATGACACAAAATGTATGATTTCTTGGTTGATGATTCATGATTGCACAAGATTGTATCATTTGTATAGCGGCATCTTCCAAAGGGCGCCAATTTTCGGTTCACAACCTCCACAACCTCCCTTACCATCCATTTGGCACCCAAAGATCTAGGCATTTGATGCAGGGATAGTAGCATCGATCGTGCATCGATCTTGCCCTAGAATCGTCGCTTTTAGCCCTTAAGTTTAGGTTTGAAAGTTATGATATGCAACGATTACCCTCAAGGGAACTAACATATCCCACCTTGGGAAAACAAACATCCTTTTCAAAAGGGCCTTGGGACGGGGATATCTTAATCTGCAGAAGGGTAACGAGTGGTTGATGTTGGTGGTTAGTCAAGCTTACCCAAAAATTTTAGATTACTCCTAAAAACTCACCTATGAAAGGGCTTACCACTTGGGGTGGACATGGCTAAAATTCGAGGACCTGTTTTTCGCTGTATCTTCCCGCCCGCAGATGATTTGGGTGTATATACCTATAGCCCAATCGCAGTGAAATCCACTGATGTCAGCTCCCAAAAAATAGGGGAAGGCGGCCCCAAAATATCCCCTCATGTCCTGACATTCCAAAAACTTAGAGGCTAAGGTGAAAGTATGATCACATTCAGCCAGATATAAGTAAGTATTGCATGTATTGATTAACAGTTGGCACCTACCAGGAGGCCGGACCCCGAAAATGAAACTCATCTTCCAACCCAAGTGTTTATGTGCTATGTTAGGTTCAGGGAGGGCATCCTTCCTTACTGTGGTTGTAGCTGGGTCATCCAAAATCCGAAAAAATTGACTGCGCCGTGATGGGAAAGCACTTCAGAGTTAGACTAAAGTACTCCTTTGTTTTTTTCGCACAGCTAAGTCTTTTTTAAAACTACCACTATTACCACTACATACAAATGAAATACATCAAGTAAGTTTTCACCTACATCAACCTGAACAAAAACCAACATGCACCAATCTCCATGTCACCTTCCTATCGTTGCCATGTGCCGAGACCACCGCGGCAACGGCCACCAGCCGCGCTTCCTTATTGAGTGCCGCACGAAGGCAGGCACGACGAGCAGCTTTTGAGGCCTTGGCCAAGTGTCTCGGTATCCAAGGGGGATTGGTAATATCCATCAAAAATCAAATAGGACCTTACCAATGGACCCCGTTCAGTAAGGTGCAAGAGCTATTAGATACTTAGGTTTTTTTCGGGGTCCATTCAGGATAGGTCCTGTTGGAGATTTTTTTAGATAATATTTACCCCTAAGGATCCTGGCTCACCTTCTGGGCAATTTGATTTGCGACCTGTTCCCGCCGAGTAGCCACCCCAAATGGTAGGCCGAAAAGTAAGGGAATCCGATCTTCCGGGAAAAGGCCGAAACATTCAGGCCAAGGATTTATAATAAATTGCCCAGATCACCTTGTCTAAATGATGATTGGGGTGTAGAAATCACCTAGAAGGTTTCATTGAGTGCCCTTAGATTTCCATGATACTGTTGATGGTTCAGAAATCCGGCGTCCACCGGTTGAGGTTGGTAGTTTACCCCTATGATTTGTAACCAACGATGGGTTCCTTAAGATTGTCGTGAGAATATCTTTTAACAACAAGGATCCAGGGAATGCACGGGAATGACGAAACAGATTGTTTTTGGATGTTTTGGGTATCTTGGAAGCGGTTCCAAACGGTTTCTAACAGTCAGAAGCGGTTTCTGGGCTTGCGCGTGGTGAACAAAACCCTTGTCAGAAGCGGTTCCTGAGAGTGACCCACAGCATGCACGTGAACCATCCTTGGTTCTTTTCTCTTGAATTTAAATGTTTTCTGAGATTTACATAATAGACTCCAAGATTTTAATAATAGTCCCCAAGATTTTCAACATAGCTTCCAAGACCCCAAGATACCAACACATAAAGAATCCACCATCTATTCCAACCTATGATTTACAAGGTTTGATATCATCCCAGGTGGTGGTTTGGGATTTTTTCCATCAAGAGTATTTACATACATTTCTGGTCAAATTTCATCGCGTCCTCACGAACCGACCTGGGCCCCCAATTTCGATAGCTGATGTTTCGGGAAATGGGACGCCAAAGTTTCAGGGAAATCTTATTCCATTCGGCCAGAAACCTTGCTTATCTATTTATTTGCTATATTGGGAATTATACTCCCCAATTTTATGGGGATTTATATTGAGCCAATTATAAGAAACCCTATGAACCAATCAGTATGATTTGAAGGTCATTCCTAGTGTTTTTCCTATAGTTTTTATTATTTTTGGGTGACTCCGATGTGCTGCTGTTGAACTACGTGAATTTACATCTGAATGGCTTACATGTTTAATGGTAAATTTCCAGTAGTAGACCCGTGTCTTTTTGATGCATATAGTCATATTATATATAAACTTATTTTTAATATATATATATATACATATACATTTGGATTTGTAGGGAATTTCTGAAAGTCCTGTTTTTTTAAGCAGATCTCTAATTCATGGGGATGCAAAAGTGAAAATGGAAATTTGATAGTCAGGTGTGAAAGGATGAGGATACCTAAATTAATTGGTTCCTCAAAGAATTCCATACGGTGCCTGTCGAGGTGGTGGTTTTTAAAGATGTATGTCATTTTCATCCTAAGTATTTCGGGGGAAGATGAACCCATGAAGACAAGGATGTTTTTGCAGATGGTGTGCTCATCCACCAGAAAAAATGGATCTAATGCTTAAATGTTGGTGGGTTTTTCGAGGTTTCCTTTTTTCACATTTTTCAGCCTCAAAATTACAGTGTTTGTGGCAGGGTTTTTAACAAAGTTACTGGGCATTTACTTAAACTTCCTGAGGACAGTCTATTCGCCACGGAAAGGATGGAATGTCCCGATGATCCTGTGCTAATTCTCATCGGGACCAAACCAGGTGATGGTGACCCCTAGTGAGAAGTGGTGAAAATCAGCGGGTATTCCCAGCACCCAACATGTGAACAGATTTCAAAATATTTCAAGTTTCAATTATTTCTTTCTTTCTACTTGGAGAAAGGATTTCTCATTATTTGACTCACCCATTTCTTTTGGAGTAGGTTGAAACCACCAACTATAGATTCAAATAACTTAGGTCTATTTGAATTTACAGCCATTTCCTACATGTTCGGATCCAAAAAAATGGTGCTTCCAGGTTGTCTCTCACAGATCACGTAGCTGCATTGATGCAGCATCTGGGCGTCATCTTTTTTGTTGGTGGTAGCAGGGTGGTAACCATGGGAAGCTGTGCTTCAAAGAGGCCCTTACCTAGACACTCAATGTAAGGTTTAAATACATGTGTGTGTATATTATATATACATCTATCATATTATTTATGTATCTACATACATTTTTCATTTGGGTAGTTTAGGGGGTGAAACGACTAAAATGCTGGTTGGTGTCGGAATGAATCGAAGATATAATATGAATGTGAGACGAGTTTAAGTTTAAACAATTTGACGTGAACAAATACAGTTATTTCTACATGCTTCATTGGCAGGCTGACATTTATACACATTGGGAATTTAATGTTACTGTAATTGCCTCTAATAAATTTAGCATTTCTGACTGATTCTCTTTCAAATCTCAAATATTGACACAACAACTGCTTGTCCAAAGTTGACAAAAAATGGCCGCAGATCAGCATCGTGAACCAGGTAAGATTGGAGGTTGGAGGCATGAGTTCCATTCCGCTTACAGTCGGATCATGCAGCCCATTCTCAGGCAACCTTTGCCGATGAAGGGCTACAAGCCACAGGCATTGCTCTGGATCTTGCTGCTGTTAACAACTCACCCCTGCTATGGGGCGGGGGAATTTAAGGGTACCCGGGGTATCCCAAAGCCACCAGCCAACGGTGAGTGATAATCCCTTAATAAGGCCTTTATGGAGGGAGTGGCATTGGCAAGGCACCCTTAGGTTCGCATGAAGTTAGTTTGATACTTTAGACTTAACCCTGCATTTGCTTAAATCTGAGGGATGCTATAAGGATCCATTTCAAAAATTTGGAGGCGCGTCCTATGATTTTGGGGATCTTTTAATGGAAACTTTAGAGATATTTGCCGCCAAGTGGTTCTGCATGTTACGAATCTCCCCCCGTATCACGGGTCATTTTCCGTTCACCAAACAAGGCATGGTGTTCGTATTTTTTTTGCTGACAGGAAGGTGATTACAAGAAGACCTCCAGCACTGGGGCCTTACCACTTTGTCCGCTTCATATGATGCTGCCACAAACCACCATGCAAACCTTGAGCAGCTTCTTGGCTTTGGAACGAACGTACCTAACCGTTCCGAAGGGTGTGGAGCATGTGGTGATGTACATGTATTAATGCAGGGTATCAGTGACATTGAGATGATGTTGAATTTCTCAATCATGGTTTGGGATTGGGTGTTTCATGTTTTATTTCACATCTTGTATGTTAGTGCCACACCAAGAAGGTGTTTCATACAAAGTAACCAGGCAACTTTGTCATAGCAGCCAAAATTTGAAGTCTATTTATCACTGGAACATAGCAATATTGGCATGTGTTTTACTCAGGTATTATCTTTTTTCCTTTGGACAATTTCATTTCGCGATAGCACATATCATCCAAGGCTATGTTTTCATTCAAAGTTCAGCTAACCTCGCGCAGCAAAAGCCCTCCAGACCGAGTCGAGGTTATGGTGCTTCGGAGGAAGCTGCATGCAAAGGCATTCGCAGCGCGCAATGGCATGGCTATCAGACTCTTGGCTTTCCAATGGAGAAATATCTCTAGGCAGTTTTTTCGCGACCTGCCGGTTGGTCTTGCGGGACTCTGAGGAAAAATGGCCAGTCAGCATATAATGAGCAGGCACGGGGCGGGCCGCACCTGCACACGAGTCTCGCTTTTGCAGCCATAGAGCGTTCATCGAGAGGTTTAGACGTACCCAGATGCTCAATGTATGGCATATTTATCTACATTTACCCCCCCAAAACTAGCACAAATCCCAATCCCCCAAAACAAATTTGCTCCAAGAAATCTCCAGATGCGAAATGGTCCTTTGCAGGTGGTATATCAATCACATCTGATGCGAAAGTGATGGCCCTCCGAAGGAGGAGTCCATTTCGTCTCGAAGGACTTTTCCAGCCTCCCAGGATCCCATCAGATAGGGCCCTTTCACCGCCCTCAACAGCATCCCCACAACTGCTGAAATTGTTGAAACCCAACCCCCAACGGCCTGAACCGTCCCGTTGAAACCACCAAGTTCTAACCCGCACCTGTTGGTGGTTGCTGAAATCCGGCGATCCACCAGTTGAGGGGTAGGTAGTTTATTTCACTACTAATTGCACCAGGGTTCTACTACATCAGGTGGTTGTTTGGGATCCCTTCCATCAACAATAGCATTTTACACGGTGCCTTTTTTGCCGGGAAATCATATGCGACCTAACCTTCCGCCCGGCCTGGAAATCGCTAGAGCTATTGAGACAGAGAAATCCTTGGTGAAGGATCAAAAATTGCCCATATGGGGTATGTTTGCCCCGGATGAATATACGATTGTGTGTTGTCCTTATATACTTCTTTGGGTATCTTGCGGGAGGGGGTACCCAGTGGATATATTTTGATATGTGCACATATCTTAGTATTATTCAAGAAAGTTATGTGTATATTATTATATATATACACACATTTTTTCTCAAATATGTACACAATCCCACTTGCCCGAGATGGTAATGTGGATCTCATAGCTTCGTCCCGCATCAGTCGTAGGAGTATCTTACAAGTCACACTTGTTGCAAGTAGACTTACTTCAATCTTACAGATTTAGGCACGTCGAAAGTATAGATTGGTATAGAACCCGGTAGAACCCGGTAGAACCATGGGACAAACATGAGAATCTACGTATCAAACTGGTGGAATTCAGCAATCAACAAGATGCATCTACAGAGCCTAGTGCTTGTCAGAAAAGTGCACCCCGCAATTGCACCCCTCCCCAAGAAAGGCCTTATTAATGGTTTATCCACCACCATGATCCCTTAATAATCCGTTAATAGGTAATAGGGAAGGATGGGTTGCCGGTCATGTCTTTCTTTTTTGTTTGAAACACTTCGACCCCACGTCGAACAATTCAGAAGGCAAAGAAACCTTCGGAATAAATTCCGTCCGGAACCAGCTCTCCGGCAAAGCCGGGAACAACAAGAGTTGGGAGAGATTCGGGAGTGCCCCTTCTTGTTGAAATGATAGTTGAAACTTTCTTGAGACATCACGAATCATGAACATGTTTTTTTGTTCACCAATTTTTATCTATAACTTCTGGTTGGTTCGAAAAATCAAACCAAGCCAAGGTTTTTTGTAGAAGTTTCAGAACGAAGATTATCCATATGGAAGATGAGAACCTTTTGAAATTGAATCGGGTGGTTGAATCACCTTGTAGGAAATGGATGCAAATGAGCATCTTAATTGAAAGGTATGCGGTATGCGGTATCATTGTGTTTTTGAAGGAACCTCCTTTTGATATGGCCTCTGTGAATCAATGGCAAATGTCATGAGGTTGTTTGGCACACATGAAGGACCAACAAAAAAACATAGACACAGAACGACCATTCAGTAGATTGTTTGAAGATCCTTAATCTTGAATTCGCACCATCCTGGTAACCATCCAAGTGTATCCATTGTTAGTACCCTCCCTGAAACTGGCAAATCACCCCTGAAGATGCAAATGGTTGGTTCAGATGATTCATCTCCCTTCGGTGCTTTTAGGCCTATTTCCAGTGGCTTTTGCTATTAGTTTTGGGGAGAGTAACTCCATTTATAGGGGTGAAAGAACCACAGCGAAATAACCACTGTGAAACCCATGTATAATGCCATTCCCGGGCACTCAATGTATGTTGCATTTACCTACATTTACCCCCACAACTACCCAAATGTAGGTAAATACTGTAGGCCATACATTGAGCATCTGGGATTACAGTATAGGTTTTCTTATAAAACCTCCATAAAAATGACCATGTTTTTTGGATAGTTAGTTTTGGGCAGCTATCCCGCTGTTGAACCACAACAATGACACCTAGTTTCAAGGCTCGTAGCCCTGCCCCCGCGGCGGAGTGAACAAAAAGAGTAGGAAGAAGCCGTTGATCTGAGGTGGATTTCCATGTCCTCTTGGTGGAAATTCAAGCTGGAAACTTTCCCGAACCCCCCCCCCCAAACCTCCCCCCCAACAAAATAACAAAGTGACCATCCAAGAAGTAGTGTTTTCGTTGTTGTTTTTGTTTCAAGTTTGGAATAGTTTACTTTTGATAAATTCAGAGTCATCCTGTTGATGGCGGAAATCCTGCACCACCAGGGATGTATAAAACCTGTAAATAATGGGATAAACTACATATCAACTGGTGCAGGATTTCAGCCATCAACAGTCCCGCAAGAAAATTTCCCCCCAAAAAGCAACTACTGGTAGTTGCATCCGATCTCCCACTTTTTGTATGATGAAAATTTCTTCCAAAATCCTCAGAGTTGAGCATATCTGCCGGGATAAAATATCCCGGGGTGACCAGGGGGGAAGAAACCTTGAAGGCTGCCTAGGTTTTTGCAAACTGGCGGTTTCACCCACACCTACCTGGTGGGTTACAAGAAACACCCCCCCCCCAAGTGATTCCTGTAGGTACATGGTCCGAAAATTGGATACAGTACGTGGATGTTTTTATTTCCCATGATTTTTGAATCCCACATTTCGAAGTGATTCATCCTGTTGATGATTCAGAAATCCTGCCTCCACCATTTGAGGTTGGTAGTTTTTTCCCACTATTTATAGGGTTTTCGGAACATCCAAACGGTGCTTGACCTTGTAGGATTTCCGGAACCCGTCAAATCAGTCGTTGAAAATCGTCCAGGAGTCTGCACTTCAAGCCATGGATACTTTGAATGAAACAAGCAACCCACGCAGGTCAAGATGGGGTTTGTGAAGGGGGTTGATCGGGTTGGATCATTTGATGGTTTTTTGGGTGACAAAAAAAGTGAGGATGGCATGGATGGCCTGCCCTGCTGACTTCAAGACATTTGCAAAATTTTGGGGGGGTCCAAACGCAAAATGCAGGCATTTTGCTACAAAAACATGATAATTACAATGAAAGAACCAGATTCAATGGACCTTCAATATCCATGTACTACGTGACATGAGGAAAGTGATGACGGGAGGTAGCAGTGAGCTTGAGGTTGCTACATGCGAGATTGCACGGCTGATCCAGGGTTGGACTGGAAAAAGCTTGGGATTTAATGAGTCCTCCTCCGCCAAAACCAACCACGGCAACCTGGGAAATTCACCTTCCAAACCTTCATGATTTGGGTTCCATGTTAGTTTCCGGGGCTGTATATATATATATATATGATATATATATATATATTTACATTTGTATATATATATGGGTGTTTCCAAGAACAGGGGTACCCCAAAATGGATGATTTATAATGGAAATCCCAATTAAATTGGATGATTTGGGGGTACCACCATTTTCGGAAACACCCATATATATATATAAGTATTTATTGGTTTTTCAAACATCAA